>CM031242.1:915181002-915679094 GCA_018340775.1 Taxus wallichiana var. yunnanensis
GCCAAGGAAACGTCGAAGGAGATCAGAGCTCAAGTAGAAGGATAAAGTTCTTGGCCCAATAATTCATAATTTTGGTAGGTGAGAAGTGCAAAAAATCCCAAAATTAGAATGTTTGAAAGTCATAAATTCTCAAAATTTGGACTTTTGGAGTCTTCACCGAGAAAATGGAAAAAATGCCCAAAAGCTTCAAAACCAAACCCCAAAAGTAAGAAATTTTAGACTTTCGTGTTTTGGTGTTTCGGAAGACTCAGTGATCTCGAATAAAAAAAGAGAGTGGAAATGTCTAAAATTCTGAACTCTGAAAGTCCAAAAATTTGAACTTTCAGGTTTTGGTCTCAGGAAGCGAGTGAGAAAGGGTTCAAATTTTGATCCAATGTAGGTTTTGGGGTCAATGCGATGACATTTTGGACTTCAAGGTTCGAGGTTTTAGAATTTGGAGTATTTCATGAGAAAAAGCGGAAAAATTGACCAATAATGTCTAAAAACCCGAAGTTTGAAATTATGAAATTTTGGATTTTTGGACTTCAGAATTTCGTGATTTCAAGGTTCGAGGTATCCGACATTCGTAACTCCAAAACACAAAAATCACAATTCAAAGTCCAAAACTCCAACTTTTAGGTTTCGAGTTTTGTAACTCTTAGTCGACCATTTTTACATAATGACACATCGACGTTTAGATGGCCATAACTTTTGACTAAGAGCTTGGATTTTCACAAGAAAGGAAATTTTGAAAAGATCTCGGCATGTGTTATTCTTTAAATTAGTGAGATTAAGATATTCAAAATTATGAAATATAATCTGCTATTTTTGAGGGTGTTAGACTTCTCACCTACCAAAATAATGAAGTATGTGATTTCTTTATTTCCCAACAAGAAACAACACATGGAGGCATGGGTTTTACAAAGAGAACCTATCATTGTTGCATGTGAATGCAATGCATTTCTTGAGTGGTTGGAGTAGGATTTTGAAATTCTTCTATCTCCTTCTCTCATTCTTCCTATATATTATAAGGAGGGGAATTTTTTTAAAGGTTGGATAATTTTGTTTTGCACCCTCCCTTCTTCTCTTCTCTATAAGTGGATTTGTGGAGTTCAAACCTCCCATTCAAGATATAATGTAATTTTCTACCTCTTGGTCATTGGAAAGGATTGTATCAAATTTGTGGAGAAATAAGAATAAGTCTATGGATGATCTCAACCCTCTCTTGTGTTCATTGTTTTCATCTAATCTCTCATTACAATCTTGGTTATCTGTGCATGGTGGTTGTGTTACATTTTTAATGGTTTGTGTTTAATTAAAAAACAGTGTTCAACATTCCATTTTTACATCACCTCTATCGCCTTAGGTTTATTTTCTTACATATTCTCAACCCTGTCTCCTTGGAAAGTTAGAGCACGTTTGAGTAGATCCTCTACAATTTCAATGTGTGCATCCAAACAAAGAAATAGGAATTGACCTTCATCCAGAGAGATTTCCCAATTGCAAAGTCCCACACTTTGGGAAAAGCTCCATGTTATGTAATCACACTGAGATTTTCAACCCATCAAGTTTCATACATTCAGGGGTGATGTGATTACACATCAATAGTTTTGGCATGCCCGGTGAGACCAAGAGGTCATTCCAAAATATTTGAAGGAATTTTCAAGAAATATGAACTTAGAAATTGCAAGTTCACCAATTTTTGACTTTTCACCTCTTAGGATGAACTCCAAAGTCGATTTTCGTGGGCTTAAATTGCTCAAAACAAGTCCAAATTTCACCATTTGATAGATCTGGGGATAATCTTCAAAATGGTATTTTTTATTTTTTGAAATTTTTATTTTTTTGAATTTCATGATTTGGGGATTTCAGGTTTTAGGTTTTCTAACTTTGGGTTTCGATATTTCAGGATTTCAGACTTCTCCAAATATTGGGGTTTTAGGTTTTAGACATGTGGAAGTCTTACATTTTTTTGGTTTTCTGGACTATCATTCTAAAACAATTTTCAACTTCCGAATATCAAATACACGTGTCCTTCAAATTTTTAATTTTAATTTCATTAAGTTTGGTGTGTAACTTAGAAAACTCCATCCTTTAGAGACTCATTTCCCAACACATCCGGTGAATCTAAAGGGATATAATGTTGTAGCAAAATAGGTTTCCCAAGTACATGAGAAGAATTTGAACTAGGTATGATACTAGAGAAGAGGGACTATTTGTCTACTTGCAATTCTCACCGTAGAGGAAGGAAAGGAAGAAGACCAAAAAGATCACCACATGCACCTAATAGGACTTTCTCTACGCCTCCACTTGGTATAAATTTTCTTTAATCAATGAGAGTTCTCTCCACCAATCAGATGGTGCAACCCAATCCTTATGTCATCTTCATGGGAAGTAGCCCACTTTCCCTAAATGCTCAAAATCAAGTCCCATTGCAGCATTGAAGAATATTCCCTATTTCACAAGAGAAACCATGCTACTCCTATTGACCACATCTAGGACATTGCCAATGTATGTGCAATTCATGAAATCAATGAAATGGACATCGAGTGAAGTTGTTAGCTTCATCTTTTAAAGGTAAAGCTTTGCAATGGTTTAGGAGCCTAAAAACAGGGTCTATCCGAGTCGGGACTTTGGTGTACATCCATCCATAATCAATTTATAGAAAACGGAGATAATATTTCTTTATTGGAACAATTGACAACTATTACGAGGGCTCCTAATGAGAAAATGATAGATTTCAATTTACTGTTTCTAGTGAACATGGGACAAGATTCCAATAGCTCTTAGACCAACTTGCCAAAGGAACATGCCTTTATTTCTTGAAGGCTATAAATTCAGATATAGCGATGATGATCTAATCAATGGGAGGAACAACACTCCCGGGAGCCTATAAAATTTCTATTAGAGATGAAAAATGCTTTATTCAATATGGTAAGCTAGCACCAAGGCAACCAATGCCTCTCTATCCGGACATTGTAGCTTCTACAACTAGTTAAATGCTAGAGTTGAATCCTTCCCACCCCTAGAAATCATAGAAATAATGAACATTCTATTTCGTGTGGAACTTCAAAAGAATTTTAGAAGGTTATGAAACAACTACAGAACCTAGGAAATGATGTACTAACTATTAAGAGACAACAAGCTCAAAGTTTTAGCTCGTATTACCCTCAAACTCAGATTATCAATCCAAACCCACATACCAACAAAATAGACCACCAAATTAGGGTGGAAATCAAAACCAAAACTAGGGACAACCTCAATTTTCAAGCCATTTTGACCGTATGATCCAAATGTAACTTCAACATCGAGAGCCTTGGTTCCAAAACAAGACAACATGGCATAAGAGTATGACTGATGTTACCCCTATAATCTTCCTCAAAATTAATCTACATGTGTCAATGGCACCTAAATAAATATTTTATGGTACATACCATTGGTGTGTCCCAAGAACCAAGTCAAGAAGGAAATTAGTAGCAAGAAACATAATAAGAGGCACCTCTAATGGAAATCATGTTGGTTAATTGACACACGAGAAGAATTATGTGGAGTTAATCAACCTCCTTTTCAAGGCATGGATGTCAACACAGGGTCAAATCAGATGAACATAGAGGAGGGAAAATCATCTAATCCATTTGTTTCTCATCCCACTCCTACGCAACAAAGAGTTAGTAGACCAAGCATAGCCCCAAACATGCAAAATCAGCCTAAGACACCCATTACAGCAAGACATGTGCCTGTTCAAGCTCCAGAAAATATCATGCTAAGTAAAGGTAAAAACAAAAGATAAATCATCCCATTTCAACATCATCGATAAGATGAAGAAAACACATGTGAACATTTCCATGTGGGAGTCACTAGAAATCCCAGGACAATGAGATTTTTTGTAAGCTGCAATGGCCAATTGGTCTATCTTGAATGAATCAGCCCAAAGTCAGGAGAAATTTCTCACTAATACAGTGCAATAGGGTAGTGGTCAACCAAGAAATTTTTTGAATCCTCCACCATTTTGTGTCATTAATTGTTGGGAACCACTTCATACATAAATGCATGATCGATTCGGGTTTAATTATCTTAGTGATGCCTAAAAAAATAGTAGATCAATTTGGTCTAAGTATGAGCCAATGCTGAAAGGAGTAGTGCAACTAGATGAGACAACAGTTGGAACGGTTTGGATCATCAAAGGCCTAATTTTTACACTACATGTTTGTCCTAATGTCACAATTCTCTAGGATGTGAATGTAATTGACCTCCCACCACTCTTTGCACTATGTTTATCAAGGGACTTCACCACCAAAATTGGTGGATATCTATCCATGGATTGGTCACACATTATTTTCAGGACAAGGTATGGAGCCAAAGTAACCATCATATCTGAGCCAATTTTCAACTTCCACATTGAGCCTCACGCTCCAAATCGTATCGATGAAAATTTATCATCCTTTGATAAGGAAGAGTGTTCAAATGATTTAGAAACATGTACCAAGGTCAAGGGTATTCCATATTTAACTTTGGATGAATGGGAAAACAAAAGACATGCTTTTTACCCATACAAGGAATTTGAAGAATCAAAATTGGGTGTATATTGTTTACACGAAGAAAATTCACCCATTCCTAACATCACCAAGCCAGAAAATAAGGATGAAAATGAATTTTGCCAACTATTCTTCAACGGATAAACAAGAAAACAACATGTTGGAGGTGGTGCAATGTTGGTTTCATCATACAACATCAAGTATTATTCAAGCGTTTCATTTCTAGTTTCCTGTTCAAACATCATAGCCAAATATGAGGTTTTGATTCATAGACATCATTGGGCTAGTAAAAGAAGCATAAGGAATTTACATTTGTTCCAAGATAGTGAGCTAATCATGAACCATGTTAGAGGACAGCATTCTACAAATACTTGACTTACTCAAGAGCTACAAAAATAGGGTATGGGACCTAATTGAGGATTTCAAAGCTTTTAACATTATTTTCATACCTAGGAAGGAAAATGAAGTTGCGGATAGGCTCGTAGCAATTGGAGAAACTTTTGATGTGGTGGATAGAATCAAAAAGAGAAAACATGTAGCCACATATCCATGTTATTATAAGGCTAGTAGTGTTAGATAACAACATAATATGGCAGGTGTTTGAGAAAGATCAATGATTGTTAATTTCTTACGAGAAGAGGCTGAATTCTCAACTAGGAATCAAGATAAATTGGATCGAAATACGGGGATCAAGTAGTGCAACTATGGAAAAATAATCTTCCCAAAGGTTTAGTGACATTGGAGTCTATCTTCAATCCTAATGACTAGTTTGATAAGGAGAAAGTCAACATACATGTCAAGGGAGAAGATTCGATCCAATTTCAATTGGAAAGGGTAAAACACTCCAAATTGGCAAAGTGGCCACGAGCAAGAGAGATATAAGTTTTTACAACTTTTCTAAGAGTTCCCAAAATTCCTCTCTTGGGTCTATGAGGACTGTGAGGATTCAATCCGAAGTTGGCACAACATACAATAGAGCCAAATCGAGAAGTTAAACCCATTAAGCGAGAATCAAAGAATAGTCAACCCTCACATTGAGCCTCTAATGAGAAAAGAGCTAAAAAATCTAATAGATGCAAGCATTATATTTCCAATCAAGCATTCAATTTGGGTTATCAACTTGGTTCCATTCGGGAAAAGAAAGGAGAAATCAGGTTGTGCATGGATTTTCGGGACCTAAATGGGGCATCTCTCAAATACCACAATAAACTTCCTTCAATGGAACAAATCTTACACATAGTATCCGGATCAAAAAGATTCTCTCTCTTAGATGGCTATCGGGGTATAATCAAATAGTGGTAAAAGAGGATGATCGAGTTCAAGATGGATTTCACCACTAAGTGGGGCACCTTTTCCTACAAGACAATGCCATTTGGATTTGCAAATTCTAGAGCCACTTTCCAAAGGAAAATGTACATGGTATTCAAAGGGTTGTTCAATAAAATAGTTCTAGTATATCTAGACAATATCACCGTGTTCTCTAAAAATGCAACGAGATCATCTCTTTTATCCGAGATAGGTCTTTCAAAGGTGTAGGAGATTTGGGGTATCATTGAATCCAAAAATTGTATCTTCTTGGCTCACGAAGGGAAGCTCCTAGGCCATATTGTATGAAAGGAGGGATAGAAAATTGACCTAGAGAGATTTGAAGCAATTCGAGCATTACAATTACCAATTCATAAGAAGGCTCTTCAGAGATTTCTTGGAAGAATCAATTTTGTCCAAAAATTTGTACCAAAGTTTTTGTTGTTGTCAAACCAATAATGTTGATGTTAAAAAGGAGCATGGAATTTAGGTGGATAGCTAAGGGTAAAATTTTTGTTTAGGCTATCGAGAAGCTATATCCCAATTTCTTACTCTCGTTAATCCAGACTTCTCCAAGTATTTCATGCTCTATGCCTTTAGTGGTGGGGACATGATTTCTGAAGTCCTAGTACAACAAAATCAAGAGAGATCCAAGCAGTCAGTTTCCTTCTTCAACCAAAGTTTGGAGGACTATGGAGTGAGGTACTCCTTCATTGAGAAGCATGTTCTCATAGTAATAAGGAGTTTAAAGAAGTTCAAACACCTAGTCTCAAACAACAAGATCCAACTATTAGTGCCTCATGTGAGAGTCAAAGAATTCCTTCTAAAGAAATATCTGAATGAGAAACTTGGACAATGGATCACTTGTGTCATGGAATATGACATTAAAATTAAGGTCAATAAGCTGGTTCATGGAAAGGGACTATGTGAGTAGTTTGACTTGAGTCAACAAGTAGAAGCGTGTGGTGAAAATGAAGTTGTCTTGGTACTACAAGATAGTCAAGAAAAAGTAAATGATAATATACCAACTCCTTGTTGGACTCAGAATATGATGCACTTCCTTCAAAAGGACTATGCCCTCAACAAAAGAGAAAATAAAATAGGAGATACTTCATATTACAATCCATTCCATATGTTCTTCTTGATGGTGTTTTGTTCAAGAAATACATCGATGGTGTTCTACCAAGATGCATTAGTTTAGCTCAAATTGAGAAAGTTTTGTAAGACTTTCATAATAGAGTGGTTGGAGGTCATTTTTTCCCATGGGTAATAACTCTCAAAATAATGAAGGCAGGATATTATCGGCCCACACTATTTAGTGATTGCTATTCTTGGATAAAAAGAGCAAAAAGTACATTCCTCACGGGGAAAGAAAGACTAGCAGCACTTCCATTACATCCAATTTTAGTTGACCATCCATTCAAATAATAGGGATTATAATTCATTACAGTCATTAACCCAAACTCAATCCAAGGCCAAAAGTAGATTCTCATAGAAAAATACTATTTCACCAAGTGGACCGAGACAGCAGTTGCACTTAAAGAAGCAAACAAGTCTAACATACTAGACTTTTATGATGGGAAAGTGACAAGATTAAGAGTACTTGAACACTATCATTTTAGAAAATGCATTGGTATTCCTAGGTTCAAAGATCACAAAATGGAATGTTAAGAATGGAATCTACTTGAGCACCTCTTTAAATTACTACCCACAGGGTAATGGATAGGTAGATTCCACGAACAAAAATTTCAAGAATCATCGGAAGGACTCTAGATGAAAACCAAAGGTCATGGCATACAAATCTAAAATCAGCATTATGGGCTGATAGGATCACACCAAAGATATATATCCATACAAGTTGGTCTACGGGAAAGAGGAAGTGTTTCTATATCATTATAGTTACCTACATTGGAGCTCATGAAGAATTTGGAGTTGTCGAGTTTGAACCAATAGAGACTAGGTATGTAGAACTGATGGAATTGGAAGAAATTAGATAACATGTAGTCCAAAAATGGAGAAAGATCAGGATTTAGTCAAACTATGGTTTGATAAGAAAGTAAGAGAAATGACCTTTCAAGAAGGGGACCTAGTCCCGAAATGGGATGCGAGATCGGGAAAAGCCAAGAAGGCATTCTAAATTTGATGTCATTTGGAGTGTCACCTACAACATCATGTGATGTAAAAGTATAAATTCCTTCCAAATGTCTTCAATGGATGGTGAAGCACTTCGTATTTAGGTCAATGGGATCTATCTTAAAAATTGCTACTAAAGAAAAGGTTTCACCCTTGTAAATATTATCCTAGGATTTTAATTCCACTAAGTTTGTATGCATGTTATCTTGTTGTAGTTTAAGTTTCAATTTTCCTAAGTGCCTTTGGCACATGTTTTATTGCTCTTAGGTTTTATCATTGTGCAGTTAAGTGTGCTTCCAAAGGTGAATGTTGGAATAGTCCATTTCGTGATAGGTTAAAACTCTAGGTCAAGACAATTATCTACTCTCACAAATCTTATCTTCAAGATTTTCTTATGAAAATTAAGAGTATAAGTAGTAGTGAAGGTTCGGGATCAACATGTTGTAAGCATTTAGGTTTAAGATTCAAAATACAAGATCAGTATCGGACTTTCATTCATGACTCCGTGCCTCAATAGATACTTCAAGGACATTGATCTTTCCATCTACTAAGAAGGTAAACTCGTAAGTCACAAAAATTTTATCCAAGTTTTCTCCTCAAGAAAAATTGAACAAACATGACCTTACATGGGGGAAAATGGAGAGGTTGGTTTAGTCATTCAAGCTCATATTCGATTCCAAAAAAATCAAGTTACTGAGGAAGGCTTGACAATGGCAATGCAAGGTTCGAAAATCAAGGGGTGACAAAGGGAATGTCGAAGGAGATCAGAGCTCAAGTGGAAGGATGGAGTTCCAGGACTAAAAATTCATAGTTTTGGCATTTGGTATTTCGAGAAAAGGTAGGTGAGTAGTGCCAAAAATCCCAAAATAAAAATCTCTAAAAGTCTGAAAGTCCAAAATTCATAATTTCTTACTTCAAAATTTTGTATACTTCACCAAGAAAAATGGAAAAAATGCCCAAAAGGTTAGGAAACCTGAAATCCTGAAAGTCCAAAATTTCAAACTTTTAGGTTTCGGGGTTTTGGAAGTCTTGGTGAGTACAAACGGAAAAGGAAGCAGAAAATTCTGAAATCCCAGTACTAAAAAGTCTGAAATTTTAGACCTTCGGGTTCTAGGATTTCAAAGATCTCGGGAAGAGAGTTAGAAAGGGTTCATATTTCAAAATTCAACACAGGTTTCGGGGTCAATGCAGCTGCATTTTCAGACTTAGGGAATAATTTCGATAACCAAACTCTGAAAGTTTGAAATTTCATATTTTCAGACTTCAAACTTTCGAGATTTTGGGGTTCAGGGTTTGAAGTTTGGAACTCCAAAACACAAAATCCACAATTCAAAGTCCAACATTCTCAAACTTGAAAGTATGAGATTTCATACTTTTAAACTTTCAAGTTTAAGAGTTTCAGACCTCTTAGTCTGCCATTTTTATAGAATGACACATCGACCTTCAGATGGCCATAACTTTTGACTAGGAGCTCAAATTTACACAAGAAGGGACTTTTTGGAAATATCTCGCCATCTTCTATTCTTAAAATTAGTGATACTAAGATATTAAAAATTAAGAAACACACTCTTCCATTTCGAGGTTTTCAAACTTCTCGCCTACCAAAATAATGAAGTAAGGGCTTCCTTTCTCTCCCAACAAGGAACAACACACAGAGGCATGGATTTTGTAGTAGAACCCATCATTGTTGCATTTGAATTCAATGCATTTCTTGGGTGGTTGGAGTAGGATTTAAAAATTCTTCTATCTCCTTTTCTCATTCTTCCTATATATTGTAAGGAGGGACATTTTTCTAAAGGTTGGATGATTTTGTTTTTCATCCTCCCTTCTTCTCCTTTTTGTAAGTGGATTGGTATAGTTCAAACCTCCCATTCAATATATATTGTAGGATTGTTCATCTTGTCCATTGTAATGGACTATATAAAATTTGTGGAGTAATAAGAATAAGTCTATGAATGATCTCAACCCTCTCTTGTGTTTTTCTTTTCATCCGATCTCTCATTACAATCTTTGTTACTGTGTATGGTAGTTGTGTTACATTTTTAATGGTTTGTGGTTAATGGAAAAACAAGTGTTCAACATTCCTTTGGCGCAATACTTCGTTAGTTTAGGTTTATTTTATTACATCTTCTTAACCCTATCTCCTTGGAAAGTTAGAGTAGGTTTTAGAGTAGATCCTCTACAATTTGAATGTGTGCATCTGAACATAGGAGTAGGAACCGACCTTCATCTGCAATATTTTACAATTGTGAAGTCCCACACTTTGGGAAAAGAACCATGTTATGAAATCACACCGAGAGTTTCAACCCATCGATTTGTAGACATTTAGGGGTGTTGTGATTACACATCAACAACAAATCTTATCGTGACAAATATGTAGAGGCATTTTCGGAATAGCAAAAAGTTTTACAACGTCTGAGTTTTCCTTTCACCAACTAAAAATGCAGAGCACGAGATCCATTCATACACCATACTTGGGCCAATGAATCTACACCAAGCCATATCATAGTAAATAAGCTCAAGATTTGATTGTGAATTAATTTTCTAAGGTTCAAACCCAATGAGTTGGGTTAACCACGACAGTGAGCTATGCCAAAGAAATCAAACAAAGTTTTCTCTAAATAAGTAAACAAAAATGCATATATATATGGAGCAACCAAAAATGATTAATGAGTAAGATCCACCCACTTATGGAAGCCATACCAGAGAATAAATACCCAACAGATCATGGGAAATAAAAGTGAAAACCCAAATCCTCAACACAAGTAAGTTGAGCCAACTCAGGATAGGAAACAACAAACTTATTCTTATTATCCACCGACCTAGGAGGAATTAGTGATTTTAAACACACAACATAGATCTCCCATATAAGAGGAACCAAAATTATTAGAGATTCAATCCACTTCGAACGGTGGCCATAGATATGGGTAACTCAAAATGGAGCAGGTAGTATTGCCAAAACGAGTAGGAAAGTAGAATAATAGAGACTTATAGTGGAAAATAAATAGAACTTATAATCAAATAAGCAATGGCGATAGAAAATAAAATCATGCGATCTCCCAAGAAAAGAATGAAGCTTCATTTAGCACAATTCCAAAAAAACATTATGTTTATTTAATTATGCAAGTGCGTAGACCAACACTTGTTTCCACCATCTAATTACTACTAAATTTTAAACGTTAACTTTGGTTTCACGTGATCCACAACATTAGATCCCAAACAGAGTGCTTGAATTATTGTGCAGGGGATGATGTCGAGTTTGAATGGTGCCTAGGATTTTTCTCTCTCCATCACACTCCTCAAGCGCCAAAATCCTTACTTCCCTCGCTAATCACATGAATGTAATGTCCACAAAACATTTTCCCTTGAAACCTAAAATGAACCAAAGTTTATAACAGAAAAATTATGGAATAATTTTTTTGTTAAAGTAAATTCGGTTATAAAGACTAGCAAAGGTCTCGATTAACAAACATTCGTAATAAAACTAATTAACTAAATTAAAATATTTAATTTGTATTTAAGTTTAAAACTTCATTCCTACATTCCTTGATAAATTTAATAATGTGGTTCTTAAAGCCATTCCATAATTTAAAATAAAAGTCTAGGTCTAAATTACTCTTCCATTTACACAAAACTATTAATTTTAATTCTCAAATATAATTTTTGTCTAAATTATTAACGGTATGGGTTTTCTTAATTACCACTATGTCATGGCCTCTTTAACTTTGAAATTTACTAAAATAAATCAAAAGAATTACAAAATTTTAATTAACTTCAATACCACACAAGTGGCCCCATTCAAAACATGACCCATGTGATCAAATAATGTTCTCACCTAACTACCACCTAACAAATGTAGGGAACAATCTTGGCCATTAGATGAAACAAATCTAAACCATTGGTTGGAGAAATTCTAAAACAACCCTAATTATCTCTATGGGTCTTTTATTCATTCGTTTTAATCATTTCTTCATTTTTGTTTTGCAAGTTAAGGGAAGGAGAAAGTGAAGGAACCCATGGATGAGGAAGATAGAGCTTGGCGATGGATACACACAACTCCCAATGTATTTCTTTTTTTTTATTTTTGTATTTTTTTTTTTTTATTCTAGGGTTTGGTTGTAATTTCCATTATTTGTTGTAAATTTGTTTCAGTGAAAATACCCATTTGGGTATATGGCATTTTCCTAATAAATCTAATTTTTTAAAAATATAGACACTCATTTTCTTTTAAGTATATAAAATTATATATTTATCTCCACACACACACGCACACACACACACACACACACACTTGTGTGTATATATGTATATATATATATGTGTGTGTGTGTAAAAATTTCTATAATGATAACACCCGAGTTTTAGATTTATTATTCTCTTCTTATTTTTTTAAATAGATATTCAAACCACACACACACACACACACACATTATACTATCAAATAAAAAATAATGTGGTAGTAAGAATACCAAAGAATCATGTAATAGAGGGCCGATTGTTTTAGGTAATGGTGGTTTGAAAACAATAATAATAAAAAATAAAGTTTGGAGGGGGCTTGCCCCACCCAATGACTATTATTTACAAGAATATTGTGGTTTGGGTGAGGGGGCACCGCCCCCACCCTAACCCATATTAATATGGGTTGGGGTGGGGGTGGTGCACCCTACCCCAACCCACTACCCAAATTTTCCACAAAGGCCGACCGGAAATACTTTTATATATTTCTTTTTTTCTTTTTATTTAATTTGTTTTAATAAATTTTTAGAGACTTCCCTGCCCTAGCTGATTAAAAGCCTTAAATTAATATAAATTTTATTTACCATTATGTATTAATACATACATAAATATAATGTGTGTATATATATATATATTTGCTAATGTTAGTTAAATGTTAATATTTATTAATAACATGATTATAGTGGTATTATAAATTTATAATTTAAATATAAAGGGTTATTAGTATACATTTAATGTATATTAATATTATGTAGTAGTTTATTAATTATGACTTTGACTAATATAGACATTTGTAAATTTGTGAGGGAGAATGAATTTTGCAATTTTAAAATTCATATGGGTGTAATTTGCATACCCAAAGGTGAATATGGTAGAGTACAATTTTGTCCACTTATCACATTTAAACCAATTATCACCTCCAATTTCATTTATATTACTACTTTATGGGTCCAATTAGATGTGATTTAATTCAAATACCTAGACAAATTTCTATTATAATGAAGGTAAAACTAGCATGTAAAATTTGTTCTAACTACTCATTCTTGTATATTAAGTTGGATAGAAGAAAGAATAACATACTTGAATTCCATTTTTTCCTTATCCATTTAAACAAGATTTCCATATTGTGAAAAGATCAACATTCACTTTCCACCTAATGACACTAATCTTTTAAAAACATGTTTGCACTACAACTACTAAGCACTAATTTATATTTAAGGGAACTTTATTTCAATTACAATAACATTTCAAGTCCTTTAAACTATAATAATACCAAGTTTGATAAATGGTATTTAAAAGAACATTCTTTTAAAATGCAAATGCTACAAGCCTTCCACTCTAAGTGGAAACAACATGGAATCAAATTTACATCATAGAGGTTCTTCCAAAGGTTCAAATAGACATGTCTTCATTTAATGTATTCTCAAAACTTCATAGTTCTAATTTGCACTCGTTCAACTCTTCAAATCATGGATCACTCATGTACATACGAAAGGGTATAGGCGAAGCTCTATGCCCAACCTATATTCGAATAAGAGGAGAATCCATCCCCTTATTGGCCCCTGAGCTGACCAAAGAACCATGATGGGCCCTAAGAAACTTAGAAAACTTTACAATAACATGGTTTCCATGTACAACATGCATTTCAAAACATCCAACACAATGAAGAAGACATGACCAAGAAGTTTGTAACCTTTTCAAACAATACAAAGGTTTGAAATCAAACCAAATAGAGCAAGGGCTATGGGAAACCACCTCTTTATGCCTCCCAAGTTGAGTGGAGTCTCACCCTAAGCCTCCAAGTGCACAAAACAATCAACACAAAATCCTTATCTCTCCCTTACAAGTATGCAAAAAAAAACCATGATTTCCTTTTCACTCCCCATAGGTGAAACTCCAATCCACACTCCCAAAAATTCATGCCTCGCAAATATCCCTTTTCCCTCCCCAATGGTCCCATAATCTCTTCTCCCACACCCAACTTAAGGTCTACTACCCAACCAACACAAAAGCACATTCACAAGACTTAAACAATTCTAACAAGCACAACATTTCATATAACAAACATACTAATAGAATAACAAAGGTGGTGAGCCTACCTATCCATCAAGCTCCAAGAAAACTTCACAATGTTAAGGCCAAGCACACTCCAAGAAATTTCGGCAAGCTCCAACTCCAAAAGTGTGAAGAGGAAAAAAAGAACAAGTAACCCCCATTCCAACAAACAATCAACCATAAATAGAAATTGAATGTGAGGATGATGAGGTGGATCTATGTAGGATGTCAATTGATCATTCCTCCATTCCCACACTTAATTCAACACACCAAGTGTAAGAATTATGACCAACCAACATGGCTCACAAACTTACACACCATGCTTTCTAGGGTCAATGCATGGTGTTGTGTCCCACTTCTTGTCCCGAAAATGCGAGCAAAAATGGCAAATGCGTGTTTTCCAAGGGGTTCGCGTGAACATACCCTTTGCGCGAACCCATTTCACGTGAAGAGACACGCAAGCCGTTATTTGCCACGTGTCGCAATTGATCGGGTTCGCGCAAATAGAATGTTCACGCGGACATCCTTCGTGCGAATGGTGTTCACGTGAACCCCCTTCTTATTCATTGGAGGCGCTGCAGAGGAAATCATTTTCCTCCGCCCCGCCTCCTTCGCACGAAGTTTGTGTGACCGACCAGAGCCCACCACACTAGCCGAGAGCCCACCACACCAGCGAGCCCACCAGCGACGAAGCCCAGCAACGACGAGCCCAGGTATGTTAGCAAAATCGTACCCATTTTTTTAGCAAAATCGTAGCCATTAAAATACCATTTTTTGCAAAACCCTAGCCCATTTTTTTGGTAAAACCCCATTTTTTCTCGTAGAAATGAATTGAATGTGAAGGTCAACTCTGAAAATACCTGGTTGGCCGTTTTGTATGCTACATCCTTGTTACTTGTAAATGGTCTCTTTGAGAAACTCTGAGGGCAATAGGCAATATTTATACCCTTCCATTATGTACGTCCAATCGAATGATAAAAGTATTCTTTTACCAGTTCGGAAAGAAACTTGTTTTTTACAATGGACGATTATCTTTGTAGTTTCAAGCTAATTTTATCTAGCTTTATTTCTATTAGCTTTGATCCACGACTAAGGAAGAATTCATATGGTTGTTACCTGTACATTTTTCCAAGGTCCTGGTGGCATTGGGACATGGATGGTCTCATAATTACAATTCAGGCATGAAAACCTTTTCTGAATTCTTGTTGGGTTTCACTCTTTTCATTCCAACTTATATATATATATATATATATATATATATATATATATATATATATATATATATATATACTTACAGAATACTTGTAGTCTGTGTGTGATTGGTTTTCCTTGTAAGCAAGCTACAATGAATTCAATAGTCATGCTTTATTTTAAGGTGTAAATTTTATATATAGTTTTATGTTTTTGGTGTGGATTTATATTTATTTATATATTGGTTTTGAATTTAAATATGTATTCATGAATTTATTAGAAGTGAAATGGAATGGTATTTATATTTTAAGAGTTGTTCATGTTTAGGAGAATTCATTCTTCATAAATATGAATGGTCTATTTGGTACTCATTGTTTTTAATTTATTTCTTAATAATATGAATGGTAACACAATTTTGAAGGTTAATATGTTATGAGAAGGAGATTCAGATCCCACGTACAAGAAGCATGACCCGGAAAATTTTTAGCCAAACCCCCATCCCCCAACCTTACCATGGATGTGTATTTGTAGTATGCACAATAAATTATTATTTATCAATAAACCCTCAAAAAATTCTATTAACAGTGATCCATCAACCTACGTCATAATTTGCAATGTGCATTCATCGTTCATGCAATGTCAACCTTAAATATCAAATTTAATAGTCATCTAATAAATTCAAGTTTCAAAAGCCACAATTATAGATACCAGAAGTGATCCAAAATGGTTCAGAAAATTCAAAAATACTAATAATGCAAAGACATACAAGTAAGATCCAAACACCGAGCCCTTACAATGAAGGCAGCAAACACACACAAAATCAAGACGTGAAAGAAGATGACATAGATGACTGTCACACCAGGCTGTTGTACTTGTACCACTGGGCAGGTCCTTTGAGGATCTGGATCCTCAGGAGTTGACAAGAAGGTGCAAGGTAGAAGAGAAATGAACACTCAAAGTTGATGGTTGGGCACATGCTGAACACGTCAGTGTTGTGAAACAGTGAATAGTGATGGGTATGGCACATGCTTGTACCCATCCAACTGTGGGGGTAGAAATGAAATGGGTTTAGTCCATTTTGAACCTGTCGCCAATCATTAGTGCAGGTGTTGTGGGTAGCTGCCAGGGGTTCAAACCCACCGGGTTCACTTGGGCAGCTTCAGGACCTGCCAAACCCATCAACAATGACCGTTGCGCTTCCAGAAACAAGCAGCAGAGATGATACATCATCCAAAAAACACTTTGTTGATCTTCCATGTTGTGTCAAACAGGCACTTGAAATGATCCTTAGGCATCTATTTAGACTGGCATTGACCTCCATGCTGAGCATATAGAGAGTTTTCAGTAGTTGTATGAGAGGTTCAGTTTTATAGGAGGTATTAGAAGTCTGATTTTGCAATGCAAAGAGTATTGCAATGCTGTAGGAGAGTTGGATTGAGTCCATAGTAGTCCAAATTGATCCATTGGGAGCCACTCTTTGTATTGTGCATTTCCGATTTCTAGATTTTAATGGAAGAGCAGGCACAATTCATTTCCGGTTTTGCATGGCAGAGAGTATTGTAATGCTGTAGGAGAGTTGGATTGAGTCTACAGTAGTCCAAATTGATCCATTGGAAGCCTCTCTTTTGTATTGTGCATTTCTGATTTACAGATTTTAATGGAAGAACAGGCACAACCCATTTCCATGCTCGAGTTTTCCAACATTTGGTTTCTCCTAGGTAAACAAGGTGTAGCTTCTTTGTTATCCAGGTTTTTACAGTCGTTTACATTCTTGTTCTGTTATTTTGATAATTATGTTGGCAAGCAACCATATTTCTGCAGCTTTTAAAGAAAAGTACTTAAAATAGAGCAGTCCTAATTTCATTTTCAGTTGTTACATTGTGAGAAATATGTATTTTGAATATCCAAGGCAATAATAGATCAACAAGTCTATACTAACTGCCCCAAATCTTACAAAGAAATGCATATATAGCATTGAGAATTTGGTTTTCCCTAATATTAACTAATAAAGTACAAGTATAGAGATAATATCATTATAGTACAGAATTCTAATAGACCATGGTGATCTAAACTAGGATTGTGGTCCACATTGCCTTTTGACTCTTGTTGTGTCAGAGAAATCAAAGCCTATCAGTGATTTTATTTTCATTGTAGTAAGCTTTCAGCAATATCTCAACCAGACACTCATTCTCATCATCTTCACATGGACCACTATTATTCCCCATCATTTTTGGTCCAATTAAATACTCTTGTGTCTTTTGAGGTGAGAAGGGTTCACAAAGTGAACTGGATGGATGCACATTTACTCTAATTTCCATGACAGAATTTATGTTATTAAAATGATAACTATTATAATAGACCACCCTAATCCTACATCCTTTCTGGTCCATTAAAAAATTCTAGTTGCTTGTGAGATAAAAGATGATGATTGGAGTGAACATTCATCATATGTTGAGCCTCTTCATTGTAATTTCTGTGATAGAACCAATAAATATTGTAATAGAACTTATTTAGTTTGAGAGGGAATTATAAGCAATAGTTTTAACTTAGAAGTCTTCGTTTTGAAATTACTTGTGAAGTGAAAAAAAATATCCAACCAACAAAGCAATGGAACCCCAATGGCTAGGTCACTTCTTATATTTAGGTGACACTCATAAGGGTGAAGCACCAAACTTTCTGATAAGTTATCTATCAAAGTATTTAGAGAGACCCTAATTTTTCACCCTTACACGAGCATTGTGCAATGCACATCAATACTCATGAAATATGGTTGTGAACTAGTCATATTTGATTTAATATAGATTTGCTAGAAACTATTCCATAATCGAATCTCAAAAAATTATTACATAATTTAATCCATCGTAGAAGTACCACTTTTTTATTGAAAATATTGACAATTATAACAATAGTCCAAACTACGACAACATAGAAAAGAATCTAGAACATAATAACTACAACTACAATTTCAATCTTCTAAAATGGACCATTTGATTATCTTCGAGCTTTCCCATTTGCTCTTCAATCATTGTTATTTGGTGATCCAAATCAATGTTGTAAGCAAGCTCTTTCTGAGCAACCTGAAAATATTTTGCATTTGCTCTTCCACAAGTGGTCGATAACCAATTTTTTAGAAGACTTGGCAATCACATTATGAAAAATATTGATGTCTGGCATAACTTCTTTCCAAGATAATGTGTTTCCAAAGATAGCACAAAGACTATTGTGAATAGAAATCTATGTCTTTTTAGTGAGCTTGTATTTCCAAAAAGTATGCATGATAGACTCGAAAAAAATTCTAACTAGACACTTAAGACGGTTGGTTACAAGAAATTGTATGTCATCGCCAATAGGTAGTGTGTGGAAGAACAATGGCTAAAAAACCTTTTTAGTCATGGCATTAGCTTTGAAATTGTAAATAGTAGCTCTGAGGTGCTACCATTTATATTCTTTAAGTTTACATCTTCATTTTGAGTTGAGTCTTTGTTCCAAGGACAAATCCAGGATGAATTTTTGATAAACACATTTGAGCATGGAGTGATTTAACATGTTGTTGTTAGACCATGTCCAGTCCTTCAAGAAGTTGCATTGAACCAAGAGTAGACATCTTAACAAGGAGTGAGTCATCCTCAAGTTGCAAAATTCCAATTATAGTTGTCTTGTCAGCTACACATAAGTGAAAAAAAACCTTTAAGAAATGCCAATGTTTCCATTGGTACCATTATAAGTGACACAAATCTTCAAACTTGCATATACCTATTTTTAAAAGACATTTTTATTTCAGCCTAGACTACAAAGAAGGGGAAGATTGTTGATTTACACGTCTATTCAACCAAATCGATGAAGTGGGAAAGCTAAGGCCATGTTAAAGAGATTTGTTATTCCATTCCAACAGCTCATAAATGTCACGTTGTGCTTTCCAACAAACTTAGAACTGATAACTTTGAGATTTCCAATCAATTACTAGCAAAAGGGTCTTCGAGGTCTCGTATAGGAAAAGATACTCATCTCTCCACTCTTGATGGATGATTTTTCTGATCTCAACATAGGCGGATTAAATTTACAAGAAGGAAAAGAAGAATCTGACCCGCCTGTGCTCTTGGCATCTAAATTATAAGTAGAAAATTTCTTCTGCAATTGAAGATCATCATTTGAGGGCGGCCTTATCTTTGGAGCGCTGAAGGAGCGCGCTTTAGCCTTGGCAGACTCTGTGGGGTTCATGTAATTCGGCCTTCCCATACTTTCATCTGATGTATTAAAAGTGTTTCCAGATTTTGAAGTGCATGATCCTCTTGATGATGTGGAGCTTCCATCAGATGGGTGAGAGGCAGAACTAGTAGGAGGAGGCTTTGCAGCAACACGGACAATAACATTGTTCCTTCAAACTTTTACAATGCCTAGATCATTTGATTTCCTTGGATGCTCACCAGTATCCTCAAAGCTTTTAAGGGACAGAGTCTCGGAAACATCTGCATGGGCATGCTCCTCCATTAGTCAGTTTTCCCATGGTTTGGCAGCCATCCAGCGTTCCAACCAACTCCAGCCCCAACTATTTCTATCTAGCTCAGGTTTTGCAATATATACTTGGCACATTTGATCTAGAGTTACTCCTCCATTGCTGAAAAGAAGAAACCAGTCAATATATAAGCTACATCTGGAATGGATTCGTTAATGCAAAGCATATCCTTTACAATGAAAGCAATAATAAGCTCGATATATGGGCTACAGAAAGCTACACATATAGGTTACTACTCCCGTCGAGCATCTTACGAGAGGATTCATGTACATTGGCATGGTATAAGGTTATTTTTAGGCAAACATAAATGCTAGCAACGTGAAGCAAAAGTCGAGGCACTATCGGAGAAATTATGTGACACAATCTCCATATCTAGGATGTATTAAAGAGCATTATAAAAAGGGCTTTCACTCCTTGTAGCATAAATTAATGAATTCCAATAAATAGGTAGAGTCCAGACGGTAGGATTCATTCAAGGCTTTTGGCAAAGAAATTTAGAATTATGAATGAAATATATGTTTGAATACCGATGGGATAGAGCATAAGCAATTGCTCGCTCCTTTTGATTGCTCCTTCCTATCTCATTTGCGTTTTGTGTGAATTTCTTCGAGTGTCCCAAGTGACTATCACACCATCCTTCCTAAAAAAGACAATCCATTGCTCAAACCAAATGTATTGGACCCCCAATCTCTCCAACCCAAAAAGGGATCAGACCTGATCTAAAAATAAATAAATCATGTTGTTCAAATATATCAGACACTGAAGATTAAACCTAACTTTAATTAAAGTAATTTTCTAGAACTCTTTTATTTTTTTGGTCTTGAGGTTGTTGGGTACAGGGTTTCAAATGCTAGCCAAAGTTTATTAAGTTTCGAAGTCGAGCTTAGCTAAGGAGCACTAGTCACCATGACCTAAGAATTGCACCTAAGAGCAGGAGAATTTATCCATCTTGCCAATAGGAGAAACCCAATAGTCTCTCGCCTCTGCATAAATGGCAAGAGTTTTTGCCCTACCCATTTGGCCATCTACTTAAAATATCCCTAAACTTATTAAATCATAGCACTCAAATACCCCAATCCTAATATAGATAGAGCAACTTCTTTATCAAATTATTTAGAAATACCTCGGATTCTCTCAGTTTAGTCTCGCGGCTTCGATGTGCATCAAGTATTTCCTACACTGCCTGACCTTCCTTAGACATTCGAACATGGCGAGCCCTTACACGGGCCTGAACCCTGACGAGTGCTTGCATACACCTCAAAGTAACTGCTGCCTGCTTCCTTACCTGACGACCCCTAAACAATGCCTGGAGCCTCACCAGCCCTTTCAGTGCTCGTAGTGCTCTCCTCGCCTGTAAAACCCAAAAACCAAATCCAAAAGAGTGACAATAATCCCCTTCAAAAATAATCAAACGAAATTCTCACAGACCCGTTATTGTTCATCGAGAATGGTTACCAAAAAGCCTCGGAATGCAGTCTGGATTCGAATGACAGCCCATTCCTGTCATACAACCTTGAAGTCCTTTGGAGGAGCCCTCACTATTGTTGCCACTGCAGCATTATAGGCCTCTGCAGCAGCCTCAGATGCAGATTCAGCAGTCTCCACATTGAGATGTCTCGACTGCTTATGCCAACTTCCTTCACTTCTTTCCCCTGACTCGTGCTCACCAGATATTTTCCACAGACCCCATTTTTTGGACTTGACGTTGGTAAGCTTCTTCTGTTCATGATTCAACAATAGCAATCAATCAGCTTGCTTGTAAAAGGGAAAATGAATCCTCCTTTGTAATTGGTTGCCCCCATTTTGTATGCTACATCCTTGTTACTTGTAAATGGTCTCTTTGAGAAACTCTGAGGGCAATAGGCAATATTTATACCCTTCCATTATGTACGTCCAATCAGACAATAAAAGTATTCTTTTACCAGGTTCAGAGAAAATTGTTTTTTACAATGGATGATTATACTGTAGTTTCAAGCTAATTTTATCTAGCTTTATTTCTATTAGCTTTGATCCACGACTAAGGAAGAATTCATATGGTTGTTACCTGTACATTTTTCCAAGGTCCTCTTGGTTTCCCCGTTGTTCAATGTATTTTTTTGAAGGGCTTCTTTTATGTGCTGCAAATTGTAACATAAAGGATCTTTTTAGTTTCTAGAAAAATGAGTATATTGTGTAGCTCACAGCTGCCTATGCCATACTAAGATCCCAATAGTGGCATAATTGTTGATTGGAGCTGAGATTGCAGAGTGCACTTTGCTTGCAATAATGCATATCTGGAGATATTCCATTTTCACAAACCTTAATACTACCCACTTCCATGCTAGAAGCTTTGCATATTTCTTCTACAATATTTGTTTTAATGTGCCTTTAGGGCTGCTTCAAAGCTTCTAGATAAGATAATATAAATATAAATAAATAAGAACTCATTGGCAGTAGTTTCCTCCTAGAACTCGTTGGCTGCATGTATGCCTACACTTGAGAAGCACATGCTTTAATGATATCACCGAACTTTTGGATTATATTCTTGTATCCAGAGTTCTAGAGGTTTTAGATAATGTATTGAGGTTTTAGATAATGTATTGTAGTGATATTGTAAGGCACTATCAAAAAAATGTTGGTTCAAAAAGGATGGGAAATGTGACGGGAAATTTCAGTCATATGAGTTAAATAAGATAATGCCAAAGTTAAACAACTTCCTTGAAATAAACAACTTCCTTGAAATGTAAAGTTGATTTATCCCTGATTTTGTATACAAACACTGTGATGACATCAATAATAGATTACAAATAATTTCAATGTTTTTGTGATTTTTAAGCATGCATAAGTGGTCAACTTGTACATGTGGAGATATAGATGCATTAGACATGTCTTTTACCGATGTGTTTTGTTGTTTAAAATTGGATTGGTGTTCTATTTGATTGCGCTAATTCTATATCATATGCACAAAAAATGTGTTCCAGGGAAAGGTGAATCCCACTCAATTGTTCTGCTTTGATAATGGTTTGTGCCCAGGTAAACTTACATTCTCTTCTACAAACATTGCTTTGACTTTAAGATCATCTAAATGTATTCAAAACTTTTCATTTCTGAACTCTGCAACATCACTTGGTATATTTTGTTATCATTGTGATTTGTAATTTATGTAATTTATTTGATTTTGTAATTTATTTTCTATATTAGTTGCATTGAAGCTTGAAAATTTCATATTTCTGTTTTCATTAATATAGGAGAATATCTTAGGAATTTTTTTAATTAAAAGTACTATTAATTAGAATTTTACTTTCATTTTTTTTACAGTCATGGCTTCTTCTGGAACTCCTAATTTGTTTGAGAGGACCGATTTAGAGATTGCAAAATTGCAATCTATTCTCGAAAATCCAACTACAGTTGGGCAGTATAAAGCCCATTGTGAAAAAATACTGGTTGATCTTCGTAGAATAGAGACAAGTTTGAAAACATATAATCCATTTGATTCTGAATCAATAAAAAAATTTATGGATTCACTAAAATCAAGTGTCTCAGGAGATGTAGGTTATAATGAGATTACATCACGACTTTCCGATAAGGAAGTCGTTAAGAGGTCTTGTTGGAGTTTTTATGCAGACAAACGGAAAATAAGGGCATATTATGTAAACAAATGTTCATGTCCTTTATGTGCCCCTTTGATTTATCCTAGATTTGTGGCCTCTCAAGGCCAATTTCCAAATAATGACCAATTACCGTTATACTTCATAATGATGCTACATGCTGAGGTTCACTTAAACCTAAAGGTGAACTATTTAGACATCCCTAGTTATTTGGGGCAAGGGCGTGGCCGTATTAGCCACAGGGCATATAGAAAGGAGGGAGCTCCTGCAGTTGTTGATGTGCGGCAGCTTGTACCAAGGCCACAACCATTCTTATCAGGCTTTCAGGATGTCGCAGCACCTTGTCGTTATGACTGCACATGAGGCTGCTATCGAGGGTCTTGTTGGCATTACTCGCGAGACCCAATTGATCTCTTCTGACCGTGTGGGTCAGTACCTTCAAAGACACGATACTAGCAGTGGAGGTGCTAGTAGTAGCACCAGTGATGCACGCATAGCGAGGTATACGCTCGTGCATCTTTGATTTCCCCAGATGACTTTGAGCTAGTTATAGATCCCACTCAGGCACGTCGGCTAGGACGCATCATGGCTGCTGACTTGTTGCGTGCGTATGAGGTGATTGCTCGGCATTGCAGCATTCCACTATCGGGGGTTTTAGATTTTATAGAGCAGAGTGGGAGTGTATCTTCTAGTCAGGGTACTATCTATCTCTTCTGAGATAGACTTCTGTGTTTGGATTGTCACACCTGATGTTCAACACATTTATGTTCCGGTGTGTGAAAATTAAACCTTTAATATAATTAAAATTTATTTTAATTGATCATTACTTTACAATTTATTAATATTAAAATTAAACATGTACTTTTGTGTTTAGGCTTCTGCTCCAGTGTGTGGAGCTTCACAGCCCACACCATCTACCCGTGTCACATACACACAGCTCTTGACTGAGCACAACATGGATCTCGATGTTCCGGGTCTGAGTCAACTTGGCTTAGTTGGTGACATATTTGTTGGTGTTGAGGTCGTGGATGACAATCCCATACATTTGGAGATGCGTTCCGCAGAGGTATAAATACATGTGTTTTAATATAATTAATATTTAATCTAAATTGAAATGTTAGAAATTAATGAACTTTATTCAAAAAACTTATTTATCAACTTCTTACATTTTATTTATTTTGTTTCACAGGGATCTACGGGACAGAGATCTACGGGTAGCGTAGATACTCCCAACATCCGCGCAGGGACAGATACTGAGGTAATCAATTGTACATATCAGTTATATAATGTATTGAATTAATCAAGAAATTGTTGTAGATTTTTGCTTATATATTTTAATATATGGTACATGCTATATATAGTTTATGACATGTATATTCCTTTTTTTTAACATGCAGGGTGCAGCAGAGCGTAGTGAGGGGTCTGGCACTCACCCTAGTGCACGGAGGAGACTTCAGTGATATTTTATAGATTTCAAACATTTTAGACATACTTCTGGAGATTTTAGACATGTATATATATTCATACTCATTCTAGACATTATTATTATATTTTGATATATGTCTTAGACACGTGTATTATTAATATATTTTGATATATGTCTTAGACACGTGTATTTACAATTATGGATGTGAATATAAGACACCCCCTTATCTTTCATTTTTGTCTCTTGATGATATCATAATAGGTATATAACTAGCAATCGCATGTGTTTCATGAGATGTGAACGCCGAATGGTATATGTTATTTGATTTAGAGGCATAGTTATCTGAGTTTTACTATCGAAGTTCGAATGCTTTTATGTGAAATTTTTCAAAGATGTTTTTATTGAAAATGGAAAAGGGATTTGCAAATATTCCCAGTCTAAAATAGATAAAGATCACATCAGCTGATCAAATTGCCAATTTTTCCTTGTTTGTGTGTGAGACCTTATGTGGATTGATGTAGTTGAGCAGAGTTTGATCGTGCTTACTACAGTATGGATACAAAATGATCAAAGGTGATGGGCATGCTTGCAGGGTGTTCATCATTCATGCCTCAACACACGGGGTAGTGGGCTTCCGAGTGAAGGAAGCGACATTGGCTGATCAGTACTACAATGTACAGTGTGTCAGGTTGCAGGTGAGTTAGAGACTATTGGATGACATCATAGTCATGAGGTTCTGAATCATCCTCTTCTATACTCTTGGATCAAGGGGGGTTTGTTAGGACTTGTGTTCCAAAGGTTTAGTTTGTTATCATCGTGTATGGGGCATGCTACTCACTTTAGATAATTATATGCTATTCACTTTATATTAGTAAAGTGTTAATATAAATTAGTTTGGGCCCGTTGAACCAAATGTAAAGCTTATTTAAAGCCTTAGAAATATTGAAATAAAACAATGGAGATTTATTTTGCAAAAGCTTTGTCAAATCATTAACGTAGTTTCTTCCATTATCCTATGTATTTTTCCCTAACTCGATTTGATGAATAAACATATTGAAGCTTTATCATGTAATCTCCTACTGATCCTATCATTTGTATCAGAGCAGGTTTGCTTGTAGACACAAGATGTTTTTTTGATTTCCTAGGGGCAATACTAATTTGCTTGGTTGCCCTGCGGATGGTAGCCTTTTGAAGTGCATATTAGTTTGTAACGTAAAAGCAATTATTTGTTGTGATAGTGCTTTGCGGAATCTATAGCTATTGTTTTTTATTGGTTCTGTGTTCCCTAGGGCGTTATAGGGTATCCTAGAGGACAGTTTGAGGATGATGCTTTGGTATTGGTATGGTGAGAAAGAAAAGGGAAAAGCACTACCTTGTTGGTGTAGCACAGGTCTGATCTTCGCACAACTCATGCAGCCATACTACTTGCCTGGCATTGATGACAACAACTTTCCACTGTTCCTTAGTTTCCTTCTATACTTCATCTGGTAGACATGATCTGATCACGTTGATGTGTTGCTTTGTCCATCTCTTGCCGTCCTCGGTCAGTGTCCATGCGCTTTTTGTAATTAATAATTTAATAGTGTTCGTGTCACTTTGTCATCTCATTATCAACTCGTATGTATTTTATTTAATCTTTGTTATCACTCCCCATAAATTCGCACAACGTATCTTTGCCCATTCACATCCAAGCTCTTTGGTGCATGGTTTTGTAATATCAAGCCATAGAAGTTTATCTGGGAATTCGGTTGCAGAGTTTTGTTATTTAGAAGTTTATCAGTATTCTTTGTTTATTAATAGTATGTGAGTCTATGATGCTTAAAAATTAGTTATTAAAATCCTTAGTGTTGAATTATTGAATCATTTGTCTTTGTAATTTAATTATTTTCGACAACAGATTGTTGTTATAGTCAGAAGACAATAATCGAGTGTCATTGTCAAAATTATTGAGTCTTGTGTCTAGTAGTATCATTAATAAATGTCGTTTGGTCAGTCAATAATCAGTGTATGTCATCAAGACACAAGGTCATTTTAAAAATAATTTTTTTCCTTGTAATGGACACAATATTGGGAAACCCCAGCGTCCAATTTGGAATGGAAATGCCACTCCAATGGGGGGGTTTCCTCAGAAAAACGATATGCAGCTGAGTATCAAGATCCATCTTGTTGAGTCAGTGTCATTCCTTGGAGGTCGGAGACAAGGAAGGAAGGAGGTCCATCAACAACCTCAAGTTCATAGCTAACTCAAAGGCTAGTGTACTGCAGTAGTGGCAAAAAAATCTGTGCCAAACCGACTAAAGATGAGATCGGTTTCCAAGCGCCAATGGTGACTATCTTATACTGTTTGTGATCAATTGGCAGTGATCTAGAATGGTGGCTGGTCAAATTTAGCTGATCACATTAGCTGATCAAATTTGGTGTACCTTGTGTAGGAGCAGAAACTAGGGAGGAGGTCCCTGACACCGAGAATACCATTTATAAATTTGAAGCTGGATGGAAAATTGAGACCCACAACCAACCCAAAAGGCTCGGCCACTTATTAGAAGCTTTGGGGATTGTGAGGGAGGGGGCGTGTAACACTCAGTTCTACGCATATCTCAAAATGCTATCTGCTCCAGCTATTCAAATTTAAGTTAGCCCATTTGTTCTTCTATGCATCTCTCGAATGTTATCTACTCCAGCAATTCAAATTTAAGTTAGCCCATTTGTTGGTATGCAATAATGGCAAGTCTCCATAGTCCCTACTCTGCATATCTAGCCGTCAAAATACAAAAACATACCCCTGGGTGTCTTCTTGATGAAATGTTTGACTGATCGCAGAACTTTCTCATTGTCTGTAGCATGCATCATCAATTTCTTTTGTAATACTGCCCCGTGTGCTAGTAATTTACATGGCTTCCTTTGATTTTGGGTAAGGTGCATGCAAATACTACAAGTATTCCATTTGTGCAACCTCAAGACCCCACAGGAAATGTTCTGCTCTCTAATATATTGAAATGAAATAGGAAGTCTAAATCTACTAGAATCAAACAGGTTTGCGGGCTGAACTAGGAATTAGAGATGATATATGGACTAGCTATATTTCTTTGGTATCTGAATAACTTTTTCACCCTAGTGACTATTAAAGTAGCCTTCTTTATCTAAGGATACAGATGATAGCCGTCTTTCATCCTGTGTTTGAGCTCTACACAAGTTTGATAATTCACGGGACTATATCAAAGCAGAAACTCTGCATAAGGAATAATAAGTCAACTGAAGCAAGTTTTTGCATGAATTCACAACAAATTATTTTGTAAGCTGGAATAGGAGACATATAGTTATCATGGGATAGATTTATGAGAAATTATCTTCCTTGTTTCAGTCTTAACTACGTTAAAATGCCCCTACATTTATCATTGAAAAATACTCATCGGTTAAAAAAACTTTGGAAAGTGGGATTGGGTGAGTGAAATTATAAGGAAAATAATATTATAAATGTCATTGACAATACCCGGAGCCCAACTGATGAGAAAGTAGTGTACAAATGTTAGAAGGAGAAAGTTGGAGATGTGGTGTAGTGAAATAAATTGGATCCCATTGAAGAATTCTGGTTGGATGCCATCTTTTGACCAACACGTGAAAAGAAAATGCCAAAACATACACAAAAATGGTCCTGAGGTGATGAAGTGTCTTGTTTCATTTGTCACATGTATGGCACAATTCCATAACAGGAGGGTTTCTGACTCTCCAATATACCCAAAAGTGGAATGGAACCACCCTGAGCTCTTGAGCTCTCTTAGAAACTGTACAGATCTGTTTACAAGAATTTGTTCGTGTTAGAAAGGAGCAAAGAGAGCTGATTCTGTTACAACTTTAGACTACTTGGAGTTCTTCAAAATTGAAATTTCTTGAGACAATATTCATTGGTAAAGTCCAGGAACATCAGATAATCTTATTCAACTCTTTTAGCTATAATTTTAATGCTTTTATTTTCAATTGAATTCCTTAAGTTCTCTCTGTTGCATGTGTGGCATTTCTGTGCTTGAGGTAATGAGTTTAACTCATTAAGGATCACAGTAGTCTTTTATTCTTCTTTTCTGTTTTATATTCGTGCTATTGGGCTTAGATAGTATCAGATCTATGTTGTAGTTCAATTTATCTTGACACTACTTTGGCTTTTTGGTTTTCTACACTTCAATGAAATTAGTTACTAATTCCTTCATCAGCATTGACCACCATAAATATTATATATTGACAAGAAATGATATGATATTTAGTTGACGGTGGGAATTTTTTGGCTTAAGAATGCCATGATACAAGTAAATGTCAATATCATCCTTTTGAGTAGAATGCTTAAATGCTTTAGTCATTTTCACCATGAGCCTAGATTTTATAGAGCATGTCATACCTGCATTCAAAGCTCCCATTTTGGCACAGCAGCTCCAGGATGTTGACAAAGGTTGTGGAATTTATTTACATCTACCAATTGAAATTGTAAAAATATAGCATACTCACTCGCCTTGGAATATTAAGGAACTCCATAGATTCTGATCCCTCAAATCCTTCTCAACTACTTTCATATACCATTTAATGCATGAGAAGTGAGGTTCACTTGGTTCAATTCTAGCCTAGATGTTGGACAAGTAATTAGAAATTGATTTGTAAATCTTGAAAATACACTCCTCTTTGAGAAAACAAGACTTAAATTCATAGTAATCCAAGCACACCTTCCTTCTCTTGCTGCTCTAGATTATGATACTCATCAAGCCTCGGCTCCTCTAGTTTTTCAGAATCCAAAAAGTTGGGATACAATGTCTTGAACTTGGTATAGCTTCATCACCTAATCCAAAGATACTTTTGTTGTTAGAAGGACTATATTTAAAGAAAATCTAGACGTTTACTCCAGTGGGTTTCCTTTTATGTCAGAACTTGATCAAGCTGAACTTAAAATAGGAAGATTTTGCAAATGAAAGACAGCTTTTCTTTTGATACAACAATGAGTCATTATATTTGCAACACAAAAATTAAATATATCAAATAATGAAAAATCTTGGAACAAACCAAAGAAAAATAGATGTGATCTTTCACGGACAATGTAAAAAAGACATACCTAAGCAATCATGCTGCAACAAAATCGTGATGTTAGTTTATTGGTTATAATTATCGTTATAAGTCCACCCAAATTGGACAATAATGGCAACATTAGAATCAAAATTTCAAGAAATATGAGAAATCTTGCACATAATATTGTTTATTGAAGGCATGCAAAAATTAGCTAAATATGTAAAGATATTGTCTATGCTTCCACATTTTGCATACATGTCTACCAGGCAGTCACAATTGCATCAGTCAAAATTCCTTTATCCATTATGCTTTCATGGATGTCCATACCCTGTTACAAAGCTCCCATTTTGGCACAGGCAGGGAGGATGCCGACAAAGGTTGTGGAATTTGGCTTTACGTCTGCCAATTGCAATTGCATGGATGTTTCTAAGTAATTACAACACATTTTCAACAAATCCATTTTGGGCATATCCTGCATGTCTACCAGGACATTTGCAACCACATCTCACAAAATTCCTCTATCCTTTATGCTTTGATGGATATCCATACCCTGTTCCAAAGCTCCCATTTTGCCACAGACTGAGAGCATGTTGGCAAATGTAAACTGATTGGCTTGAAGGCCTATTTGTTGCATATGGTGAAACAGTGTGACTGCCTCGTGAGGATAACCATGTCTTTTGTATGCTGCAATAATTGTATCACCTATGAGCAATGAAAAAGTGGACTGTCTTTCCTTGTGAAACCATGCTCATGAAAATACAGGTCTACAATAATTGAAGGTCTGAAATAATGGTACGAGCTACAAGAGAAAGGAGGAAAGGCATGAGTGGCATGCTTCCACAGTGGAATTTTAGAGATGTTGAACTTATGTGTTGGTCCACAGCTCTCCCCAAATGCTATTTTAGGGAGAGTTTCAGTCATACATAAGACATACACAACATCACGAATAAAAATTGTAGACCATGCTAAAAATTCTGTTATTTGAACTTAAAATTCTTTAGAAAATTAAAATGATAAAAAATTCTGTTATTTGAACTTAAAGATGTTTGTTTTTCCAAACTTAATCCATTGGTGAACTTGAACCAAACTTTATCCTCATTGATCATGAAGCCAGACTCAAAATTTACTTACGTTAGAACTAGAAGCATGACACTTCCTAGTATCATCTCTCAATTTAAATCCAAGAGGATGACATGATGAGTGTTAGGTTAAATTTAAATCCAATTGATCTTGTAGAAATTATCTCTATTCCTTCTAGGGAAAAATAAAGTGGTGACTCCCAATGAAACCTAAACTCACCCTAGATTCATTCCAACCTATTTTGATAACCAAGATATGGATGATAGTGCCTTGAATGGTCTTGTGTGTGTTTGTGTGTGGGCGTGCGTGCGTGCATATATATGTACATATATATATACACATATATGTATATGTATATGCATATATGTGTGTGTATACACACATACATTTACATACACATACACATACACATACACATACACATACACACACATACATGCATAAATGATCATTCAAGGTATTATAAAATCAAAGTAGTAAAGAAAAATGTGTTGCTCTAGAAAACCCAAGCCAACTCAATGATTTAATCACTTTTTAAAAATATCTTTTAAGACATACTCATGAAATAGCTGATATGTTGAGTGTAATAAATGAGATTTGGTTTCGAAATATCTCAAGAAGATGGTCTTGGTGGCGATGGAACAAAAAAAAGTTGTATATAAAAAATAATCATAACAAAGCACACAAGCATAAAGGTAGACTAAGGCGAAGTAGAAAACCATTGAGAGCTCTAATACCACCATATAAAAGTTAGGAAAAATCATCCACCGAATCACTTATGCGCTCCATGAATGCATTTAACTAAGCCATAATAAACATATGATTGAACTTAGGGAGCATTCACACAAATTTGAATTTGTCTCTCATTCATGCAATTAATAGTGTACAATACGGAACTTCTATAAATAATAAGGAAATTTTATTTTACAATCACCATATAGTTGTCTTGAACACACTATTATTTAAATTGCCTAAATATGCACTCAAAAAATGGTTTGTGCACATATCTCTCAAACATCTAAACAACCTCTCTAATTTAAGCTTAACCTCTCTAATTTGAATTAAATCGTAAAAAATATCATCAACTCTCACCTAGGTCACATGTTTAAATAATATAAACTAGCAATCGCACGTGATGTGTGCGATGTTAATGCCGAAACAAACATATTGCTGAGCGGAAAAGGAAATTGAAATGGAGAACAAAGCACCATAGTTCGATCGAATTCGATGATGAGAAATAAAGGCAAACCAGGTAGGCAGAACAAATTGTCGTAAAAAGTGTCAATGATAGACTTAATAGCATCATTTACAAGACAAGGTTTGAACGCATAAATTTATGGAAAACATGAATTTCTAGTTGACACAGAGAAAAATGTAATGTTGCAATTGATCCATAATCAGCCTATCATGAGTCAATAAATCATGTTTATACCATACATACTTCCATGTAACAACCATATCACAATACTTGTAAACCATAAACCATCTCACAACAAGTAAGAATCACAAGTATTAAAAAACTTTATTGTATAGTGGTCTCCATAGTCCCTTCAAGTAGAAAATACAATGCTATCTAGCTTAATAGTTTATTACCAACAAGGTTTAGTAATTTATTCCATGTCCTTCTATATAATACCAAGTGGCTCTACTTGTTGTTCAATGACTTGTAAAAATTTTTCATGGTCTTCTACATCTAGTCTCCATTTTTTGCATTTACTATTTGTAGTCTTCACCTGCTGCAATTGTAACCCTGTAGCAATTATGTGATGGGTGTAATGATACACCTTTTTGTCTAGTTTGTAATCAACAAAGTGAATCCCACTTTGGAGGGCTTTCACTTGTTGTAAGTATGTTCCCTGCACTACAACCGAGCCAGTAAAAAATGTTGTCACTTCACTTGTTATTTCACATGTTAGCTTTGTTCTCTCCTCTGTGCAATGCAACAAGTAGTACTCCACTTTCTCAATATTGGCTTCTTCAGCAATGACTGCAAATACATCTCCTACAACAAAATGCAAAGAAACATTCAATGATCGGATGTATAGTATAAATTATATACATATATATTTAATTATCAAATTATACTTGATCCTTTCAAATAAAACATACCTTGTTTAACCAACCCGATATGTGGTCATAATCAGTTGAAATTAATGGCACATCTTCAAAACTATCATCATGATCTGATCCATATGTGTCATCCACAACTAAAGGAACTTGCTTCCACTCACCTACATACCCATGTTTTTACTATTGCACTCTGAATATGATTTGTTCATGCATTCATAACAAAAACAAGAATAATCTCTTGCAGATTGTCCAGCTTATTACTATCCATAGTCATCAAAGAGTGCAAAGACCTAGAATTGGGAATCCTTTCACATCCATACTTTTCCTCCGATCAATACCTTCATTTAATCATGCTCAAAAGATCAATAAAGTTTAAAACAAACAACAAAAATCAGAATAAAAAAATTAAAGTTAGTAACTTGTAGTTCACTTAATAAATCACATCAAGATTTAAATATCTATGTTTTAAATGTGCATGTACCTATTATCTCCCAAAATACTCTGTGTGGGGTTGAAGCATGTGATGTTGAATCCTGTGAGGTTGAAGCCTGTGAGGTTGAAACCTGAACTATAAAATGTTTCTTACACCATTCAACAATGGTGTGGGCATTAATCAATCGATCTCCCTCATAATCAAAGCTTTGTTTCTTTAGAGCACGTTTGATGCATGCACCCACACCATCGTGTTCTCCCTTCCCATGACCACTCTAAAAAAACTCCATAAATGAGGAATTTTGTGATGACGATGATAACGACTGAGTGTAAAGAAAGGGCGAGAGGATTTGAATTGTGATGTGCAACCATTTGACCAAACAAAATGGTGATCTATTTGTATTCCTCGTTGATGAAGATATTGAAAGAACAAACCAAAACAATGTTGCACAAAGTGGGTGTCATGTTCCTTGTCATCACTTATATAGAAGTGATACTCCTTCTTGATCATTCGCTTCACATATGTACTTTCAACCCCATCCAAATCCAATTGTGCATGCCTATAAAATACTTGAACCATGATAGTAACCTGAGTCAGTATGATAATACTGTGTTTGAATTTCTTTTTGATGAAAAAATGATTAATTCTCAAAGAAAATCAACCATAGACAATATGGAACCAATAGGAGTGTGTCCATATTAGTCTTGAATTGTGTAGCCTTTGCCACTTTGAATAGTGAGAATGTTTGATGTACGGACTAATTAAACTTCGGAAACTTTGCATGAATGTAGCAATGGGGATTTCCTCTTCTACCAAATCCAACCTGGTTGCATCTTTTCCAAGCCTTGTTGAATATTTTATGTATTTGAACCTACAAAATCAATTCATAACATGGACAAATTGTCATGTATTCATTTGCAATAAAATAAAAATCAAAATAAAATCTAACATCCAAATTTAAAAACATAAATTTATATATATCACCTCTTGCAAGCAACCAGGTTAACTATGTCCAAATCTTCATTTGTTTTTGGCAATAATTTCAAGTCCCCACACTTGTCACAGACACCTTTGATGCAAGTCATACGATCATCGACATGATCATCAGATACGTTGCAAATAATTGAAGTTATGAATTCACTAACACGTGTAGGTGGGGCAATTTCTTCTCGTAACTTTCTATACACCTAAAAAAACATAGATTTTGAAATACATTAATTTTAAATCACATGTCTCAAAAAATGATATTTAAACAAATTTTAAATATATAGATATAAATGAAAGCACGCCTCAAAATATATATACATTGAATCTATAAATTTTTATGTACCTGATAGTGATAATCAAACTCAACGTGATAGCGACAACAACATGTGTCAAGGACTTTATCAGCTCACACATACCAAGGCTTCAAATTTTCAAACATTCGTTGTCCAATCTTAACATCTGGATTTTCTTCTATAAACTTTATGTACATCTCATGTTGAGTTATTTCAAGCCAATGTTTTATATGTTCGTCATAGTTATTGCGAGTTACCCTATGTTTTAAAACATCCCTCACATTCGGAGAAGGACGAGTCCTCTCAGTCCAAAAATCAGAAACTATCTTCACAATATTATCCTCTATTTTATCAGAACGTGGATTTCTACACATTAGTGCCCAATTTCCTTCCATAGTAGAGTCATCCAATGTCTTCCTCCTTTTTGCATACCTACTAACCATCTTTCTAGATAAACCCAATGCCTTGGAAAAGGTGGTAACATGACGATTCTTTGTTGTATCTTCACTTACAACTGAAGTTAATATTGCTCTACGAGAAATACTCTTATCAGCAGACCTAGTTTTTGTACCCAAAGAACTTATTCCTTTATAAACATTCCCAAAAATTCTTCTTCTACACGTTTTGAATTTTTCCATCCAAAATCAACACCTAACAATTCTAATGTTTCCCTCATATCAACATGATTCAAGAATGTAACCAAAAATGTGCTCTAAAGAATCAGTAGTCAAATTAACAAATTCACCATATACTATCTCTACACTTTTTCTATTTTCTTTCGTGATAGTGGTTCTTGTTCGGAAAATTCTTTTAATTTTTGTAAATCCATCTTCACCAAGTGTTTCACATTATTTTTGGTAAGTAATTCCATAACTTTTGATATCACTTCAGCATAATGTTACGCATCATGATCTGTGTCCATAAACATACACATGGGATCCTATCAAAACCCTTGCCTTTACGCAATCTAAAAAACATAAATTATCATATTTAAACCTTAGAACTAAAACAAAAATTAGGATCTATCAAGGGTTTCTATACATATGTACCAATTTTTGCAGTGTTGTCTTTCACTTGTTGTGTCTTCTCTCTCTCTCTTTGTGCCCTCCTACGAACAGATCTTCTAGCATTCTTCTCTGCATTCTCTTCCTCGGTATATTTTCGTTTCTCATTCTTTGCATTTCCCATGATTCATCCACTTCAATAATTTTCACCCGCACACATAAATCATGATAGATCTGAATGTGTAAGAGTAAACTTGATACAAAACTATATGTGCATGCAACTCTATTTATATACAAATCTCAGTAGAAATTAGGTTATTTTTAATTTTAGTTTTTTATAACTTTAAAACAACTTTTCTAAATTTAATAGAATTTATATTTAATATGTAAAACAACTTTTCTAATTTAATATTACATATTTTTGGTTAAAAACAATTTAAAAAAACACACTTACTTTAAAACACAAAAAATATGTAAAAAATTAAATTTAAAACATAAAAAGAGAACAATATTAAGTAAGTAACTTGTAAAACATTAAATTTAGAAGGGAGACGCATTACGAATCATTAAATCTAGAAGGAGACATTTCGGCGGCGCTTTGGTGGCGCGAAGGGGGTTTATTTAAATGGGTTCGCGCGAACCGTATTCAACTATATTCGCGCGAACCCCATTTCGCGCGAACCCTGGTGAGTGGTAGTGACGTGGCACCTGATTGGCACATTTTGGCTCCAAATCCTTTTGGGGGACAATTGTGAGCCAAAATCTGCCACTCGGGTGCCACGTAATCGGGGTAAACAAATAGTTAACTGACAAAATTTTGACAAAAATTCATATTTTTATTGGCTTTCTAAAAATGTAATTTTCATTTTTTAAAATCTGGTTTGCTATTTATTTTTTAATTTTTACTAACATACGGTATTTTAGGACAATCAATAGTACACAATCAACCAAATTTGAAAAATAGTACAATATATCAAAAAAATTGAAAAAATATACTTAGTATTTGTTGAATTCTTCTTCTTTCCTGTGAATTTTTTTTTTAATTTTGATATAAATATTAAAAGTTATTGGCATTGAAATATGGATGCCATTTATTTTAAAATATAGTTACTAAATAATTAATTAAAAAAATATAAGTCAAAAAAATATGAAATTTTGACAGCATGTCAAAATTATAATCTTGAACATATATCTAAAATTTCATAGTGAAAAGATAAGTTTTCATTTTAAAAAACCACCGGGGGACAGTCATTCCTCTTTAATAACATAAGAAACAACATATGAATAAAATTAAGAAAAATAGTATATTTTTTGCCAATTTTTTTAAAAAAATATATACATGTATTCTACACTCTAAACACAACATTTCGTTAGTTTGTATAATTTCATGAATGTGTACGGTTTTGTGGCTATTAACTTTAGAAAATCAATTAAACTGAAAATTCATGTTTACTAAGGTACAAACCATACCAAAAAGTGGGAGATTTTATTGTGCTTTTACCCATTATACATAAAATAAAACTAAAGAACATATTAAAATTAAAATAAATGGAACACATTTCACTCCATGGCCACACATGTGAGGTCAGTCCCCCATGGAAAACCTCCGAACTACGCACACAAAAACACCACATTGTAACAATATTACACAAGTTCTCAAATTTTGCCACGTTACTCAACACCTAAGATCCTTCCGTGGTTGGTACCCTATCCCCTTCGATGTATGTGATAAACATCATGCACATAAAAAATACATCTATGGACTTTCGGACGTATTAACAACATCAAGACAATATACATATAAGATCAATAATCATCATTTGACATTAGCAATTCTATTATCCATCAATATATCAAAATCTAATCCTAACATCCATGAGATTATAATTCTACTCAAAACATCCAGAGTATATGTGTCATTATAAAATCCAAATCATGCAAATCAACATATATCAAATTGTCTATCATCACTATCTAGTGCATCAAAATGAAATGTAAACCAAATAATGTAAATAGTCCAAAAATTAGTATAATCTATCATCTATTGATTAATGTATCATAATAAAAAATTCTTAGTATCATTCCAACAATATCATAATAAAAATGAAATAGTGCCGAAGAGGAGTGGGCACTACATCCACCTCCCCTTAGAGTTTACTTCCTCTTAGAAGTCACTAAAAAGAGGTAGGGAAACAAATCTTAAGAGTAGAAGTCACACTCTCTGCGATATTTCATAATTTCAAACATGAGGGGGTCCTTAGATCGAAAATTTGTGTCAACATTATTTGACAAGGAAAAGGAAGTTTGTTAGGCACGAATACTAAACTTTCTTCAAGCAAGGTTGAAGTGTTTAATTTACCAAGTAATTTTACATGGTAAACAAGCTATAACACGAGAGCATGTAAATAGGAAAGTTTCATAGAATCTCAAAAACAACCACCAAAGTAAAAGAACAACAATGATAAGTCTATGAACTTGGGATGACCACATAGCCCCACAAGGATACAATACACTTTGCATTAATAAAAGTTAAGGTTTCCACCTAGGTTGGATTACACTTCAGTGTTCATTACTTATAAAAGGATAAAAAATACCAATTGTGACAATCAATTTTTTATGAGAGGAAATTCCCACTCAAAGGTATCCCAAATTAAAGGTCACACAAGACGAGGTTTAACAACAAGGAAAAACACCTAAATTAGCAAAACATCTACAATCAAGCAAACTATTCATTGGAATCACTTTTGTCACTTGAAAGGATTCAATTAATTGTTTGTGGGAGCACTAGGAAAAATCATGACCATAAGGTTTTCTATAACTTGAATTTGCACTCAAGGTTGAACATACAAGTTTAATATGTTTTGGAAACTTCAATCACTTAGACAATATTTCTACTAGGAGCAAATCCTTACACAATCTAACATATCAATACAAGAGACACCAATCACTCTATATATAACATAATGGAATTTTATTATTTTAAATCCTTTCCAAGCTTAAATAATCATAAAGAGAGAACATGCTTAAGTCGTAACACAAAAAGAGCACTCAAGGGAGTTATGAGAGAGAATAAAAAGTAACAAGATGGTGTCCAACATCAATCTACTAGTGTATGATACAAAAGCTCGAGTAAAAACTAATGGAAACAAATTGAACTTATCTTTCCCAATGTCAAAAGTAAAATAAACATCAAAAGGGTTTCCCAAGAAAAGAAAATAGAAAACTTCCCGAAATCTTTCATATCCTCAACATAAGTTGTCTAATTTTACCAAAAACATAGGTCACCAAGGACTTAATCAACACACAAGGAGGGGGTGTCATTCTTAAAACAAGAGGTAAATACCTACTTAGAAAGGTCACAAATCACACGCGTTGAGCTAAGAAGAAAAAGTTTACGATGACCCGAAAACTCTTATAAGAAAAAAACAACATGACAATGATCAAGGGAGACCAACACATCTAGAAAACATCACAAACATCAAAGTGTTTCATTAGTTCAAGTGGGAAAACAAACTTAATGGTTCAATTACATACCACCCTTGATGTGATGGGATGTAGGGACCATCAACACAAACATACTTGAATTAATTCATACTAAAATTGGGGATAAAATCTTATATATATTTGTAAAACTTTTCTCTACTAAAAAGGAGACCCAAAATGACTTGGCATAAACTTGTGTCACAATCATTTGACATATGATTATAGTTTTCTCTAACAAGTGGTAGGTGAAATACTTCAAACATATCAAAAACCCAAAATCTTAGGCCACAAAACAGGTTAAGTAATCCTACACTAGTTCAAGGAAACCTTTCAATTTGCTTTAACCTTTCAAATTATGTATTCAGTAAATCTATGGTGTGTAATGGTCATTTATACAATCAAGGTTATTTAATTATACACTACACTCAAACAGATAAATTTACTCATTGCATAATCCAATTTAGACAAGAGAAGTTATTATTACGCTTGCTAATCATTCTTCTCATAAGTTTTCTTAATTAGTGCATTCCTTTTATTATGATATCACATATTTTGTGTCATTAAGGGACACTTGAAAATGTTGGCATGGCATCACACCATTCTATATAGGCAGAAAAATTATTTATTTTACTTCTAGGGAAGGTAAATGGACAAAGTTTCTTTCTATTTTCACATATTTTTATTCTTTCTATTAATCCACCAGGATTAGGGTGATGAACCATTTTCCTTTTCTAAATGTTCCATTTTACTTATTTTATTTCAAAGTCCAAGACACACAATTGAGTTTTATTATACTCAAATAAACCTATTACTAAATAGATTTTAGTGAGAAGGAAGAGTCAAACATATCACATTATTAGTCTTATGGGAATAAGAGGTAAATCAACATATCACATTTTTAATTTTTATAGAACAAGAGTTCAATTAACATATTGTGTCATTAAGTTTATAAGAACTAGAGATTAATCAACCAATATGAAACATACCAAGATTTCAAGAGTTTACTTAAAAATCTCACAACGCTAAATAGAAGCATCACTAAAAAATCGAAGTGGGTATTACTCCAAGGCACCACATTTCCCATTCAGAAGACATCAAATACAAGAGGGAAATCAACTAATTTACCCAAACATGGCCTCTACGAACAAGAGTTATAGCTTTAAAAGAAAATGGTACCACATAAACACAACTAAGATTAAAATTTTAATATCTACAAAATAAAAATATCTAGGAGGAAGGTCTAAAAGACCCCACGGCATCCATATGAAACTCAACATAACCCAATAATGAATAAGTTATAAAGTTGTAAAATATCAATTTTAAAAACATTTAGGTAAGGGTAGCTCTATTCATGGGTCATTGAGAGAAAAACAAGAACACTTAATTAGGCACATTTCCCAAATGGGCTTATATCTAACCATATTTGCCCAAATACATACAGTCCATCGGGTGACACTTTCTATCTCAAACAAAGAACCATGATAGAACTTAGCATGCCATTAGTGGAACATCATATCCAAACAAAACAATATCCTTTATATTCTATAATCATCTAATACTTAATTTTATCATAACACAATCCATAAACCTATAACAAAAACACATCTATTCTAAAGAGGAACATAGATCTTACCGGAATACAAGAGAATGACAACTCTGCTATTAACACTACAAAAATACCACACAACATAATGAAATCTCTCTTTAGAAAGGTTGAGTAACGAAATATTTACTCCAAGATCTTAAACACACACATGGTTTTGTCCTTCCAAAACAAAAGGCATAACTAGAAGCACCTAAGAAGAAAATCAAGGCACCTAGGGTGTACCCCATATGACAAAAGATCACAATACAAACAATGTAGAACCAACACATCAACTGACAAGAAAGAATCATGTAACATTTTGACAACATTTAGCCAAGTGGCCAACAAGATAAATGAGCTCTGAGTCACCAATCAAAAGTAGAATCCAAGAAATATTGGAAATTAATGAAAATGGCTAAGTAGCCACATAGCAATCACTGAAAAATCTTGCAATAAGGTAAAAATAACAAAAGGAGCCTCAGAGCTTCTCAATCAAATCATAAAATAAAATGTTGGTCCTTGATAAAATAACTTAAGTTTATGAATATAAAATACAGAAAATTCCACATCACATTCACTTTGTAGCCCTTCATGGACCACCAGTAGGGGTACTATACAAAGAGCTCAGATCTAAGGACGCATACACAAAATTGGCTCAAAAGTGACACCATAAACTTATATCAACTCACCCTTATGGGTATCAAGTCAAAAAAATAATGACCAACACCAAATCACCTAACCACCAAAAGAAAGGGAGCTCGACAACCGAGAAAATTCTAATTTCCTCCAACCGTCCACAGATGTGAACCCTAGCACTAATGAAAAAGAGTCACACTATGCAAATTAACATTTAAAACAAGGAGAGGTCTTTATGGGGTCATCACATCACATGAATAAAATCAAAATCTAAAACCCAATAAACAACATCTTTATAAGGGTGAACAAAGTTTCCTAATACACCAAAAGTTCACTTGAATCTCAAATCCAATTAAATTTTTTTGTTGATTGAGGTCGAACAAAATTCCACTAGATGAGTACAACTATCCAAATTACTTTATTATTTTATTGTCATTTTCATCAAATAGCTTCAAGTATTTGCTAACTAGTTGTTGGGTTCCCATATTGGCATAAGGTCCAAGCGTTGAACCTATGGCTCTAATACCAAGTGTAACTCCCACAAAAAAATTTCCCACAAAACCCAAAATTAACCAAATGTTATAACAGAAAAATTATGGAATATGTTTTTTTGTTAAAGTAAATATGGTTACAACGACTAGAAAAGGTCTCGCTTAACAAATGGTCGTAGAAAAACTAATTAAATAAATTATAATATTTAATTTTTAGTTAAGTTTAAAACTTCAGTCTTGCACTCCTTAATTAATTGAATAATGTGGTTCTTAAATTCATTCTATAATTCAAAATAAAATTCCAGTCTAAATTGCTCTTCCATTTACACAAAACTATTAATTTTAATTCTCAAATATAATTGTTGTCTAGATTATTAAGGGTATGTGTTTTCTTAATTACCACTAGGTCATGGCCTCTTTAACTTTGAAAGGTACTAAAATAAATCAAAAGAATTACAAAATTTTAATTAACTTCAATACCACACAAGTGTCCCCATTCAAAACATGACCCATGTGATCCAATAATGGTCTCACCTAACTCCCACCTAACAAATGTAGGGAGCAATCTTGGACATTGGATGGAGAAATTCTAAAAAAACCTAACTATCTCTTTGGGTCTTTTACTCATTCATTTTATTCATTTCTTCATTTTTGTTTCACAACTTAGAAGGAGGAAGAGAAGGAAGCCATGGAAGAGGAAGATGGAGCTTAGAGATGCATACACACAACTCCAAGCTTATTTTAGTTTTTCTTTTCTTTTCTTTTTTCTTGTTATTCTAGGGTTTGGTTGTAATTTTCATTATTTTTGTAAATTTATCTCAATAAAAATACTCATTTGGGTATATGGCATTTTCCCAATAGATCTAGTTTTGTTTTAAATATATACACTCATTTTATTTTAAGTATACAAACTTATATATATATATATATATATATATATATATATATATATATATACATACTTGTGTGTATATATGTATACATATATGTGTGTAAAAATTTCTTATACATTGATAACACCCGAATTTTAGATTTATTCTTGTCTTCTTTTTTTTTTGAAAAAAAAAGATACACACACATATGCACACACACACACACACACAATATATATATATATATATATATATATATATATATATATATATATATATATATGTGTGTGTGTGTGTGTGTTTGTGTGTGTGCATATATATATCAAATAAATAATAATGTCGTAGTAAGAAGATCGCATGATCCGCATAAGGGAGGGTTGACTATTTTAGGTAATGGTGGTTTGAAAAAAAAAAAAAAAAATTTAAGTTTGGTGGGGCTCGACCCCACCCAATGACTATTATTTTAAAACAATATTTTTGGTTGGGGGTGGGGCGGTGCCTCCCCCAACCCACTACCCACATTTCCCACAGAGGCGAAACAAAATACTTTTATATATTTCATTTTTTAATTTTTACTTAATTTGTTTTTATAAACTTTTAATGACTTCCTAGCCTAGCCGATTAAAACGCTTAAATTAATATAAATTCTATTTACCGTTAGGTATTAATACATATTAATATATACATAATATATATATATATATATATATATATATATATATATATATATATATAATGCCCCATTCAGTGTCACTAGTTCCCCATTGTGACCATGTCAATGGACATTGGTGGCATATTTTGTTGATTCTTCTCCATCCACTTTGAGTGTAGTTAATTTTTTGACTTATCTTTCCAAGTAAGATATAATTTATAAGGTATGTATATTACTCTCTCCCTACATTTTTTTCAATCAATAATACGAGAATTGTTAGTAATAATCTGATAGTACTTATATTGATGAATTATATATTGTTATAATTTGTGTATTATGTTTGTTTATTGTTATGTGAGTTATAATAATGTTCCAACATTTTAACACTTACTCTTTATCCTAAGGTGATCTGACTCAACTTCAAATGGTGCATTTTTTTTTCACATTGGTTGATAATCAATATTATATTCTTCTAGCTCACTTCATTTCATTGAGTTTTTCCCGAGTCCATGCATGGTACTAAGATATTTTTTTTACCATGTGTTGTTTCCGCCATGTCCTTGAACAACCCGGTCCTAAACTCCACTATCCATGGATTTTTCAAATTACAAAGGCTTGTTTTAATAAGCTGCATTTTCTTAACATTATATGTATCTATTTTCATATAACTCCATAATAGCCCAAGTATTGATGTAGCTTTAATAAACACTTTTACCCATAGGGTCAAAACACACCAACTATGATTTTATTAATCCAATAACCATGCCATTCTTTATTGGCCATTAATGAAACTTGTTTGTCCTATGTTTTTCCTTGTTTGAGGCACTTAATGGGATGGTGGCAATATTCTCTAAAATTTATTGTTATTAAATGTTTTCTATGGCTCCCTTATTAGGTGACATGCTCACGTCAATATGATGTTGGCCACATACATTGTATTGTTGGTAATTAATTTTCTGCTTTGTCTTTTTTTTGTTGGCCTACACACGGCTGATTGGATGTTGTCCATCTTCCCCTTATGGTTTTATTTTGCCATGCCTTGGGCTAGTGATTGGTTGAATACCAAAAGCCAAAACCTGGATGTTTGGCATCACGACTACTTTGGAGGAAGATTGTTGATTGGGGTCTACGGAAAGAAGCTTTGAAATTTCAGCCAAAGGCATGTGGCAATATTTGAGCCTTATCCTTACCGCCCTCCCCCTTACTGTGCCAATCAAATCTGTGAACGAAGTGTGCATGTGCAACAAGCACAAGGACATCAAAATTTTGCTCGAGGTTGCTATTGCAGGCCTGTTAGGTGTTATAAAACTTGGGGAAACGTGTTAAAAGCATGATAAACCCTAACCATTGCAATTTTTTTCTATCTTTTATAATTACATGAAATTAATTGTTCTCTTTCTAGAAATTCCATCTAAAATGGGATTTTGTGCTTGTTTTATAATCACCTTGATTGTATTGGTTTTCCCTCCATTTCTTCTTTTGAATCTCGAGTTTTGAATGACTTGCATGTAAAAAAGGGGGATTTCACCTTTTTACTCTTTTAGATTTATTGGTTGTGAGCAGTATTATACGGCTTGACATTCTTACACTCATATTCCCATAGGAAAAACTTGTTATGGGTATTTATGATACGAATGCATAACTTCTTAGAGTGCTGGTAAAAATGTAGACGCAATGGGATAGAAATGTAAATAGTATTAATAGCTCTTATTTTCCTTGAAAAATTTATCTATTAGTTCTTTTCCTACGTGGTGATGACATTTTGAGTGAATATGGTTAGTATCAAAATTATTTTTGTATTTTCTTCCTTTTGGAGGTAATTTATGCATGTCTATAAATGATTCCTAAAATTCGGTACTATGTTGGGTTGTTTTTATGAATTAATGATATTTGGAATGGGTGTATTCTAACTAATTAAAATAGAGGTCTCAAAACCTTGTCTATGTATTATTTATCGACTACTTTGTTAGCTTCACCTTTGTGGTGACTTGCTAGAGATGGTTGTTGGTTATACGCGAGAATCGCAGTATAGGAATTAGGAACCCAAGTGCTTTATGCCTAAAATATTATTTTATAATTTTGGTGTTCCTTTGAAGTATTTTCCTTTATACATTATGTCGAGTTTATTCAAAGAATGCTTACCTAGGAAACTTGTTAGTCCTCTTATGCTTTTGGGATTCTAGGACTGTAAAAGGATTTTTTTGGAGTTATCATAGTGGCTTTGGAATGGATTTGGGTTTGAATCAATCCCAAGATCCTGTCAAACTCATGATGACTTTCTCCTTACATGATCTCTCTTTTATGTTTAAGCCACTTGCAATTTCACCTTTGTATTACTCAATTTTTTTGAAATTAAATTATATATATATATATATATATATATATATATATATATATATATATATCTATGTATGTATGTATGTATGTATGTATGTATGTATGTATGTATGTATGTATGTATGTATGTATGTAAATACATTGATTGCTTATGTCGGAAAATTGTTAAATTTATTAATGACATTTGGGGTGTTTTATTTTAAATTATTTAAATACATTGATGATTATGATAGGGATTGTTGTTAGAATAATGGATTTTTGTGACTCATCTAAATGCATTTTTACAACAGTTGGCTTTGATTATGGTAACAAGTGTTACTTTAAAAGATATTATAAGGGAGAGGTGGTAAACTTGTTATTTACACCATAACTATAGAATGTTGTATGGAGGGTTATGATCCCATAAGACTGTGAAACTTGGAAGGATGTTTTAATGCTAATTTTCTTATATGGACTTGCGTAGTTAGGATTCTTGCCATTGTCCCATAATTTGATTTATCAAGTAGCTTGGATGATTAGTTGTGCCCTTTTGATTTTGTTACCTCTATTTTTTATCTTATCATTATCCTTGTGGAGCTTTCTTTTGAGAAGAAAATATAGCTTGTAGGTTTGATAGTCATATTTCAACTCATATGATCACGTGATGGAATTCCATTTTTACACTCGATTGTTTGATTTTAACTTGTAGGCCAATGGCCTCTCCTGGAATGAATGTTAAACTATTATTGTGTTGTGTTAATGATCAAAACTAGTATAGTTGACTTCTTTAAAAGAATATTGATTAATTAGTAGAGTATTAGATTTCAATCATGTAGTCTATAAGATTACATGATTTAAATCACAATGTTCTTGACCTTGTTTATATCTAACCTATAAGATCTACGATCTTACTTGGATTGGTTTTCAAACTCTTGTTATTTTTGAGATATTGGTCATAACTGAAATATGTGGCTTCCTTCATTAGTTGGCATGATGAATTTTTATATTCCTTCTGAAGTTGATTAGAGGTTAGAGTTTTGATCCATTTCATGGAATAGAATGTTTCCTTTCATAATATTGTTAAATTTCAGCATACTATTTCAATGTGCGAGTTCTTATCATGCTCAATTATCATGAACAAAATCATGCTAATAAATGTGTAGATGGCTTTTGCAAGTAGAAAAAGGAAAGGACTTGTAGAAGTTGCATCAATTTTTCTTATGAAGTTCTTTTGTACGAATGCTTAATGTGTTGTAAGATTTTGGAATGGTGTTTGTGGAGAATTTTGGAGGGCTCATTGCTTTGGTTTTTGTATTTGTGGAGTAAGGTTGTCATAACCAACTGTAACAAAACTTGTAAAATATTTTGTGAATGATATAAATTGATCATTGCTTTGTTATGAGTAGTTATGGTATTATAACAACTTTGCAAGACATCTTAGCTTGTTTGGACTAATATTGCAAACCTATCATTTTTCAAGTCAAGTACTTTAGAATCTCTTTATTATCCTACGTTGTGTATATTTTGGAAGGGTATTATGTATCCTAGACTAGTTCTTAAGGAAAATGGTTAACTTTTTCTTAGAATTACAATTTTTTTTGTAGACCCTTCTAGGTCATTAGAAAAATGCAATCCCAAGCATAATAAAATGTGTTGGTAATCCTTTTAAAATTTATTCATTTTTTTAATAAAAATAATGAAGTTGTGATCATCTAGATAAAATCAAAAGTCTTTAAGTGGAAGAAGAGAAACTATCCACTTGTTAAAAGGGTATACTTTCTACCCTAAGCTAAACTAATAAACCTTTTCCTTATTGTTATAAGACGTTAAATGATCTTAAAGTATATTAATGATTTTTTTTTCTTTTGAAATTATCCAAGCCTTAATAAGTACGAGATGATTGGAAAGAAACCATTAAATATAGCTCATCTTATTTGAAACCTAAATTGTATTCCTTTGTCCAAATTATCAAGTGAATCCTATCTGAAGCTTCTAGATGAATTCTTAAGCGTCGATAAATAACTGGTTAATAACTAATGAGATCAAGAATATTAATTTAAACTGACATTCTTCTTCTCTGTCTTGCCAATGTTCTTTGTAATCTTATCTTTAGTGTTTTTAAACATTGATCCTTGCAGAAGGAGGTTATAGTTCTGAACCTAAATGGTATTCCACCTAAATTGGAGCTTACACTCGTCTTATAGTGCCCACTTTCCTTGGACACTATTCAGATACTGATCCTGACACTATTGGTCACATTTTGGATATTATTATGTTTTGATGTAATATGATGTATTAGGGACTATTATGGATATTATTATGTTTTGATTAGTATGATGGTTAGATGTTAGATCCTGGATTAATATTGATCTAGATTCAAATATTTTGCTTGATGATCATTGAGACATCAATATTATTATGTGGATGATGACATACTGGTTGACATGGATAGGTTATTGCTTTTGATTGTAGACATGTGACATTGATATTATGAATAGCTATAGTATAGAGATCTATTGGATGATGATATAGTTGCAGTTGAATTTAAATGATAAATGTTAAATTCTTGATAATGTTGTGATTTAGATTTAATAATTGTATGTTGCTTATATCATTTGGATGTTCTGATATGGCCATGAGGCTGAAGGGGTATATTGCATTTTGTAGGTTAAAAATCACAACAATGTCGAGGGACTGGAGACTAACCATATTGGAATTTAGTGTGAAATCAACAAGGTCACCATGGCAACTGTGTTTGAGTTGTATGTTGTGTTTTGTTAGGATTTCCCATGGGGGGGATTTCCATTATTGTGACCATGGGGTATATGTGTGCTTTATTTGTTGTGTCCCTTTTTAAAATTATTGTTGTATGTATTTTATTTGTAATGTGCTCTTTATTTTAATTATTTTAATGTGATAGTATAATGTGAGAGTCTTATAGTTAAATTTCAATTATATTAATTGGGATGTGGAATATAAATTAAATGTTATTGTCTTGGTTGAAAATGAAAATTGACTTATATATATTATAACCATGTGGTAAATAAATAAATCTTTATAAAAGATTGTAATAAATAAATGTCATAAATATAAATGCATGTGTAAGAAATTGTAAGAGGATGTAAGAGTTGTGTAAGTAAAATGAAGTGTGTAAGTGGTCTGTCATTCACATTTATTGGGATTTAATTGCCTTGAAGTTGATTGCATTTTGGGATGAGGAAAAATGATGTGGCATCCCACTTGGAATCCACATCATCCTCTTCCACACTCTCCTTTAAAATTGGAATTCCTCCTCATTTTGAGGTTGTTGAAAGTTGGAGATTTCACTCTTGGGTCAAATTTTCTTGCATTTTTTTGGAGCTTGCTTAGTGGAAGAAGTGGAATTAATTTTGCATGCATTCCTCTTACTGATTGGGACTATTTTTTTTTGCAACAAAGAACCTGCTATTTTGGAAACAAGTCTCCATTATGGAGAGGTAGGCTCCCACTCTTTTAAAACTACTGTATGTTCCTATTTTAGCATGAATTTGAATGTGTTGTGTTTGTAATTTTTTTTTAGGGATGGGTAGAATGCTTAGGGCATGGTGTGGAGAGAAGACTATGAGGTTTATCAGAGGAGGGATAAGGGATCCACCATTGTTATTTGTCCTTGGGATGGAATGTTGGTTTGGGATCCACATAGGAAAGGAAAATTGCTTGCATTTCCTACTTTGGGGGAGGTATAAGGGATAAATTTAGAGGAGGGATAAGGTTTATGGGATTGCTATGATTTTGGTGGTTTACTTTTGGTGGATGCCCAAAATTCAACTTAGGAGGCATAAGGAGACCTCCATAGTTCTTGCTCTTGCTTGGAGAAGGAGCCTTTGTTTTGTTTGGAATTGATTGTTGTAGTTGAGAACTACATCTTCTTGCTTTGTGTTTATTTTTGTTTGTGAATTTATGCTTGTATGTGAAGAAGCCATGTTGCCATGTGTTGTATCATCATGTTCCATTCCAATATGGTTGGGGCTCGGGGCCAATGGGGAAATATGGATTCTCTTTTCCCATTGGATGTCTTGGTTGGGTGGAGAGCGTTGCCTTTCCCCCTTCCTTGTTGTGATTAGAAGAATAAAGATGAAGAATTCAGCATGTTGTTGTTTGGAGCTTGGAGAAAACAGTTTGACAGTCACCCTTTTTGTAATTTTAAATGAAATCCTTCCCACTCCAAGTGGATGAATGTAATTGATATTGAGATGTGAAATGCATACCTTGTAATTGGAAGTTGTAAATCAATTTGAGAAATGTTAAGAAGAATCATATTTATCTATTTTATTTGGAAAAGAAAAGGTGAATGAATTTTTGTACCTTGTATGTGAAATGTGAAAACCAAATCAGTAGGAAAGAAGTTCAGTTGAAAGTTTACTTGAATTATCAATCAAGGATAGCATTGATCCCTTTAAATTTGTATTGTTGTCAATGAATTAAGATCTGTTGAAAAGGAATAAGAATATCTACTTTGGAATGTAAAAGAATATGCTTATGGAATGAAATTCAACGTTATTTTCTTTACAAACTGTCATGTTAAAATTGAAAATAACAGATGCATTTTAATTAGAGTTGAATGTTTGAAATTTTGAAGCAATGATATGGATTAATTTATAATCTTATGCTCACCCAGAAGACAAATCACCATACCAGTAAACTCATTGTTTTAAAGTTAAAACTGGTAATGTGCATTGGATTAAATGAGCAGTTCAACTTTATACTCAACAATAAATTACAAAACTTGAAATTTACACTTAGGAAGACTTGAGGAATCCAAATTCACTAAAACAGTCAAGAATAAATCTCCAAAACTCAAAGAATTTCAATTCGGAGCTTGCATGGTCATTTTTCCCATCAACTGTCGGAAAATTGTAAACTTGTATAAATTGATCAAATTGACATACTTAAAACATTCTAATTCTTCCCTAAGTTGATCCTCCATGTCTTTTTGACATGTTGAGTGGAAGAAGAGTTCAAATTTTATCAAATTGAACAAATCTTACAAGTAGGAAAAATTGCCAGTTTTAAAATTATAATCCCTGCAGATCGAATTCTTAACATTGACCCTCAAGAATTTACAAAATTTTAAAATTGATGATTTCTGTGAAAATGGGACTCTGAGAGATTTCCAAAAAGTCCTTGTTCTCCTAAAATGGAGCTTCCTATCAAAAGTTATGGCCATTTGAAGTTCTACTTCAAAATGGCCATCCCAAACAAAGAAAAAGAAATAAATAATTTGACCTTAGAAAAATTTAAATTTTGAACTTTGGAAAAAATTTATAAAAATTTCCATGGCCCACCACCCTCTCATCCTATCAGAAGTTATGATGTAGGCACCTTGGAGGGGCGGGCCCTTAATAACAAACTTAACTTTTTGAAAATTTTGTCTTGGGAAAATTTTCCCAAATTTGCCCGCAACCCCATGTCCCCCAACCAATCATGTCCTGACACGTGGCAGGGGGTGCATGGATCAAAATGGAAAAATTAACCTTTTTTTTCTTTAGGAAACTTTTCACTTTTCTCCCGTAACCCCGCGGACCCGCACCAATCACGTGTTGACACGCGGCAGGGAGGGCTCGTGGATTTAGAAATGAAAACTTAACTTTTTGCCCTTTTCGAAAAATTTCACTTTTTCCTCCACCAACCCGCATCCACACAGCCAATAGGATGTTGACACATGTCCCCATGGGTGCATGGGTCCATGCAATATTTTAACCTTTTAACCCCATGGGCGATAAATCCAAATTTCCCCCGCCATCCCACGGCTAATCACAAAGCGCCACGTGGCCATTTGAGCGAGTGCGGAGGCACGGAGGAAAAGTTTCCGTTGGAAAATTGAGACTTTGGTTTTGGGAAAAATTTCATATTTTTTCCCATGATCCACTAGCTGCACCAATCATGTGATGACACATGGCATTTGGGAAAATTTTCCCAATTTTCTCCCCCAACCCCGACCTCCAAGGAAAATTTTCCCCTAAAACTCCGCCACCATAATTTGAGTTTTACAAGGAATTAGAAGGACTTATTTATATTGTTGGAAAGGTGAGGAAATTTCCTATGCAATGATCCTATTTTATGAAAGTTTTGATAAATCTAATTGTGTGAAAAAACTAGTTGAATCTCGGGCTTGATAGAGAGCCTAGCGATAAATTTTTCCCTGAACCTTAGTAAAACTTGTAACTTGTCGGAATAAACTTGATAAGATAAAAATGGAAATATTTTGTTTGGTTAATCAAATTTGTTTGAACCTATTTAGTTTTCAAACTAGTGTTTTGAAACTTGGTTGTAGACTCTTCTTATAAAAAAAAGTTATTCCATAATTTTCCTAATTTGTTGCTTGGTCTCAAGTGGTAGTTGAAGTAGGCATTACATGTCTCTTGGTGTAATGGATCTATGAAGAAAGTTTCGTAGCATGAGTTGGATAGATGGGCTTGCTGGATCGAATACCTCCTTTATCAAATAAACAAATTAAACAAGTAATGGTAATATTAGAGTTAATCTTAAGCTAGTTACTCAATAGTATAAAATAAAATAAAGCTATCTCCATAAGAATAATTGTATGAATAATAATGTGAACCTCCTAGAACGTAAGTTAAGTTTTGAAAGATGTTTTTAGTAAATAAGTAACCTTAAAATATTTTACACCATGGGAAGCCCCTTATCTCGTAAGTGTGTTTTTTGTTGGACTCTTATGTTGTGTCTTTTTGAAAGGGAAAGTGAATTATTTGTGATGAATGTCATATGTTCCCTTCTTCCTAGGTGGTTGTTGTTGTGTTAACCTTATCGAGAGTTGGTTGTATCCCATTTTAATCACTCATGGTGTCGTATAAACTTAAAACTAGTCAAAAATAAATAAAATTATCTGATATTTTCGTGTGTTATCCTTGTGTGTGTTTCTAAGTTGGTGTGACACTTGGTATTAGAGAAGAGGTTCATGCTCTTGAACCTCTGGGATAGAGTGGAGTTACGGTGGTATTTCATGGTGGTTTTGATAGATATTGGAAGAGTAATGTGGAAATTATGTCATAATTGTGATATTGTGAACGCACATGTTGTGTATGTCACTTAGTGTGTAACTGTTGGCATGTTCATGTATTGGAGATGAGAGTATTCTCTCTCCCCTTTCATGAATTCAATGAGAATTTGAGTGTGATGTACCATATTTTTTTGTGTGATAAAGTAATTTTATTGATGATTTTGAACTGTTCAATCCTTTTGGCATTTGTGATGTGTAGTTGTGTAGATGTGTTGTATGACAAGATTGGTGTATAGTGAACTGGATTGTATAGTGATTGCATTGTCATGTGATGAAGAAATGTATAAATCACCATGATTGTATTTTTATTGAATTTATATTGTGATTTTTCTCATCATAAGTATATTCATGTAATATGTGGTGGTTCATGTCCTGATTTAGGGGCATATGGTGAGCATATGATCCCTATTGTGTAGTGTTGCACTTTGGGTACAATATTTGGTAATTTGATATGTTATAAACCATGAATGTAATGTATGTGATATCTTGTGTATTGGTACCATGCGTAAGATGCTATGGTTAATGTTCATGAACCACCATTGTCATTAGTTGTGTAGTTACATGTTATATCGTGAACCTTACGCTAACTGACCCTAAGGGAAATCGGTAAAAGAGTACGTTTAGAGTAAGGGAATGTGTACCATGGGCCAAACTTTGAGCTGACCTTAGGATCAGTAGATGACGACCTGTGCTCCTTTTTCTCTCTCTCCTTGTGGTTTTCATATGGATTCAACCTATGTGTAGTTATCACTATGTTTAGCCTTATCAAGTGGTAGCGAGATGACGAGATAGAGATGATTACAAGTTGTATTATTTATATGTTATTTTATGAGATGGTGCTTGATTTTTCGAGTGGTAGAAACTCGTTGAGTACCCTGATTGGTGGTCATATAAGGCCACATAGTCATCATAATGTGCTACTTCTATATATGTATTTTTTTTTGTAAATTAAACTTTTTATTTTATTTTATTTTATTTTTTCGCAAGGACCGGTAGTTTTCCTTATCGGTATGTTTTATATTTTTGGAATTTCCTTTGTTTTTCATACTAACATGTGGATTTTTCACTAACTATGGCTATTTGGCCATTTATTTTCTTGTATTTGTATTCTCTTTAAATTTAAAAAAATAGTTTATAGCCTAGCCCAAGGCTTGTATTTTACCACTTGGCATTTGAATCAAATTACTATGCTTGTTATATTGTCATGATGTGTGGAATAGGTTCATGGGATGTACCATTGAATGATTGGACCTATAGACCCGCTTCATTGTATGGGGTACTTGCCCAAGGAGTTCTGAGATAACTAGCGGTTTATGTTGGTATCCAAATTGATTCTCCCTTGGAAGCCAAGAAGCATCACATATTTAACAAGACACTCAAAGACAAATGAATCATAAGTCATTTTATAGCCGGGAGGAGATTCACCTAAACACTTATCCTAAAAGTTGTGAAAAGAAATTGGTTTAAGTTATAAGATTACAAGGGTGTCAACCCCTAGGGTACATTAAATTCACTTACACCAATATTCTCAACCTTACGATTGGGGAACCAGGTCTAGTTCAAAGATTAAATATTTCTAATTTATCTCTAATTTAATTAATTAACATTCAACTAGGAAGGTACCATAATTTACTTTGCTTGGTTAAATTCTTTCTTCTCTTTAATCAATGATTAATCCCAACATGGTCAACCTTATACTTAGTTATTTTGTTTCATTATCCTATTAGCTTTAATATCCCACATTTCATTAATTTACTAAAACATACTAGGAACTAGGAAAAATACTTGCACACTAAGGTAATTAAATGGCCCCATTCATTCATCTACACATACCCTTACATTTTATTTAAACATCTATAAAATATATTCCTACCAAAAAAAAGTAGGGTTGATCCTCAACCCTTAGATCAAACCAATCTTGGCCATTAGATCCTAGGGTTCCAAACTAACCCTAGAAATCCTTATGAATTCTTATTAAAACCTTTCCTTTATTCTATTCTTCTCATTTGGTCTATTTTCTTTTGTTAAAATTGTAGGTTGGAGAGAAGGAAGCCATGGGAGCAAGAGAGGAAGAACTATGGAGGATTTTCTTCAAGATCAAGTTTAGATTTGTTTATATTGTAGTTTTATTATTGTAATCTATTTCATTCAAGATTGAAGGAGGTTTTCCTTTCCAAACTATTTTTATTTCAAGCCATTTGTATTTTGGGTTCTCCATTTGGGGAAAACCCTTCCTCCATTAATATAAATAAGATTTAGCACTTTTAGTTTTCCATTTTGAAGATTATATTGCTTAAAACCATGAGATTTGTCATTTTTGTTTGATGGAAGTGTCCTTTTAGTAAATTTACGTGCTTAAAATTTTATTTATTACAAGTTAGAAAAAGCACAGTATGTGAGAACTAGAAATTTCCGCCGTAAGTGATAGAACCACCGCCTGAGAGGCGGCGGTGGTCCTAGGACCACCTCCCTACTTGGGTGAAAAATAATGAACCTCTGCCTTACTACTGAGTGGCAGTTCTGAGACCTCCACTTTGCTTGGGTGGTGGTTATGAGACCTCTCTCTCTACATAGGGCGGTGGTCCTATTTCTTAGAAATAAAACCTAAAATCTGAGATTTTCAAAAAAAAAGTTACTAAAACATGTTACAAATACATTCTAAACTTGATTTTATATGCCTAAATTTTCTAGTTGTAGGATTTAATTCATTTATTCATTCTTTTGTTAAAATTACTCATTTTAAAGCATTTCTTGTTCAAAAGTAGCAACAACAATGAATCATTTTGTTCAACTAATTTTCTTTCAATTCCTAGAGTAAAAAGATCTAAATCTACTTTAGTATTGTTATTTTTCCTTACTACAATAATGTAATATTCCAACATAATAATATATTTCAAATTTGTTTGTCTCTTTCCATTTTCACTACAACTTCTTAGCTCAAACAACTACTAACAACTTAACTCTACATACAAGTTTACTAAGCATGCATGTTTTTACATATTACAACTTCTATATTTCTTCTTTCTTATTTACAATGATACAATTTCACAATACAAGTAAAATTTCCTTTCCATTGAGCATGTCTCATTTATTTTTTAAAACAAAGAGCTCATTTCACACAATACAAGCTAAAACTTCAAATAAGGATGATAACTTTTCTATTTCACAAGACTAGTTTTACAACACAATCTTTCTTTCTCTTTTCAACATACAACTACAAAAATGAAGGTAAACTTCCTCTTCCCACAATACAAATTTCATCACCAATAATTAAATGCAACTTACAAAAACTACATTTCCTTTACAAAATACAATATTACAATCTTCCACCTTGAGTGGGAATAATAGGAAGGCTTAATCACAAGGAAGGATTTCTTGAAGGCACCAACAAAGCTCCACTTTCACACCACCAACAAGAGAGCTCCACCATGCTTCATTTGATCACAACAAAAAAGGGGAGAGAAACACTCTCCACCCAACAAATAATTCCAATGAGGAGGAGAATCCATCCTCCTCATTGGCCCCTGAGCCCCAACCACATTGCAATGGAAAATGGATTCAACTCATGGCAACAAACAATATTCCACATAACAAAACCAAGATTTCATAACCAATCCAAAGCACATTCAACTCACACTACAACAAAAGAAGAAAAACCAAAAAATATACAAGGCTTCAAATATGCAAAAGCCAAAGGAGCAAGAACCTATGGGGAGTCACTTATGCCTCCCAATGGGAAATGAGTGCCCACCTTAAAAACCTCCAATAAACATCTCAAAACCCCTACACACTCTATGCCTCCCTCAAGAACCTCTTATGCCTCCCCATTCTCTTATACCTCCCTACAATCTCTTATGGCTCCCTCAACAAAATAACCAAGTAAGAAATGCAAGCAATTTCTTGTCCAAGGTGGGGCACTCAACCCAAACTCCCTCCAAACATGAAATAAACTCTTATGCCTCCCTACATGAAATCTCCCCATAGTCCCCTCCTACACCACACTTAGGAAATCTACCCAAGCACCCAACAAGCATTAAAAACACTCAAAACAAGCACATATGCATACAAAAATAAAAAAAGCATTTAACAAGAGTTTAGCTCCTACCTTTCCATGGTAGAGCTTGATCCAAGAGTCATACACCAAGCTTCTTCAAGCCCAAACAAACACCAAGAAGCTCCAACAAATCCACAATCACTTCCAAAAATCCTCTAACTCCCAAAATGCAAGAGCACAAAATAATGAAGTAACCCCCAATCAAGCAAAAGAACTTGATTAAATAGAAAAGGGAGAGAGGAGGGTGAGGTGGCTCCATGTAGGATGCCACATCACTCATCCTCAACTCCACCTCAAAATTCAAACTTCAAACTCCAAAGCACAATTAATAAGTGGGTGAAGAAATGACATATTACTTGCACACACACAATCCAAGCCCACACCTCCTAAGGACAAAATTAATTACAAGAAATAAAGTGCAATCAACATTTTACCTTTTTGTCTTCCCAAAACACCTAATGGGGTCTAATTTTTACCCCCAACCCATAGGTAGGGTTGGCATAGCAATTTAAGAGGTGTGGGACAAGTTTGACTTGTCCCACAAGCTTCCAAAATTGGCCTCTAAGGCCAAATTCGAATTTCCATGAAGGGGTAGAGTGTACAACACTCAAGATCCCCAAGCACTCAACTTTCAACACAAAATCCAAGAGAAATCTAGTCTAATAAATAAATTCCTTTGGTCACATCTATAATTAGTTTAGGAAAAGATTAAATTATCTCTAATTAAGACACTACAACCCATTAATAATAAAGGTTAAAATACATACCCCAAATTCCAAATAATTAATACAATGAATTACATCACTAAAATCACATACTAACATCAATTAAAGGAAAAATAAATAAAAGACAAAACATAACCCCTTGGTCACAATTTCCCCCTAACAATAATTCCAACACACACACAAATACATGTTGCCATGGTGACCCTTGTTGAATTCACCTAGAATTCCAATGTGGTTGGTCTCCAATCCCCCATAGTTTGTCATGATATGTTTTCCTACAAAACACACAATACCCCTCTAGCCTCATGGCCATATTAACGATGTCGAAGTAATAAAACACTTACATCTAACTATCAATTTCAAACATAAAAATCATAACTACTATTGCTAAGACCAAGTAATTTAACAATTATTCCCATTTTCAACATTTTGATTCTACTCATACATCAGTTTGCAACTAAGATCAAAGACCAACTGGATCATCAGATTAAAGCAATACTTTCACTCATTCACAATTTCACCAATCTCCAATATCAATTAAATCACAAAAATAACTTTGAACATCATAATAAAAACCAATACAAAAATGATTCGAAATATCAACATATATTTATCTTGACAACACATCATTTTCTTCCATACTTGAATGTCTATCAAAAGTTAATTAGTTTGGTTACAATAATGTCTATCCTTCAATTCCTATATCACAATGTGTAAATGTCATTTTTCTATTAACATCTGTTGGTAATAAAGCACAATAGTGTCTATGTGTCCAGTCACAAAGATAAACCAAATACAACAAAACAATATCGAAGAGTAATGCTATCACAATCAAATTATCAACAATGTAACCATTCTAGCTAATTGTTTTATCCTTAAATGTCCATCAGGGTCCATAATACGACATATAGTTAAAATAATAATAATCAAAACACAATGGAGTCATGATGCCCCACACATCTTATTAGTATGCTAATTAGAATAAAGCAGCAAGGTTTATGATTATAACAATTTGGAAAAGATAATCATGTTTCATTTAGTGTTGAAGAGAAGTGGGCATTACATCCCCCTCCTCTTAGATTTGACTTCCTCCTAGAAGTCACGGAGAAAGAGTTAGGAAAAATGCAAAAGAAATAGATCACATCCTTTGTGGAATTCCTTTGCTTCAACAAGTGTGGGTCTTACAAACTCAAGTTTGGTCCAATGTAATTTAACAAGAAGAAGGGAGATTGAAAGGGATGAGTCCTAAAATTTCTTTAAGTAAGGTTGCAAACATATAATTCTATAGAGTAAATCTATGTGGTCAACCAAGTTCCAACATATAGCCTCAAAACATTAAATGGTCAAGGAGTCTCAAAGATAACCACCAAGAAAAGGAAGGACCGGAGAATTTCGTGAACTCAAAATGACCATATAGTCTCCCATGGATCCCACATACTGCAACAACACAAGTTAAGGCTTACACTAAGGTTAAGTTATGCTTTCAAATTTCGTTATTAAGACAAGGCTAGCAAATATCAACCATGACTATCAATTTATACGAGAAAACATGTCTACTCAAAGGTCTCACAATTTTGAGATCACACAAGATGAGGTTTAACAACAAGGAAGGACACTTAAGTTAGCCAACACATTTACGATCAAGAAAACTATTCATGGGAACCACTTCTATAACCCAAGAGGGTACAATAAAATTTTCATGGAAATACTAAGGAAAACATGACCTTAAGGTTTTATATAACTTGATTTTACATTCAAGAATGAACACACAACACTAACCTAATTTAGAAATGTCAAACATTTAGAAGGAATTTACACTAGGACTAACATATCAATACAATAGGCACCACTCACTCTACACAACACAAAGGGATTTATTTATCTTAAACCCTGCTCAAGTTTGAAATAGCCATAAGAGAGAACATGCATAAGTCATAACATCAAAGAGAACTCAAGGGAGCTAGAGAGTAGAAACAAGTAATGAGAGGGGGTCCAACTGCAGTCCCAGAAGAGCATCATACCAAAAGTGAATAAAAACTTATAAAAACAACTTGCACTTTCCTTCCTGATAGAAAAAGGAAACAACCACAAGGTGACTTAAGAAAAAGAAGAAAGAGGATTTCTCAAAGTTATCTCATATCCTTAACATATGTTTCCTTAAAATTACAATGACCTATGTCCCCAAGGACTAAATCAACACACAAGGAGGTTGTTTTTCTTAAAAACAAGAGATAAGACCCAATCCTAAAGGCCACAACTCACACTCATCGAGATACAAGGTAACAAGGGTACGAAGAACCAAAACATCCTGACAAGGGAGTACTACGCAATTAGAACACATCACTATCAACAAGGTGTTTCACAATTTCGGGAGGCAGCGAACTAAAGGTTCAACTATACTCAATACATAAATCTTAGTTGTTTTATAAATTGACTTATTAAGTCCAAAGTTATAGTTTGCTTGTTAAACACAATCCTTACAAGTTTTCTTGATTAAAACTTCCTTTTATTATGACATCACAAGTTTGTGTTATAAAGAGCACCACTAAGGTGGCATGATCTCTCGCCATTCTGAATAGGTGGAAACAACATTTATTTTACTTCTAAGGAAGGTAAAATGAGAAAAATTTCCTTTCTATTTTCTTTCCACATAGTTTGATTTCTTTTATTAATCTACCAAGATTATATCAAGAAAACATCTCCTTTTTCCTAATGTTCTATTTTATTTATTTACTTTTGTCTCAAAATCTAAGTTCCTCAATTAGGGTCTCGTTATGATCAATTAATCATTTTACCAAATAGATTTTAATGAGAAGGAAGAGGCAACCAAATCACATTATTAATTTCATGGGAGAGAGAGATGAATCAACACATCACATTTTTAATTCTATAGGAACAAGAGGCATTCAACATAGCAAACACATCATTAATTTTGTAAGAACTAGGAATCTATCATTCAACATGTACCACACCAATATTTCAAGGGTTTACCAAATAATTACAAGCATCATTAAACATTTCTAGTGGGTCTCTACAAATTTCAAATGAAGTTACAAGGAAGACTCATTAAAGAGGCATATTTACTTTTACGAATTTATGAGGTTTACAATGTTTGTTGTTTAGGTTCAAACATTTTACTTGCATAATAAGACCAGGAAATTTTTCAAATCAACACCCATATTTCCACAAGATACCACCAGCCAAGCAACAAGATGACTATGCAAATTTTACTCCAAGGACACCACATTCCATTAGAAAACATCAAATACAAGAGAACAATCAATTAATCTATCCAAACATGGACTCTACGACCAAGAGTTATAGTTTTAAAAGGAGCACAATATAAGCACCACCGAGATTAAAATATTAAGATCTACCAAACTAACATCTCTAAGAGAAAGGTTCAAAAGACCCAACAACATTCATAAGTGTCTCCATGTAATCCAAAGATTAATAGGTCATAAAGGTTTTATTCATAACAATCTAAAGGGTTAAGACAAGGGTAACCTTATTCATAGGTCAATGAGATCAAGACAAGCACACTTAATTAAACACACTTCCCAAATGGGCTTAAATCTAACCATAGTTACCAAGATACATACAATCCACAAGTCAATACTTTCCATAAAGAAACAAGGAAACCATGATAAAACTTAGCATGCCATCATGGAACATCACTACCAAACAAACACTTATCCACTAGAATATACAGTCAACCAAGAGTCAATCTGACCTCACACAAACCATAAGCTCATAACCAAACACATCTACTCGAATAGGAGGAAATATCTTACTAGGTTGTAAGAGAATCACCACCACAACTAATAAACTACAAAAAAACTGCACTACACAACAAACTCTCTCTCTCTCTCTACAACCTTTGAGTAATGAAAGAGTTACTCCAAGATCCTAGGCACACTCGGGTTCCGTCATTCCAAAACCAAGGCATAACTTTAGCCGCCTAAGAATACATTTAAGGAACTTAGGGTGTACCTCCATATGAGGGAATGTAAAAAGTAGAAAGGAATCCCTAAGCCCATCGTAACATTTAGCTAAGTAGCCAATAGATAAATGAGCTCCGAGTGACTAATCAAAGTAAAATCTAAGAAATATTGGCATTCAAGGAAAGTGGCTAAGTAGCCGTGTTGGTGCTCAAATTAGTCTCACCCGTTTGTCATTTAACTTCCTTAGTTTGGAGCCTCTGTCATTTTTTTTATCTCCCTATATTGGTGCTTGAAGACTCTGTCCTCCATTTAGTTTCCATGATCAGTACCTTCCTTGGTCGAGGATCACTTAAAGGTTCATAATTTGTTTTTCATTCCTCTATCCATATGAAAGAGTCTGTAACTTGGGCGTAAAACTCACATTTTTTCCTTTCCTTCCATTTTCCAAAATCACATTTTTTATCCCTGTAATTTTTGTTCCAAATACCTATGGAAACGTGATTGGATGTAGCTTGGAGGATCATGTTTGAGCCTTACAACATTTCCAAATTCTCTGTCCTTGAAGAAAGATTCATTTCCGGGATCAAATGGTGATTTTCCTGCATTTTACAGTTTGACAGGTGTATTTTTCCTAGTAAAATTTACATCTCAACATCAATGGAAATGTATACTTTTTTATTTATATGCAGCTCAGTGGGGCACTTTAAAAACTATAAGGCTTGTTTCAACCCAAAACTTGTCCACATGGAGGAATGACGCTCATTTGAAAATTAACCATTCGGTTTGGCCTTAGAGTTGTACCCGGGACACGTGGAGGTTTCCATGCTTTGCCTAGACTTAGAATAATTTTTATGTAGCCAAGTATAGTTTTGGTAAACCATGGACATGTGGAGGGATAGCGCTCATTCAAGGATCCACCTCGGGTCCCACCTCAAGAATTGTGATAGGGAGACATGTAAAGGCTTCCACTAGCTCCGCTTTGTACTTAAAATTTTCAAAGCAATTTTCTAAGTCCCGAGACATGTGGTAAGCCCATGCTTGTTTAGGGTATCTTCTCTTGGGAACCATCTTGAAATTGCACCATGAAGACACATGGAGGCTTTCGTTGGGTCTTCCCATATTTAGAATTTTCAGGCAACTTTCTAAAGGCCTAGTACACATGGAGGGACCGCGCCTATCTAGGGACTAGACCCTAAGTTTTATTTTGAAGAAGAGCTAAGAGGAAACTTGGAGGTTTCCTCTCACTCTTCTGTTTGCTACAACTTTTCAACATCCAAAGGAAATTATCTCAGACCCTAGACACATGGAACCTTTCACTGAGCCTTTAACTTTTTTAATAGACTCTTCTGAACTGAGACACATGTTGACACCACGGTTGATTGGGGTCTTTGCTTTTAGGGATTTTGGTGCTTGAATGAGGCTATCCTCGTTTGTCATTAAAATCCCTTAGTCAGTTTGTGGCCCATGTAATGTGTTTTGTCTCCCCGTGTTGGTACCTGAAGGCTCTATCTTCCATTTGGTTGCCATGATTGGTTCCTCCTTGGTCAAAGGTCACTTAAAATCACTAAATATGTTGATTTGTTCCTCTTTCCATCTGAAGGTGTCTCTAAATTGGGCATAAAACTTTGGTTGTTCCTTCCCTTCAGTTTTCCATAGTCATGTGTTGTTGTCCCCGCCTTTTCTCCTGTACTTGAAGAAATATGAATAGATATAGATCAAAGGGTCATGTGTGAACCTTGTAACATTTCTACATGCTCATCCTTGAAGAAATTTTATTCTCCGTGCTCAAACAATGGTTTCCCTACATTTTACTGGCTTGACAGTGTGTTTCTTCCACAAAATTTTAAATCTTTGCATCATTGAAAACATGGTCTTTTTGGTTGGATGCAGCTCAACAGGTCACTCTAAAACATTGAGGGAAGTTTTAACCAAAACTTGTCCACATGGAGGAACGACGCTCATTTGAAGACTCATCTTTTTGTTTGGCCTTGGAATTATGCCGAGAGGACACTTGGAGGATTCTCGCCGCATCATCGAGAATTAGAATTTTTTTCATACAACCGATATAGTTTTGGCGAGCCGTGGACATGTGGGGTGAGCCCACGCTCATTTAGGTTCTCTCGCTTTTGGGGACCATGTTGAAGTTCCACCATGAAGGCACGTGGAGGTTTCCGCTTAGGTTTTCCTTATACTTTTCAACAATTTAAACTAAAGATATAAAGACACGTGGGGACCGTGCATGTTTGGGGACTAGCCTTTGGGATTTATTTTGAAGAAACACCAGCAGGACACTTCGAGGCTTTTGCTCACTCTATGTTTTTCTTATACTTTTGAACGGCTAGAGGAGACCATCTCGGACTTTGGACACATGGCCCTTTCCACTGGAATCTCAAAACTTTTATCGTGATTTTTCATACTTGGGACATGTGGTGACCCCATGCTTATTCAATGTCTCTAACTTTTGGACCATCTTAAGAAGTGCCATTAAGATGCGTGGTGGTTTGAAAAGTCAAGAGGTGGGTAGGCGGGCCATCGAGGCAACTTGTATTTTTGCCCCTTGTTGTTTAAAAGACTAAAATCATCAAAATTACATGTAAGCTTTGACAGAGAATAGTAAAATTTTTCTCCCCAGTCAACAATAAAGATGCAGACTTATGGGGAAATTTGGAAAATTTTCTTTTTGTGGAGAAAGGAGTTCAAAGTGTAAAAGGAAGCATGGTTCTGTTGGGACCCACATCAGAAACTAAAAGAAGAAGGGTAGAGCTGTGGGGAAAACTTGGAAAATTTTCCTTTTCCAAAAAGAGGTGAAATAGTAGAATTTATCCACATTTCATTTGGGACCCACATTGGGACATGTGTCGATCCATTCTTCAAAGATAGATGGGCGGAGAAAATTGAGAAATTTTGTAGTTTTTCCATAACTTGTAAAAAGTAAAAAGCAATCCCAGTGCCCGTCTTAAACCATCTCACATGTGGATGGTCCACATTCAAAATAGAGATCAATGAAAATTGTGCATCTCAGTATTCGATTTTCCACCTTTTTCTCCAAAGCTCCCGGGATGCATATTATTATGGTTTTTTATCGCTTTTGGAGTCTCCTACACGGCGAATGAAGAGAAATATTAATATAATATCTTGGTTTTGTGGCGAAGGTATATATACATCTTTCACCATTAAAGATGTAATCGACTAATAGATTTGACTTGATTTTGCTCTCCTTGGCATGCAAGAGACCTGTTGTTATCTTGGTTTGGTGGGAAAACATCTAAAATGTCTTATTCCATTAAGATGTGCTCACTATCGGCCTCATTCTAATTTCCTAGTTTTTCCTTCCTTGGCACACAAAGAACCAGATTTGACAGAATGGATGAGGAAGTAGTTGACACATGAGATGAAGAACAACTTACCGGGTGAAGAATTGAATGTTGGAAATATTTGGAGAGATTTTCCATCTGCACACCTAACAAATTTTTGTATATCTGATTCTTGAGTCAAGACACGTAATGGTGCTTTGAATGTTTCTCATATTCGGGAAAAAATATTGTAAGTGAAAATATTATAAATTACATGAATTTGTCATGCAAATGGTTGGAAGGTTGGAGTGTTAGAGGTCATGAGCTAACTCCTGAGAGGAAAAATCTTTTGAAAGAGCCCATCTTTTTCTGAGAGACTATCTGAGGAACTTGTTTATTTCTTTTGTGTTAAATTTGATCATGTCAATGTTTTTGTGAGTGTACAACCATTGAAAAGCTCTGAGATTGTTCCAAAAACTTTCCCTCAGATAAATTTAATCAAATTTGAGTAAATTTGTGTCTGATTTTGAGGAAAATTGTGTCTGCTTCATTTCTTAATGTCTGCAAATAGTTTCTTGTTCCCATTGCAATCTTATTTTGGAATCTCTATGAATCACACAAGATCTTAGCTTCATGATAGTTTGGTGGCACTTGTAATTTCATTTATCAAAAGAGCTTTCTTGATAGTGAAATAAACTAGTTTAAAATCTTTGTACTCCTAGTATGATGATTAATATTGTTTGTTAACCTTTGAGGCTATCTTAGATGTGATAAAACAAAGGTTGATAGTGTTTAATTAAGTTTTTCAATTTGAGCCTTCATTTTGGATCCTTAAAGTTTGTGTGAAAATGCTCGATCCGGGCCTCCATTGAAACACACCTTCTAGTTAAAGGAACATTCTATCTCTTCTAAAGAATTCTCTTGGTCAAGCCTTCCATTTTTGTAATAGCTCTCAAAGATTTGGCGAGTCAAAACCCACTCTACCTCACCTCCCACCAAATCATTTAAAAAATAACCAATCCTACCCATACTACCCCTGTTTTTCATGTGTGTGAACAAATGCATAACTCCTATTACCAAAACATGTAGAAGCAATCATGTTTTAATTTTCTTTAGTAGCCTTAACCTTGCTTAGAAAATGTCTCCATTATCTAGGTGTGACAACTCATGAAATTATATTTTTCTCGTATTGATCATGTTATCTTCAAGGCCTTCTCAATAACTCTGAAATGAAGGACATCTCCATCTCCTCCAAAAACAATAGGCTACAAAAATGGTCCTCTTACCTTGGTTGAAAGGCACAGCCATAAAGTAGTGAGGATAGATCAAATCCTCCTATGGGTGCTACGAATTTTTCCATGCCCGAGTGACAAATAACAAGCTATATTTCTTCCCCGGATACAAAACAACACATAACATGCTCTGCTTGCCTCTAAGATTCATATCAAAACTGTGATGCTTCTCAGCTTCTGAGGGAGAATCAATTTGGGTACCAACACCATTTTGGTGCCACTGTAGGGGACATTATGATTGTAGTTCATACTCAAGCCCTAGTAAACATTTCTTATATGCTCTAAGTGCTAGTACATTGTTTCAAAATCATCCTATGTTTAGGCCTGTAAGAAGTGTTCAAAGTTACAAGTGCTATGTGTAATATTTCCATTGTCTACAGTTATTGCACTAGGTTTCATTGATAAATTTGGGAAAAGGGAGGTCAGATATTTCCATTTCCAGTTTCTAGTGTTGACAGACATTTGACAGATCATATTTTAGTGCATTTGCATAGCTAAGGTGGAAACCCTTAGTGGTGACTCCATGTTGATCTATTTTTTTATAAGTATCAGTGTCTTAACCTTTTTCAAGTGAGATTTGTTACTAATATTTGCAAATTTGGAAGGAAGAAGGTCTTTCTTTGCTAAGGATCCTACTAGGACATTATTTCTAGAGCTAGGAAAAACAAAGTCAGAAGGAAGAAGAGCCTAAATAGTTGTTGGAGATCGTAGTCAAGAAAAGAGGTCTCTGTTGATGAAGGTGATCAGCCTATCATTGAAGATTTCCATTCAAGTGATTCTGAATTAGGTAGTCTTTTTATGGAATTAAATTCTCCATCTGGAGAGGGGCCTTCATTTGAATTTGGGAAGTTTACTTCTCATTCTATTCCTATGTTTTCTCGAAGCTGATAGAGTGTTCTAAGAGAAATATCCTTTAGGGGATATCCATTTTGTGATTTATACCCATGTGTTTCAAAAACCCTTTTCACTTATTAGTTTGATTCTCCTCCAAGGTCACCTCCTCAAAACAACATGGCCCATCCCCCACCTAGACCTCCATTTGTTGTAAATACTTTTGTTCCTATAAATTTTAGAGGGATGGCCAGTTATCCAAATGCAGTTCCCCAAGATGTAAGAAATAGACTACCAAAATTCCAAGGAAATAATGTTATAACTAGTGATCAGCATCTAAAGCTCTTTATCAACATGATGGAAGACTTTGAGATTGAATTTGAAGATGTATATATCAAATTGTTTATCCATACTTTGGAGGAAGATGCTTTAGGGATTGGTATAAAGTTTTGCAAGATAATTCCATTAATTCCTGGACCGAGATGGATAATGCATTTAGATTGTAGTATGGTGACAAAATGGATCCTAGGTTTCTTTTGTCATAATTTGAGAATATAAAAAAGAACCCTAATGAGTCAGTGCATGACTTCAACACTATATTCAATAAGACATTAAGGAGACTTCCTATAAGTTTAAGGCCATACGATGAATCTTGTCTTATAAAGTATTATGATGCATTTGATAAGAAATTTTCTTACTACTTGAGGGACAAAAACCCTACCAATTTGAGACAGGCCTTTAATATGGATCTACAAATTGAGAACAACATCAAAGTAATTAGAAAACCTCCTAAGAGGGAAGGTGTGAAGTGGTTAATCCGAGAAAGACCTCAAGCAAGTAAGGTTGCTGATTTGGAGGAGGTTGTTAAAACTCGTGGGGGGCTGTACAAGAATTCCCATACAAATTATCCCAGGAAGAGAAAGTGATTGGGCAGAGTTCACAAGGTTAGCATAAGCAACAAGGCCAAGATAGATTTACCAATCATCCTAGAAATGAGCAGAGATCTGATGACAGAGGCAAGGGACCCATGGGATCTACAAATAGACATCCCCAAGCTAGGGAAAATAGAATGGTGCCTGATCCTCTGGCTGCCAGAGTTGTTGTTGTTGAAGAAACATATGTAATTGATTGGTGTGTGTGTTTCATGCCCCATGCTCCATGTGAAGTAGATCAGCAAGAAGAAGAAGAAGTTGATGATGATAACACAGATGATGATGCATGCATGATGGAGTGCTCTACAAGCTCATAGCAAGGAGCAACTTCAATTGAGGTAATAAGTGCTAGAACTACTGCTGATTTTTGGGATTGCATTCACCGGGTACCTCTTCTTCCTCCCTCTCATGCTTTGGAAATAGATATTGTACAAGCTTTTGAATTTCCCAATAATGAATTTGAATATTTAAGAGCTTTAATGATAAATAAGTATGATGGAGGAATCCCATCTGAGGAGGATAGGCAGTTATTGATGAACATTGTTGTTTCTCAAGAGAAGGATTATAATACTAGGAGTAGCATTTTCAAAGGAGCGCGGTCTCAAGACAAATCTAAAGCTCCATTGCTTTCAAATATTCCTAAAGAGATTCCTAAGAAAGATACACCCTCCAAAGGCCTTGCTATCCCAAACAAGATTCATGCTTCTCCTCATGCCCAAACTGTCAAAAACCCCGTGTTGTTTGATGAGTCTATCAATCTCCCTTTCAATGTTGCCTTGCCAAAATCTACTCCATATGACATTGCCCAAGTTTTGAGTCAAATAAAATTTAGTGTTCCAATTTTTGAGTTGCTTAGGATTCCTGAGCACAAGAAGAGGGCATTGGAGTATTTTGGATTGAAAGAAGAGAAGAGTACCTTGGGTAGAAATGTAAACATTGTGGAGACTCCTCCAATCATTGAAGAACTAAAAGCACCACCAACATTGGAAGAGCTAGATGAACCACCTGAGGTTTATTTGGGAACATCCTTGGTAGATTCTCAGCTAAATGTGGATCCATTCTTCACCACTCTGATCATTAAGGATAGACTGCTGCACAACTGTATGTTTGATTTGGGGCATCATGCAATGTTATGCCTCTGGAAGTTATGAATGAACTGAATATCAAGGTAACAACAACATATGGGAAGTGCACTACCATGGATTATAGAGAAGTGTCAGTGGTGGGATGTGTGAAAGTTCTAGTGGTACAACTTGCAGCCTATCTAGGCAGGAACTTGAAGCTTGATGTAGTTATTTTTACTTCCCACCAAGGGGGTATGATGTTGTCTACAAAATGGGCTGTAAGTGTTAGTGGGAGTGTTCAAATGGATATGTCCTATGCCACCATATCAATTGAGGGCATCCTTGTCAAGTTGTATGGATAAAATAAGATGTTGCACCTCATTGAAGACCCCAACAATGCATCTTATGAAGTGTTATACACAAGTGTTGATGAAAATAACTTTATTGGGTTTGCTTGACGGGAAAGAGAACAAAAGGGATCAATGTAAGATTCTTGAACAAGTAGGCTCTCCATGGGCTCTTTTGTTTGATGGATCTTGCTCCAAATTTTGAAATGGTGTTGTTGTAGTTCTGTTTTCCCCAAGCCTAAAAGATTTTTTTTTTCTTTCAAACTTAACTTTGATTGTACCAACAATATTACAAAGTATGAACAATTTTTAGTTTTAAGAATTGCTTGGAAATACTATGTTAAGGACATCATTGTTAAGGGAGATTTCGAACTAATTGTTAAACAAATCAGAAAATTGTATGCTACCAAAAATCAAAGAATGAAATAGTACAAGCATGCAATCTGGGACTTGATTGAGATGTTTGATTCATTTAACATTGTGCATCATGATAGGAAGTTCAATGTTATGGTAGATAGGATTTTTGTGCTAGGATCTGGGTTTCATAATTGTGCAATGTCCCCATATTACAAATATGATGTTCAAGTTCTAACAAGGGCATCTCGTCCCTAAAAACATTAACATTGGAAACTTTTTGATGATGATGCTCAGGTCAAAAGATTTCTGCAGAACAAAGGGGAGTTTGCTAATCAGTGTATTGATTGGGAGCCAATGGTATGTGTAACAAAGGGTAAAGAGACTTTGTTTGGCAAGGATATCGTTAAACTAAAAATAATGCCATCCCTAGATGATTGGTTACTCTTGAATCAAACTTTGATAATGTTGATTGCATTATTAACATCATATAGTAGTCTCAAGGGATATTTAAGAGTTTGACCTGGTACAGAGGAGAAACTAAGAAAGACACAGGCTAGAAGTAATCCGAACAAGGAGGAGAAATATTCCTATATCCAGGTTGTTGAAGAAGTATCAAGACTCCTTGGCTTGGTCTTATTCGAGTTGAAGGCATACAAAGAGGATTTGTTTCAACATGAAATCCCTCTAGAGTGTAATACAAAACCGTTCGGACAAAGCAGTAGTCCAATTAATCCAATCATCTTTGTGAAGATGAAAGATGTGTTTAAAAGCTAATAGATGGAGGGATCATTTAGCCAACATGGTATTCTTCTTGGGTTGTAAACTTAGTGCCGCTTAGAAAAATAATGGTGATATCGGACTATCCGTGGATTTTAGAAATCTGAAATGAGCATCAATGAAGGATAATTATCCTTTACCAAACATGGATAACATGCTGTAATTAGTGACTGGTTTTGAGCTTCTTTCTACTTTGGATGGTTTCTCTGGGTATAACCAGGTAGTTGTGAAGCAATCAGAGAGAATCAAAATTGCTTTCACTACTCCATGGGGTACCTATGTGTATGTGAGGATGTTGTTTGGCCTGATGAATGCTGGAGCTAATTTTCAAAGAGAAATGGATGTATCATTCTCAGGATATATAAATGACTTCATTGTTGTGTATCAGGATGATGTGATAGTTTTCTCCAGGAATAGAATTGATCACCTACAACATTTAGAAAATTTTCTCGATAAGATGTAGAGAGTATGGCATCTCACTCAATCCAAATAAGTTTCATTTTAGAGTGCAGAATGCCAAGTTTCTTGGTCACATTGTATCAAAGGATGGTGTCATGATTGATCTTGAGAGGGTGGAGGCCATTAGTAAGGTCCCAGCTCCAAGAACCAAGAAAGGAATTCAATCATTCTTTGGGAAGATAAATTTTATCAGAAGATTCATATCAAAATTCTTTGAGTTGACCATTCCAATTACTTGCATGCTAAAGGACTAAGTAATCAAATGGGAATGGGCTACCATTCCTGATTTCAATGGGATCAAGGAAACATTAAAGCATGCCCCTACTTTGGCAGCTCCAGATTATAAGAGGCCTTTTCAAATATTCTCTTTTACTTCGAGAGCACTATTGCATCTATCTTGTTATAGAACCGATGACGAGGGGGATGAGAGGTGAATTACTTTTTTAAGTAAGGTACTGCAAGGGGCTGAGTTAAAATAAACTATTATGGAGAAACAAACATTTTCCTTGGTAAAAGCAACAAAGGTTTTCAGGCCTTACATTTTGAGCTCTAAAATTGTTGCTTATGTTCCCCACACTATGGTGAAGGATGTCTTATCAGAAATGGAGATCTCAAGCAAAAGATGCAGATGGGTGAACAAGTTATAGGAATATGACATGGATATCCAAACCACAAAATTGGTAAGAGGTTTGGGCTTAGCTAAACTTATGGATGAGAGCAACCTACAAACTATTGAGGTAAATGAGGTAGAATAAGGAAGGGTGGATGTCCTAGAAAAGTTGGAGAGTTCTGAATGGTACAAAGATATAATTTTTTATCTCAGACATCTATACTACCCTGAGTATTTGAGTAAAAATCATAAAAGGGATCTTAAGTTGGCTTCTAAGAAATATGTCATTACTAATTTTTGGTTAGCTAGGAGGAACCCTAAGAGTCCTCTTAAGGTGAATTATCAAGATGAAGCCCCAAGATAATTGTTGATTTCCATGGAGGAGTCTTTCGGGGCATTTTTCTAGAAAATTCACAACACACAAGATCCTGAGGGTTGGGTATTGGTGGCCAACTCTTTTCAAGGACACAAATTTGTTGGTTAGAAGATGTGAGAGTTGCCAACATTTTTCTGGAAGACTGAAAGCTTCAGGTTCCCTTCCTTTGCAGCCTATATCAATTGAAGCTATGTTCAAGCAATGGGGAATGGATTTCATTGGTGAGATTTCAGACCCTTCGAGTTATGGCCATAAGTGGATTCTTGTAGGCACTAATTACTTCACCAAGTGGGTGGAGGAAATCCCCACCAAGAGATAAACACACAAAATTGTCATCGACTTCATGTCGAACCATATCATTTGTAGGTTTATAGTGCCAATTAAAATTGTTGCTAACAATGCCATGAGCTTCAGAGATAAATCTTTTGTGGCAATGTGTAAAGAATATGAAATCAATCTGATATATGCCTCCAACTACAACCCCAAGGAAATGGACAATTAGGGTCCAGAGAATAAAAATCTATTAAAAATCATCGGGAGAACCTTGGAGCTGAATAAAAGGAAATGGGGTGAGCAGTTGAAGTTCCTTGTTTGGGATGACAAAATCACTATTAAAAGAGCCACTTGAAAAAGTCCATTTGAATTGGTATATAGCACTAAAGCTATGCTACCCCTACATATGTAATTATCCCCATATCATTTCATTCAACAACTAGAAGATCAAGAAGTTAGTCCATATGAGGCTCACATTAACCAAATTGTCGAACATGATGAAGGAAGGAGGGCATCTCACTAAAGGCATGTGAGGTTCAAAGAAAAAGTGAAGAAGTTATTTGACAAGAAGGTCACTCCCGAGCTTTCAACATTGGATATCTTGTTCATTGTGGGATAGTAGACATGAAGACAAGGGAAAGCATGTTAAATTTGATGCACTATGGATGGGCCCTTACTCCATTGACATTTGGATTGGTGAACATACCTTATTCTTGAAATATTTGGATGGTGAGTTGCTTGAATTTCCTGTTAATGGAAGACACTTGAAACATTTCTAGGATTGATTCCCTCGAATCAAGGTGAGCATCATTTGTATAGTGTACAGTTTGTTAGTTCCTTTCTTTCTTTTGTGTTTTGCTTGCTTTTGTTCTCGGTGGCTTGGTTTTTTTGGTTCTTCAGTTTTTTAAGACATGGTTCTAGTTTTCTACTTTGCAATTTGACTCCTTTTCCTAATGGAATTTTTGGCACTTTGCCTTTTATCCGGTTCTTGTGGCACTCACAGAGAGTTCTCATCCCTAATTGAGCCGTTGATGGTGCTCGAATTAGGCTCACCCCATTTTCCATTAAAATCCATTAATTTACAGCCACTATAACATTTTTTGTCTCCCCGTGTTAGTACCTGAAGGATTTATCTTCCATTTGGTTTCTATGATTGATTCCTTCTTAGTCGAAGGTTACTTAAAAGCCCTTAATTTGTTGATTTTTTCCTCTGTCCATCTGAAGGTGTTTGTCAATGGCATAAAAATCAGGTTGTTCCTTCCCTTCCATTTTTCACAGTCATGTGTTGTTGTCCATGCCATTTTGTCCTAGGTACTTGAATAAATATGGATAGATATAGCTCGGAGGGTAATGTGTGAACCTTGCAACATTTCCAAATGCTCTGTCCTTGAATAAAATTTCATCTTTGAGCACAAACAAAGGTGGTTTTTGTGCATTTTTATAGCTTGACAGTGTGTTTCTCCTGTCAAATTTTAAATCTCGCATCAGTGGAAACGTGGCCCTTTTTGGTTGGATGCGGATCAACGGGCACTCTAAAAATTTGTGGGAAGTTTTAACTGAAAAATTTTCCACGTGGAGGAATGATGCTCGTTTGAAGACTCTCTTATTTGTTTGGCCTTGCAATTACGCCGAGAGGACACGTGGAGGATTTCGCTTTCCTTGCCCATACTTATAAAAAAAATTCATACAACTAATATACTTTTGGTGGGCCATGGATACGTGATGAGCCCACGCACATTCAAGGTCTTCACTTTTTGGGACTATATTGAAGTTGTGCCATGAAGGCACGTGGAGGTTTCCACCGGGTTTTCCTTCCTTATAATTTCGAGAAACTTCTAAAGGGCCAAATCCATGTGGGGGTACCGCACATGTTTTGGGATCAAAGTTTGGGCTTTATTTTGAAGAAGCACGAGGAGGACACTTGGAGGCTTCCGCTCACTCTACTTTTTGCTTAGAATTTTCAATGGCCAGAGGAGACCATCTCGGACCTTGGACACATAGTGCTATCTATTGGACTCTTAATCTTTTTAGCAGGCTTTTCCGAATCGGGACATGTGGTGATCTCATCCTAATTCGGGTCTCTACCTTTTGGGAGCATCTCAAGATGCACCATTTAGATGATTGGAGGTTTGAAAAGTCAAGAGATGGGGAGGTAGGCTGTTGGGGGAAACTTGGATTTTTGCCCCTTATTGTTTAAAAGACTAAAATCATAAAAATTACATGTAATCCCGACAGAGAATAGTAAAATTTTTATCTAGTCAACAAATGGAGATGCAGACTTTCGGAGAAAATTTGGAAAATTTTCCTTTTGTGGATAAAGGAGTTAAAAGTGTAAAAGGAAACATGGTTCTCTTTAGGACCCACAATAGAAACTAAAATTGGAAGGGCAGCGCTCAGGGAAAACTTTGAAAATTTTCCTTTGGGATCCACATTGAGACATGTGTCGTGCCCATTATTCAAAGGCGAAGGGGCGGAGCAAATTGAGAATTTTTCATTTTTTCTAAAAAGGTGTAAGAAGTAAAAAAAGAAACCCCAAGGCCCATCTTAAATTATATCTCCCATGTGGAAGGTCCAAATTTAAAAGAGAGATTAATAGAAACTATGCATCTCGTATATGATTTTCAACCGCCATTTTTCTCCAAATATCTTGGGAATGTGTATTCTTATGGTTTTTCATCACTTCTTGGAGTCTCCTAGACGCCAAATGAAGAGGAACATTAATATGATATCTTGGTTTGGTGGGAAGGTATGTAAACATCTTTCAAAGAAATATATGTAATCCGACTTTGATTAAAACTGATTTTTATCTTCTTGGCGCGCGAGAGGCCTATTGATATCTTGGTTTGGTGGGAAAAAATCTAAAAATGTCTTTTACCATTAAGATGTTCTCTCGACTATCGACCTCGATCTGATTTCTGAGTTTTCCTTCCTTGGCACGCAAAGAACCAGATTTGACAAAATGGAGGAGAAAGTAGCTAGCATATGAGATGAAGAATGACTTACGAGGTGAAGAATTGAATGCTTTGGAAGAATTTGGAGAGATTTTACCTTGCACACCTAACAAATTTTTGTAAATCTAATTCTGGGAGTCACGATACATAATGGTGCTTTGAATGTTTCTGGTTTTGGGGGGAAAACTCTGTTGTAAGTGAAAATATTATAAATTGCATGAATTTGTCATGCAAATGGTTGGAAGGTTGGAGTGTTAGAGGTCAAGAGCTAACTCCCCGACAGAAAATCTTTTGATAGAGCCTATATTTTTCTAAGAGACTATCTGAGGAACTTGTTTATTTCTTTTGTCTTAAATTTGATCATGTTAAGGTGGTTGTAAGTGTACAGCCATTGACAAGCTCTCGAGATTGTTCCAAAAGCTTTCCCCTTTTGATAAATTTAATCAAATTTGAGTAAATCGTGTTTGATTTTGAGGATAATTATGTCTCGCTTCATTTTTAATGTGTGCAAACAGCTTTCTTATTCACATGGCAATCTTATACTGGAATCTCTATGAATCACACATGATCTTAGCTTCGTGATAGTTTGGTGGCACTTGCAATTTCATTTATCAAAAGAGATTTCATTTGATATTGAAATAAATAAGTTTAAAATCACTATACTCCTAGCATGATGATTAATATTGTTTTTTAGCCTTCGAGGGTATCTTAGGCATGATAAAACTAAGGTTGATAGTGTTTAATTAAGTTTTTTAATTTGAGCCTTCATTTTGGATCCTTAAAGTTTGTGTGAAAACATGCTAATCTGGGCCTCCATTGAAGCACACCTTCTAGTTAAAGGAACATTCTAGCTATTCTGGAGGATTTTTTTGGTCAAGCCTTCCATTTTGGTAATAGCTCTCAAAGATTTGGTGAGTCAAAATCCAATCTACCTCACCTCCCACCAAAATTCATTTAAAAAACGGCCAATCATACCCATACTACCCTTGTTTTTCCTGTGTGTGCACAAATGTATAAATCCTCTTACTAAAACATGCACAAGAAATCAGGTTTTCATTGTATTTAGTATCATGAACCTTGCTTACAAAAATGTCTCCATTATCTAGGTAATAACTCGTGAGAGTTAGATTTTGTTGTATTGATCATGTTTTCTTCAAGGTCTTCTCAATAAATCTCCAACAAAGAACATCACCATCTCCTCCACAAACAAGAGGCTACAAAAAGAGTCCTCTCACCCTGGTTGAAAGGCAAAAACACAAAGTATTGAGGATAGATCAAATCATCTTAAGGGTGCTTCCCATTTTTCCACACTTGAGTGATAAAGAGCAAGTTACATTTCTTCCCTAGCTACAAATGACACATAACATGCTCTGCTTGCATCTAAGCTTCCTTTCAAAATCTGTGATGTTTCTCACTTCGAGGGAGAATCAATCTGCACAAACAAACAGGGACCATCTCAAAATGTGCCATTGAGACACGTGGATACTTCCGCTAGCTCCTTTTACACTGAAACTTTTCAAAGGCCAAAAGGCATTTATTTTGGGCCTAGGGTACATGGAAGGATCATCTTTGTTTGGAACTTGCCTCTGTGATTCTCCTTTGTAGTTGTGCTAATGAAAAATGTGGACAGCTTATGATATAAAGTGGAAAAGGGGAAGAATCAATGGTTCCTGTGCATTTCAACTATTTTTCTCGCCATTTTTTCTCCAATACTACCGGAGACATGAACACACACTATTTTTAATCATTCTTTGATGAAATTACTTGTCATCTCTATCTCGTAGGGTGCCATTGAATGGATTTGAAACTTAAATTATGAGTTCAAGGATTGTTAAGGTCAATATTTTGAAGTGGGAATTGCTCAGCACTCGCAAAAATGGGAATTACCAGAGGAAATGGATGCAAGGAAAAATTGTAGAGGAAAGAGAGGGAAAAGGGATGAAATGATGAAAGTGTAGGCACAAAATATGAAAAAGGTGTTGCCTCAAGAGAAAAAAGGATTACATGTCATATCCAGCTTGTGTAGAGTCTCTGGAAAATGATTAAAAAGGGGATTTCTCACATGACAGAATCATAATGATTAGAAGGATTACCAAAAATTTGTGGCATGGCATCCTAGTCATTAGTTGAGGGCCCAAGAAATGTGATCAATTCACAATTGGTCCACCTATAAGCTTTCGGATATGAATTTTTTAAATGTCACTTTCTGAAGAAAATTTTTAACAAGCAAAGGTCCCTCGAATATTCTTTCTTTTTGGGGGAAAATTGAGTGAGTAAAATGCATAAATGCAATGAGAATACTCTTGTAAATGGTCAAAGCTTGAATTCTAAAGAGAAAATTTGAGAAATCTGTCTTCATGAGAGACCAAAGCTGAGATAACCTATTATTTGCTTTTGTGTTAGATTTTCTACCATGTCAAGTTTGTTGCAAATGTATAGCCATTAATGAGCACTGATATTTCTCTAGAAGCTTTCCCCTACTAATGAATCTAAGAAATTTTGAAATTAATTTGTATCCAATCTCCAGTGAATTTGTGTCTTCTTTATTTTAGAATGTCTCAGAAATAGTTTCTTTCATTCCTATTCCAATATTATATTTAAATATTTGTGAAATAACATAGGATCTCATCCTGTGAAAGTTTAATTGTATTTACAATTTCATGTCAAGAAGGTCCTTCATCTTAGATGAGATAAACAAATTTAAAATCAATTCACTTTCATTTGTTGATAAAGATTGTTTGTAAGTCTTCGGGTGTACCTTAGGCATGATTGATTTGAGACTTTGGTGTTTAATTGAGTCTTGCATTTCGAGAATTTGTGTTAGAGTCTCAAATATTATGTGAAAACATGTTGATCTAGGCCTCAATTAAAGCACACCTTCTGGTTGAAGGAATGTCTTAACTGCTTCTTAATGTTTCTGTTGTTGAGTTGTTCATTGTTGTGTGGTCCCTTCAAGATCTAGTATAATGAACTTTATCCTACTTCATCTCCCACCAAAATTATTCAAAAAACCATGAATATACCCCGAACTACCCATGTTTTCCGTGTATCAACATAGGAGAAAAATCTCACTTACTAAAATATGTAGAACACTCGTGATTTATTAATGTCTTAAGTAACCTTATCCTTGTGTTGAAATTATCTCCATCATTTAGAAGTGAAAAATCTTAACAGCTAAATTATGGAGTATTGACCATATTTTCCCAAGGTTTTCTTCATAAAATTTGTGAAAAAGAAGGATATCTCCATCTCCTTCAACAAAATGAGGTTACACTAAGGGTCCTCTCACCCTGGTCAAAGAGGCACTGCGTAAAGTAGTGAGGACAAGTAAAATCATCTTAAAGGTGATATCCACCTCTCCACAAATTTGAGTAACAAAGGGCCGCTTAGATCCCATCCCTAACTACGAATGACACACATTATGATTTATCTCTCTCTAAGCTCCATGTCCAATATGTGTTGCTACTCGGCCCGAATGGGAGAAAAAATTTGGATACCAAGACTCGTGGTGCCGTGTGCGGGACTCTTTGAAAAATTTGAACAAAGGTGTACATGTATGGACCACTCGTAATTATTTTTACATATTTTAAAGAGAAAATACATTGCTGAAACATCATTATTTGTTCAGATCTGTAAGAATTGTTCAAAGTTATGAGTTATGAGTGCAATATTTCCATCTTATATAGTTATTGCACTAAGATTTATATCATCATTGATAAATTTGGGTAAAAGAAGAGCAGATCTTGTAAGCTTTGCATAAATCTGGTATTGACAGACATTTGATAGGTCTTTCATAGTTCATTTGCACAAACTAAGGTGAAAATTTTAGTTGCATGACTCCGTGCTATTTAAATTCTTTATAAATATCAGTGTCTTAACATATAGCAAGTTACATTTGTCATTAATATCTGCATAGATGGAAGGAAGAAGATATTTATTCACCAAGGACCCTAGTAGAAGGTTGTTTCAAGAGCGGGGAAAGTTTAATTTACAAGGAAGAAGAATTTATAAGGTTGATGAAGATCAAGCATCAAGAAAAATATCTCCATTGATGAACCGGTCATCATGTGATTGAAGATTGTAGTACTTCCTCAAGTGATTCTAGATTAGGTAGTCTCTTTGTTGAATTGAATTATCCATACTGACGGGTCCTTCATATGTATTTGAAGCATTTTATTCTCAATCTACCCTTGTATTTTCAAAATTTAATAGATTTTTCCAAGTGACAGAGCCTTTAGAGGGTAGTAATTCTGAAAATTGTATCCCCGTGCCACACGTAACCCTCACTCATCATCATTTTGTTTCTCCCGTAAGATCACCTCCTCGTAATAATATGGTTTAACCTCCACCCAAATCTCCATTTCTTGTTAATAATTTTGGTCCCATCAGTTTTAGAGGTATGGTCAAGCTATCTAAATGTTGTGCCATATGATGTAAGAAATAGATTTCCTAAGTTTCAAGGAAATAATACAATAATTGGTGATCGAACTTGAAACTCTTTGTCAATATGATGGAGGACTTTGAAATATATTTTGAGGATGTATACATTAAATTATTTATCCATACTCTAGAAGAAGATGCAAGGGACTAGTATAAATATCTTCTAGATAATTCCATTGACTCTGGATAGAGATGAAGAAGGATTTTAGAATGCATTGTGGTGATAAAACAGACCTTAGGTTTCTTTTATAAGAGTTTGAAAATATAAAAAATAATCCTAATGAATCAATGCATGATTTCAACACTAGATTTAACAAAACATTGAGAATACTTCCTATTAATTTGAGGCCATGTGATGAATCATGTATGATAAAGTATTAAGATGCATTTGATAAGAAAGTTGATTACTATTTAAGGGATAAGAACCCTAGGACTTTGAGGTACGCCTTTACAATGGATCAACAAAGTGAGAACAACATTAAAGCAGTTGGAAAACCTACTAATAGGGATGGTGTTAAATTGATCAAGCCTAAAAGCCTCAATCAAGTAAGGTTGTGGATCTTGAGTAAATTGTAAGGAATTTGGTGGGGCTATCAAAGAAATCTCTTACAAGGCTGGTCAAAGGAAAAAGGAATTGAACAAGGTTATCGTGGTCAGCATAGGCAACAAGGACAAGACAAACATCCAAATCATCCTATAAATGATTAGAGGTCTGATGACAGAGGTAAATGACCCATGGGAGCTAGACAATCCCAAGTTAGGGAGAATAGAGTAGTGCCTAATCCTCTAAATTCCGAGTTGTTGTTTTGGAAGAGACAAATCAAATGGATTTTTCTCGACAAATGTTTCTTACCCCACCTTCCATGTGAAGTATATCAGCAAGTTTAAGAAGTTGATGACGATGATAACATTGATGATAATACATGCATGGTGGAATGCTCTACAAGCTCACGAAAGGAATAATGTCAATTGAGGTAATAAGTGTAAGAACTGCTACAAGTTTTGGGACTGCATTCACTAGGTACCTCTTCTTCCTCCCTCTCATGCATTATAAATAGATATGTTACAATAATTTTAAATTCCTAAAATTATTTTGAGTACCTAAGATCTCTAATGATTAAAAAGTACGATGGAGGAATCCAATCGAAGAGGATAAATAGTTGTTAATGAATGTTGTTATGGTCCATGAAAAAGAGTATAACACAAGAACTAAATTTGTCTAAGCAGGGCCTCACGCCAAACCAAAGACCCCAGTTCTCACCAATTTCCCAAAATAGAATCCAAGGAAAGATGCATCTGAAAAGGCATTGTTGTCTCAATTAGAACTAGTGTTCCCACCATGCCCAAAATGTGAAAAATCTGGTTCCATATGATGAGTTTGTCAATCTTTCTCTAAATACTACTTTTCCTAAATACATTCCCTATGACATTTCCAAAGTATTGAGTTAGATCAAGATATTTGTCCCAATTGCGGAAATACTTAGGATTCCTGAGCACAAGAAGAGGGCTTTTGAGTATTTGGGATTGGAGGAAGATAGGAATGCCTAAGGAAGAAATATAAATAATGCAAACACTCCTCCTTCAACCATTGCAGAACTAGAAAAACCACCAACATTAGAGGAGATAGGTGAACGACCTGAAGTCTACTTGGGGACCTCTTTAGTTGAGTCTCAGTTAAATGTTGATCCATTTTTTACAACACTGATTATTAAAGAAAGACTGCTGCACAATTGTATGTTTGATTCCAAAGCATCATGTAATGTTATGCCTCTAGAATTCATGAATGAATTGAACATTAAAGTGACAACAACTTATGGCAAGTGTACTGCAATGGATTCTAGAGAGGTCCCAATTGTAGGATGTGTAAAAGGTTTGGTGGTATAGCTTGAACTTATCTAGGTAAGAACCTCAAACTTTATGTTTTCATTGATGGTTTGCATGCCAAACGGGGATGCTCTTATCAAGAAAGTGGGATGCAAGTGTTGGTTGAAGTTTTTAGATCGATATGTCTTTTACCATAACTTCAATTGAAGGTAGCCTTGTAAAGTCAGTATGGAGAGAAGAAAATCTTGCACCTCATTGAAAATCCAAATAATGCTTCTTATGAAGTGTTATATGCTAATTTAGATGAAGATAACTTTTGGGGGTTTCGGATGGCAAGGAGCACAAGATTGATTAGCATAAATTTCTTGAATGAGTGGGTTTACCATAGACCTTGTTATTTGATGGAGCCTATTCCAAGTTTGGAAATGGTGTTGGCATTGTTTTGACTTCTCCATGCCATGAAGAGTTTGATTTTTCCTTCAAACTTAACTTTAAATGCGCTAACAACTTTGTTGAATATGAAGCATTGTTATTAGTCTTGAGAATTGCATGGAAGTATGATATATAGGATATCATTATCAAAGGGGATTCAGAATTGATTTTCAAGTAAATTATAAAACTATATGCTACTAAAAATTAGAGAATGAAACAATAAAAGCATGCACCCTGGGATTTGATTGAAATGTTTGACTCTTTTAATATTTTGCACCATGATAGAAATTTTAATGATGTTACAGACAAGTTAGCGAGTCTAGGATACGATTTGGGAATTGTACAATGTCTCCATTTTGTGAGTATGATGTTGAAATACTAACAAGGCCATATGTCCCTGATAACATTAAAAATTGGCAAGTGTTTGATGATGATGCCTAGGTGAAATGGTTTTTGTAGAACCAAGGTGAGTTTTCTAACCAAAATATAGATTGGGAACCAATGGTGTGTTTTTCTGAAGGGAAGGAAACTTTATTTGGCAAATAAATCATCCAACTGAAGACAAACATGATTCCCAGAGGTTTGGTGGCTCTTGAGTCAAAATTTGATAATGCTAATTTCATTAGTAAAAGAAGTATGTTAGTTTCAAGAGATTTGGAAGAGCACAACACGGGAACAAAGGAAAAACCATGAAAAATATGGTTAGGAAGCAATCTCGAAGGGAAGAGAAGTAGTCCTATATTCAATTGCTTTGAAGAAATATCAAGACTTCCTAGCTTGCTCTTACTCTGAGTTGAACACATACAAGTAATATTCATTCTAACATGAGATTGCTCTTGAATCTAATGCCAATACTTTCAGGAAAAAATAGAGGCCCATCAATCCACTCCTTTATTTGAAGATGTAAAAAGAACTAAAGAAGTTGAGGGATGGAGGGATCATTCAGCCCACAAGGTACTCTTCTTGGGTTGCAAACCTAGTGCCTATCAAAAAAAGAATGGTGACATAAGGCTATGCATAGACTTCAGGAACTTGAATAAAGAATCACTAAAAGATAATTACCCTCTACCAAACATGGAGAATATGCTACAATTGGTAATTAGTTCTAAATTGTTATCTACTCTGGATGGTTTCTCTGGCTATAATCAAGTTGTTGTGAAGGAGTTAGAAAGAATAAAGACTTCCTTTACTACTCCTTGGGGAACTTATGTCTATGTCAGGATGCCTTTTGGATTAATGAATTCTGGAGCAACTTTCCAAAAATCAATGGATGTAGCATTTGCTGGTTATTTGAATGATTACATTGTTGTTTATCAAGATGATGTAACTGTGTTTTCCAGAAATAGAAATGATCACTTGTAACACTTGGAGAGAATGTTGATAAGGTGTAGAGAGTATGGCATATCATTGAATCCTAAGAAGTGCCACTTTGGAGTGCAAAAGGAAAAATTACTTGGTCACATTATATCAAAAGAAGGGGTCATGATAGATATAGAGAGAGTGGAAGCCATCAACAAGGTTCCAATTCCAATAACTAAGAAGGGAATTCAATCTTGCTTTGGATAAATAAACTTTATTAGAATATTTGTGTCTAACTTTGCTGAGATGACCATCCCCATTACTAGTATGTTGAAGAAGGACCAACTTATCAAATGGGAAGAATTTTCTATTCAAGATTTCAATGGGATCAAAGAAGCACTAAAGCATGCCCCTGTTTTGGTAGCTTCAAATTACAAGAATCCTTTTCAAGTGTTTTATTTTGCTTGAAAAAAAACCGTTGCATTTTTTTGTTACGTAAGAATGATGATGGGGCTCGAGACCAATTGCCTTTTCTCGTAAGGCATTGTAGGGAGCTGAGTTGAAGTACACCATCATGGAGAAGAAAGAATTTTCCTTGGTAAACAAAACAAAATTTTTCAGACCCTACATCTTGAGCTCTAAAGTTGATGTTATGTTCCACACACCATTGAGAAAGACATCTTATCGAGATGGAGGTATCAAGAAAAAGATGAAGATGGGTGAACAAGTTGCAGGAGTGTGACATGGATATCAAAAACATGAAATTGGTAAGAGGTTTGGGCTTATCTAAGCTTATGACCGAGAGAAACTTACAAACTATTGAGGTGAATGAACTAGAAGGAGAAAGGTTGGATGTCCTTGAGAAGTTGGTAAGTTCAATGGTACAAGGTTACAATATTTTATCTTAGACATCTATGTTGTCGTGAATATTTGGGTAAAAATTTAGAAAAGAGATCTTAAGATAGCCTCTCAAAATTATTTCATTACTGATTTTGGGTTAGCTTGGAAGAACCCCGAGGGAGAGATATTGAGATGCATTACTAAAGATGAGACCCCAAAAAAAAATTGATCTCCATGGAGGTATTTGTGGAGGACATTTTGCTAGAAGTGTTACAACACATAAAATCTTGAGGACTTGTTATTGGTGGCCAATTCTCTTCAAGGATACAACTCTATTGGTTAGGAAATGTGAATGTTTCCAGCATTTTTCTCGGAAGAATGAAAGCTTGTGCTACCTTCATTTGCAACTTTGTGTCATTTGAAGCCCCATTCGACAATGCGGAATGGATTTCATTGGGGAAATTTCTAATCCTTCCAGTTCTTGTCATAAGTGGATTCTTGTAGCCACTAACTATTTCACTAAGTGGGTGGAAGCAATCCCCACAAGAAGGCAACACACCAAGTTATCGTGGACTTCATGTTGAACCAAATTATATGTAGATTTGGAGTGCCACTAAAATTATTGCTAATAATGTAATGAGTTTTAGAGCCAAACCTTTGGTGGAAATGTGCAAAGAGTATGGAATCATTTTGACATATGCTTCTAACTACAATCCCAAGGAAATGGACAAGTTGAGTCCAATAATAAAAACTTGTTGAAGATCATTAGAAGAACCTTCAAGCTGAACATAAAGAAATGGGGTGAACAATTGAAGTTTGTTGTTTGGGATGATAGAATCACTATCAAAAGAGCTATTGGTAAAAGCCCATTTGAATTGGTATATGGAACTCAAGCTTTGTTTCCCCTCCATTTGCAATTGTCTTCATTTTAGTTTGTTCAACAAATTGAAGACCAAGAATTTAGTCCATATGATACTTGAATCAATCAGATTATTGAGTTGGATGAAGAAAGAAGGGCATCCCATCGGCGACATGTGAAGTTCGTGAGAAAAATTGAAGAAGTTATTTGACAAAAGGTGACTCCCAAAGTTTTCAGCATTGGAGATCTTGTGCTATTATGGGATAGAAGGCATGAAGATAAGGTAAAGCATAGTAAATTTGATGCATTGTGGTGGGCCCTTATTCAATTGATATTGAAATTGGTGAAAATACCATCTTCTTATAAGACTTATACAGGAATTGCTTGAATTACCTATTAATGGTAGGCATTTGAAACATTTCCTTGATTAATTTCTCATAATCAAGGTATACTCCATTTATATAGTTTTTAGTTCTTTGTTCTCATCTCGCTTCTATGTTTTTGTTCGTTCTAGTCCTTGATGACCTGGTATTACTAGTTTCTCAGTTCATTTTTTGGAGGAGGGTTATGGTTGTTCTACTTTGCAAGATTATTCTTTGACTCTATTACCAAATGGTCTATTTTTGGCACTTGGTCTGCTATTTTTTCTTGTGATACTCATAAGGAGTACCCATCGCTGATTCAGAGTTGATGTTGGTGCTCAAATTAGTCTCACCCCATTTGTCATTGAAATTCCTCAATTTAAAACCTCTGTCATGTTTTCTATCTCCCCATATTGGTGCTTGAAGACTCTATCCTCCATTTTTTACCATGATCAGTCCCTTCCTTGGTCGAGGATCACTTAAAGGTCTAGAATTTTTTTTTGTTCCTTTGTCCACCTAAAAGAGTTTGTAACTTAGGCATGAAACTCAGATTTTTTCCTTTCCTTCTATTTTCCATAGTCATGTTTTGTTGTCCCTATCAGTTTTGTCCCAAATACTTGTGGAAACATGATTGGATGTAGCTTGGAGGATCATGTTTGAGCCTTATAACATTTCCAAATTCTCTGTCCTTGAAGAAAGATTCATTTTTGGGCTCAAATGGAAATTTTCACACATTTTACGGTTTGATGGGTGTATTTTTCCCAATCAAATTTACATCTCAGCATCAGTGGAAACATGGCCCTTTTTGGTTGGATGTGGCTCAGCTGGGGAACTTTAAAAACTATAAGGCTTCCTTCAACCCAAAACTTGTCCACATGGAGGAATGACACTCATTTGAAAATTCACCTTTTGATATCGCCTTTGAGTTACGCCGGGGGGACATGTGGAGATTTTACGGTACTTTTCCCAGTCTTAGACAAATTTTTCATGCACTGGTATAGGTTTGGCGAGACCATGCACACGTGGAGGGTTGATACTCATTTGAGGATCCGCCTCACGGTCCCACCTTAACAATTTTGACAGGGAGACATGTGGAGGCTTCCATGGGCTCTACTTTGTACTTAAAATTTTCAAAGAAATTTTCTAAGACGTAGGACACATGGTGATCTAGCTCTTGTTTAGTATCTCTGCTCTTGAGCACCATCTCGAAGTTGCACCATGAAGACACATGGAGGCTTCCAGCTGATCTTCCCATACTTAGACTTTTCAATCAACTTTCTAAAGGCCTGAGACACATGGAGGGACCTCGCCTATTTGGGGACAAGTAATAAGTTTTATTTTGAAGAAGCACCAAGAGGAAACTTAGAGGCTTCCATTCACTCTACCCTTTGCTTGGACTTTTCAACAGCCAAAGGAAATTGTCTCAGACCCTAGACACATGGTGCTTTTCACTAAGATTTGAAATTTTTAATAGACTCTCTTGGATTGGGACACATGTTGAGCATGCACTTGTTTGGGGTCTCTACTTTTGGGGACCATCTCAAAATGCGTCATTGAGACACGTGGAGGCTTCCGCTTGTTGATTTTTACACCGAGACATTTAAAAGGCTAAAAGGCATTATTTTTGGGCCCTAGGTATGTGGAAGGCTCACACTTGTTTAGGACTTTCCTCTATGCTTCTCCTTTGCATTTACGCCAAGGAAGCACATGCAAAACTATGATATAAACTGGAAAAGGCATAGAATTAATGGTTACTATGAATTTCACCTTTTTTACAATTTTTGTTTCAAGACTCCTAGAGACATCAATATGCACTATTTTTCATCATTTTTGATGAAATTCCTTGTCATCTCTATCTATAAGGTGCCATTGAATGGATTTGAAACTTAAATTATGAGTCCAAGGATTGTTAAGGTTGATATTTTGAAGTGGGAATTTCTCACACGATCACAAAAATGGGAATTACTAGAGGAAATGGATTCAGGTCAGAATTACATAGGAAGTAAAGGGAAACGAGATGAAATGATGAAAGTGCAGTAACAAAAGATGAAAAAGGTGTTACCTCGAGAGTGAAAATATTACCTATCATATCCAAATTGTGCGAAGTCTCTAGGAAATGATTAAAATGGGGATTTATCACATGACAAATTAGAATGATTACAAGGATTGCTAGAAAGTTGTGGCATGGCATTCTAGTCATTAGTCAAGAGCACAAAAATGTGATTAGTTCACAATTGGTACACTTGGCACTTTCGATATATGAATGTGTTAAACATCACTTTATGAAGAAAATTGCTAACAAGTAGAGGTCCCTGAAATATTCTTTCTTTTTAGGGGGAAATTGAGTGAGTAAAATGTATAAATGTAATGAGAATACTCTTGTAAATGGTCGGAGGTTGAATTCTTAAGAGAAAATTAGAGAAAGTCATCTTCATGAGAGACCAAAGCCAAGATAACTCGTTATTTTCTTACTGTGTTAGATTTTCAATTGTGCCAAGTTGGTTGCATATATGTATAGCCATTAACAAGCATTGAGATTTCTCTAGAAGATTTCCCTTGCTGATGAATCTAAGCAATTTTGAAATTAGTTTGTGTCCAATCTCTAGAAATTTGTGTCTGTAAATAGTTTCTTTCATTCATATTACAATCTTATATTGAAATCTTTTTGAAATCAAACAGGATATCATCCCTGTGATAGTTTAATGGTATTTTCAATTTAATTTAAAGAAGAGCCTTCATCTTGGATGAGATAAACAAATTTAAAATCAATTCATTGTCCTTTGTTGATAAAGATTATCTGTAAGTATTTGGGTGTACCTTAGGCATAATTGATCAAAGATGTTGGTGTTTAATTGAGTCTTTCAATTTGATCCTTCGTGTTAGAGTCTCAAATATTATATGAAAACGTCTTGATCTGGGCCTCCATTTAAGCACACCTTTTGGTTGAAGGAACATCTTAACTATTCTTAAGATTTATATTGTTTATTTGTTCATTATTGTGAATTCCCTTTGAAGATCTAGTATAATCAACTTTATATTACTTCATCTCTCACCCAAATTATTCAAAAAACCATGAATCCACTCTGAACTACCCCCTGTTTTCCCTGTGTATCAACAAAGGAACAAAAGCTACTTACTAAAATATGCAGAAAACTTAGGATTTCTTAATGTCTTTAGTAAACTTAGCCTTTTGTTGAAAGTATTTCCATCATTTAGAAGTGACAACTCCTAAGAGTTAAATTATGGAGTATCGACTATATTTTCCCAAGGTTTTCTTCATAAAATTTGTGTAAAAGAAGAATATCTTCATCTCCTTCATAAAGAAGAGGTTACACTAAGGTCCTATCACCCTGGTCAAAGAGGCACGACCTAAAGTAGTGACGATAGGTCAAATCCTCTTAAAGGTGTTATCCACCTCTACACAAATCTGAGTAAAAAGGGCCAGTTAGATCTCATCACCAGCTATAAAATGACACACACTATGATCTATCTTTCTCTAAGTTCCAAGTCCAATCTGTGTTGCTTCTCAGCTTGAAAGGGAGAACAAATTTTGATAGCAACAAGCCACATTGGAATGACTAAAAATTCTCACAAAAATATAAATAAATAAAAGATCCTCAAAGATTCTCTATCCAATCATAAAATAAGGTGCTAGACCTTGATAAAATAACACAAGTTTATGAATATAAAAATAAAGAATTCCACATCACAAGGTAACTTCACAGCCCTTCATGGCTCCTAATAGGGGTATTATACATCTAGCTCGAGTTAAAAGAATGCATATGCATGGCTGGATCTAAATTGACACCAAGACCTAATATTCATTTACTCATATAGGGATTAAGTCACCAAAGCGGCAACCCAAACTAACTCATCCAACCACTTGAAGGAAAGAGGGGAAGTTTTGTCAACTAAACAAATTCTATTTTACTATTTTTGACCCCAGCACACAACCACAGATGCCGATCACAAGACTCACACCATACAATTTATCATTCCAACAAGGAATATTCTCAAGAGGGTTTATCACATCATACGACTAAAGCAAAAGTGAGTACTCATCAAACATCATTTTTCAAAGGAAAACAAGTTCTTGTTACATTAGAATTTCATAAGAATATCCATTTAATTTTAACATTTTTAGTTATCCAGGTTCGACAAAATGCCACTAGGCGAGTTCAACAATTTGAACAACTTTATTATTTTATTATTATTTTAATCATAGAAATTCAAGTCTTGCTAACTGGTTTCTGTTTTCAATTTTGGCCCAGGGTCCAAGCGTTGAACCCACAACTCTGATACCAAGTGTAACACCCACAAAAATTATGTTCTAGAACATGTTGAAACCATAAACACTTATCCCAAAAGTTGCATCAATTTTTTTGGTTTAACTTATAAGATTATAAGGGTGTCAAACCCTAGGGTACATTAAATTCACTTACACCAATATTCTCAACCTTACAATTGGGGAACTAGGTCTAGATCAAATATCTCGTAATTTATATCTAATTCAATTAATTAAAATTCAACTAATAAGGTAGCATTATTTACTTTTCTTAGTTAGATTCTTTCTGCTCTTTAATCAATGATTAATCCCAACATGGTCAATCTTATACTTATTTATTTTGTATCATTATCCTATTAGCTTTAATATCCCACATTTCATTAATTTACTAAAACATACTAGAAACTAGGAAAAATACTTTCACACTAAGGTAATTAAATGGCCCCATTCATTCATCTACACATACCCTTATTTTATTTAAACATCCATACAATATAATCCTACCAAAAAAAGTAGGGTTGATCCTCAACCCTGGATCAAATCAATCTTGGCCACTAGATCCTAGGGTTCCAAACTAAACCTAGAAATCCTTATGAATTCTTATTAAAACCTTTCCTTTATTCTATTCTTCTCATTTGGTCTATTTTCTTTTGTTAAAATTGCAGGTTGGAGAGAAGGAAGCCATGGGAGCAAGAGAGGAAGAACTATGGAGGATTTTCTTCAAGATCAAATTTAGATTTGTTTAGATTGTAGTTTTATTGTTGTAATCTATTTCATTCAAGGATTGAAGGGATTTCCTTTACCAATCTGGTTTTTATTTCAAGCCATTTGTATTTGGGGTTCTCCATTTGGGGAAAACCCTTCCTCCATTAATATAAATAAGATTTAGCACTTTTAGTTTTCCATTTTGAAGATTATATTGCTTAAAAACCATGAGATTTGTCATTGTTTGTTTCTTTGGAAGTGTCCTTAGTAAATTTACATGCTTAAAATTTTAGTTATTACAAGTTAGAAAAAGCACGAGACGTGGAACCGAAATTTCCTAGGTAAGTGACAGAACCGCCCCGCAGTAGGCCTCGCAGTTTGGGACCGCCACCCTACCTGGGTGACAAACCATGAACATCCACCTTACAGAGTGGCAATTGGAGACCGCCACCCCGCCCGAGTTGTGGTTCACACGCAACCGCCACTCTGCATAGGGGCGGTCCTGTTTCTTAGAAACAAAACCTAAAATCTGAGAATTTTCCAAAACAAAAGTTGCTAAAACTTTTACAAATACCTTTTGAACTAGATTTTATATACCTAAAATTTTCAATTGTAGGATTTAATTCCATCTATTCATTATTTTGTTAAAATTACTCTCGAGTTTAAAGCATTTCTTGTTCAATAGTAGCAACAACAATGAATCATTTTGTTCAACTAATTTTCTTTCAATTACTAGAGTAAAAAGATCTAAATTACTTAATTATTTTTATTTTTCTTAAACGAATAAAACCAAAACCTAAAATACGAGAATTTTCCAATTAAAACTTTTACAAATATAGATTTTCCTACTTTTCATTAGGTTTATTCATCTATTCTTAGTGAGATTCCATGTGTCATTTAGGGTCATTATGAGATTTCTAGTATTCCAACAAATTATATTTCAAATTTGTTTTCTCTTTCCATTTTCACTACAAATTCTTAGCTCAAACAACTACCGACAACTTAACTCTATGTAGAAGTTTACAAAGCATGTTGTTGGTGTGTGTATTTTCCACATCATTAGGTGAGTCATCTCACTTAGGTGAGATCATAGGTCCATGTGTCATTTAGGGGTCATTATGAGATTCTCTTATGTGTCAGTGCATCAACACATTAGTGCATCATATGCATCATTGGGAGTTACACTTCTATTCTAGAAATGTAACTCCCCCTCTCTACTCGAGTTTTCATGATTGCAGCACTGGGGGTTACTCAACACCTCTTATATGTACACCCCATTTGATCTATGAGATAGAGGAGAGTTTTATGGCTTAACCAAGTTTTTCCCGTGTTTTAAATCTTTGCATGCACATTCGGTTTCATGCTCACTCTTCCGAGATCTCTTCACATTGTCATTTGCACATCCGTTGATGTGCATTTCATCCCTCATGATCCTCGCTTATGGGTTTTCATGCCCTCTTTCATGGTATCATAGTGGATCTTGTTGATCTGTGCACCCTTTGGCATTTTTGTGCATGTTTTCTAGCTTTTGGCATGATATCTAGTTCTCGTTGTGTGTCGTAATGGATATTCATTATGTGCTTCATTGCATTGATTCGGGCTTCATACCTTGGTTTGGTTTTCGGGTGTTCGTGGCTTCATTTTTGGAGTTTAACAGTTTTTGCATCCTTGCATGTAGTTTTTGGAGTGTTTACAGTTTCAGATCTGAGCTCTAGAAGTGTTGGTTTTACTGGGTTTATAGTGGTGTTGGGCTTGGACTCTCGTAGCTTCGTGCTTTGTTTGGGTTTTGGATAGTCTTCAACCACTCGGCATCTTGCTTCTTCGGTGTTTTTGCTCACTATTCATATTGCTGTGACCCCTGCATGGTCTTTGTGGTTCCTTGCTACCTCTTGCTCCCTCCATCTCTGGCTCGTAGCATCCACCAACAACCTACAATTCCCAGAATCGACATGGAATCCTCAGCAAAGCACCTCCCAGTGACCTCTCTCTCCTAGCAACCACATTAAGCATTACTTGTACACTTCCTACCGTTTCTTCCCTGTCCTCAAATATTTTTGTGTGGGATTGGAACATTTTTGGCATGGGTTCTTACTTGGCACATTTTTTTGTTGTACCCTGAATTTTCTCAAGTTGCGTTGGAAAATGTTTTGACCTCCCACACATGGATCTCCATCTGTTTCCTTTGCTCCAGCTGACCTCAACACCTAGCAGACACTCAAAGACGGCAGCTTCCATTCTATCCCAATGAGTCTTGGATGTTGTTTTGCGCATAAACAACATCTACATGTGACTCCTTTTGGACCATTTCAAACAACATCTTTGTTGGACTACCCTTTTGACATGGGAACAACAGCTACGTGGGCTTCCATTCTCTCCAAACCGACTCTGCAACAAGTTTCAAACACAACAACGGCCACTCCACCTCTCTCCACTACAGCTCTTCAACGTGGGCCCACTCCTTTCTTCCTATTTTAATGCTTTAATGTGGTTAAAAAGAAAACATTCAGTTTTGGCATGTAATTAGTTTTATGGCTTGTATTAAATCCTCCTATGCTTGTCGAAGTTGGAGGGTGAGGTCCGGGGTTGGGGCAGGTGGCTAACCCCACTCGCAATCAAAATAAACCCTACTAAAATTATATGCCATTTCGAATGAGTACTCACACGATACCCTTTGCACCCATCTCATGTACCTTTTTAATGCGTTTACAGCATCTAGTGTATTTTTCCATCAATTGCGGGAATCATTTTAATGCTATAACTTTTGACTCGCTTATTTGTTTTTAGTGCTTCTTTAGTCAAAGTTGTATGATTTTCCACAATTTACATGATGTAATTTCCAATTTTGTAAAATGCACTACTTTATAAAGTGCCGCATTCTAGGGGTGTTGACTGTACTCTTGGGCTTTCACACACAGACACATTATTGGTCCCGACGTCTGCTTTTGACATCTTGCATCTTGCATTTTCATCATGGAGAGTGCTCTTTCTAGACTTGAGCATCATAGGATCACCTTATAGCCTCCGCCACTTCTCACCAAGAGAGGGAACTATTCAGCTTGGCGTGCTTCCATGGAACGTTACTTCACCCATGAGGGTCTTTTACCCTTCTTGCTTGGGCCAGTTCCTACACCCACTGATCATCGTCATCTAGAGGACTTTCTTGACACTTGTAACCATGTCTTTGGTCACATGATGATGCATGTCTCTAGATATCTCTAGTTTCACATGGTCGACTCAGATCCACCCCACCATGTCTGGAGCATTCTTTAGTCCCTCTATGGAGACCCTTCACATACTACCACCATTGTTGTTACATGATTGATTAATTTAGTCTTCCTCCATTTCTTCATGTGATGGTAGTTCCACTGACATAGACTCGCTTGGTTCTACTTCTAATGATGAGGATTGTGCACCCAGTTCTGATGCAGAGAGTACTATAAAGGACTCTTCTCCTCTTTCTCTCACTATTCCAAAGAGTGTTGACACATCCCACATCTCATCAGATATCGAGCAGTCTCATACTCAGCCTCATATAGTCATTACACCAGCCTCCTTTCCACTTCCAGTGTGTGAGGCCCCTTTCACTCCTCTACCTTCATTAGATGACTCATACCTATCTGACATTGCTCTTTTGTTTGTTGAGCCCCCTCATTGGGATGAGTATCTGCCTGACCTTAGTCATCTTTTCACAGAGTCTACTTGTGATGCACTACAGGTCCCTCATCCATCTACAGGTGTTTCAGAGGAGTTCATCATCTCCGTTGTTGGGAGTTCCCCTTTTGGGACTCTTACCACTTCCACATTTTCTCGGATACCTTCACTAATCCACACTCACTGTGGATCCCTTTTCTGTTGTGGAGGATGTTCTATTCCTTCATATCAATTGGACATCCTTTCTATGAGTGTGTCCTATTTTTACTCTCGACAATTCTACGCATGTGGCATTATCTTTGGTTCCTTATCACTCACTCGCTAGACCTATATCACACTTTCGTGCACCCGGAGTACGACTCAGAGTTCTTCATGTTTCTACTTTCAATTTCCTTTGTGGAGTGGGAAGACTTCTAAAGACGTCATTTTTGTCCTTCCTAAGGGTAGGCACATAGTTTGTTTCGGGTGGCTCTTCTTCAGTATAGAGGCAGAGGATATTTTCATCGACATTCTTCTAGGAGACTTCCTAGAGCTGCAGAGTTTAGATCTATCCATGGCATCTTCTACATTCCTCTCATCTCCCTCTTCTTCTCTCTTCTTCTTCTTTCTGAGAGATTACCTCTTTGTACATGGGTACCTTTTTAGGCTCGTCTAGAGCTAGGATCCATATTTTGAATATTTATTAGATTAGAGAGTGTTTTGTTATCTTATGGTGGATGTTTTTCCCATTGGGTTTTCCTTCACTACTTGGGACCTTTTTCTTGTGCATGGGTACCTCATCAGGCTTTGTGCACAGGGACCCATTTCTTATTTTTGACTTTCCACCTCATCCTAAGTTACAATGAAGGGGGGAGTGTTGGTGTGTGTATTTTCCACATCATTAGGTGAGTCATCTCACTTAGGTGAGATCGTAGGTCTATGTGTCATTTAGGGGCCATTATGAGATTCTCTTACGCGTCAATGCATCAGCACATCAGTGCATCATATGCGTCATTAGGGAGTTACACTTCTATTCTAGGAATCTAACTCCCCCTCTCTACTTGAGTTGTCATGATTGCAGCACTGGGGGTTACTCAGCACCTTTTATATGTACACCCCATTTGATCTATGAGATAGAGGAGAGTTTTATGGCTTAACTAGGTTTTTCCCATGTTTCAAATCTTTGCATGCACATTCGGTTGATGCTCGCTCCTCCCGAGATCTCTTCATGCTATCATTCACACGTTCATTGATGTGCACATCATCCCTCATGATCCTCACTTGTAGGTTTTCATACCCTCTTTCACATGCATGTTTTTACATATTACAACTTCTATATTTCTTCTTTCTTATTTACAATGATACAATTTCACAATACAAGTAAAATTTCCTTTTCCATTGAGCATGTCTCATTTATTTTTAAAACAAAGAACTTCTTTTCACACAATACAAGCTAAAACTTCAAATAAAGATAATAACTTTTCTTTTCTATTTCACAAGACTAGTTTTACAACACAATCTTTCTTTCTCTTTTCAACATACAACTACAACAATGAAGGTAAACTTCCTCTTCCCACAATACAACTTTCATCACCAATAATTAAATGTAACTTACAAAAACTACATTTCCTTTAAACAAAAATACAATATTACAATCTTCCACCTTGAGTGGGAATAATATGAAGGCTTAATCACAAGCAAGGATTTCTTGAAATCACCAACAAAGCTCCAACTTTCACACCACTAACAAGAGAGCTCCAACATGCTTCATTTGATCACTAAAAAAATGGGGAGAGGTAACACTCTCCATGCACCAAGAATTCCAATGAGGAGGAGAAGCCATCCTCCTCATTGGCCCCTAGCCCCAACCACATTGCAATGGAAAATTGACTCAACTCATGGCAATAAATAATCTTCCACATCAAAAACTCAAGTTTTCACAACCAATCCATAGCACATTCAAATCCCACTACAACAAAAGGAGGAAAAACCACAAATTATACAAGGCTTCAAATATACAATGCTAAAGGAGCAAGAACCTATGGGGAGGTCACTTATGCCTCCCATTGGGAAATGAGTGCCCACCTTAAAAAACCTCCAATAAAATATCAAAACCCCTACTCTCTTATGTCTCCCTCATTCTCTTATGCCTCCCTACAATCTCGTATGGCTTCGTCAAAAAAATAACCAAGTAATAAATGCAAGCAATTTCTTGTCCAAGGTGGGGCACTCAACCCAAACTCCATCCAAACATGAAATAAACTCTTATGCCTCCCTACATGAATCTCCCCATAGTCCCCTCCTACACCACACTTAGGAAATCTACCCAAGCACCCAACAAGCATTCCAAAACACTCAAAACAAGCACATATGCATACAAAATAAAAGAAAGCATTTAACAAGAGTTAAGCTCCTACCTTTCCATGGTAGAGCTTGTTCCAAGAGTCAATATCCAAGCTTCTTCAAGCCCAAAAAACACCAAGAATCTCCAACAAATCATCAGTCACTTCCAATTTCCTCTAACTCCCAAAATGCAAGAGCACAAAATAATGAAGTAACCCCCAATCAAGAAAAAGAACTTGATTAAATAGAAAAGGGAGAGAGGAGGGTGAGGTGGCTCCATGTAGGATGCCACATCACTCATCCTCAACTCCACCTCAAAAGTCAAACTTCAAACTCCAAAGAACAATTAATAAGTGGGTGAAGAAATGACATATTACTTGCACACACAATCCAAGCCCACACCTCCTAAGGACAAAATTAATTACAAGAAATAAATTGAAATCAACATTTTACCTTTTTGTCTTCCCAAAACACCTAATGGGGTTTAATTGTGAACCCCCAACCCATAGGTAGGGTTGGTGTAGCAATTTAAGGGGGTGTGGGACAAGTTTGACTTGTCCCACAAGCTTCCAAAATTGGCCTCTAAGGCCAAATTCGGACTTCCATGAAGGGGTAGAGTGTACATAACTCAAGATAACCAAGCACTCAACTTTCAACATAAAATCCAAGAGAAATATAGCCTAATAAATGAATTCCCTTGATCACATCTAAAATTAGTTTAGGACAAGATTAAATTATCTCTAATTAAGGCACAACAACCCATTAATAATAAAGGTTAAAATACATACCCCAAATTCAAAAGAATTAATAAAATGAAATACATCACTAAATCACATAGTATCATCAATTAAAGGAAAAATAAATAAAAGAAAAACATAACCCCTTGGTCACAATATTCACCTAACAATAATTCCAACACACACACAATTACATGTGTGCCATGGTGACCCTTGTTGAATTCACCTATAATTCCACCGTGATTGGTCTCCAATCCCCTATAGTTTTTCGTGATATGTTTTCTTCTGTAACACACACAATACCCCTCTAGCCTCATGGCCATATTAACGATGTCGAAGTAATAAAACACTTACATCTAACTATCAATTTCAGACATAAAAATCGTAACTACTTATTGTTAAGACCAAGTAATTTAACCATTATTCCCATTTTCAACATTTCGATTCTACTCATACATGAATTTGCAACTAAGATCAAAGACTAACTGGATCATCAGATTAAAGCAATACTTTCACTCATTCACAATTTCGCCAATCTCCAATATCAATTAAATCACAAAAATAACCTTGGACATCATAATAAAAACCAATACAAAAATGATTTGAAATATCAACATATATCTATCTTGACAATAGATCATTTTATTCCATATTGAATTTATATCTAAAGTTAATTAGTTCGGTTACAATAATGTTTATCCTATAATACCCGTATCACAACGTGTAAATTTTATTTTTATATTAACATATTCTAGTAATAAAGCACAATAGTGTCTAAGCGTCCCGCCATACGAGAGATAAACCCAATACAACAAAACAATATCAAAGAGTAAAGCTATCACAATCAAATTATGACAATGTCACCATTCTAGCAAATTGTTTTATTCTTAAAAGTCCATCAGGGTTCACAATGTGACATATAGTTAAAATAATAATAATCAAAACACAATGGATTCATGATTCCCCGCACATCTTATTAGTATGCTAATTATAATAAAGCAACAAGGTTTACAATTATAAAAATTCGTAAGGGATAAACATGTTTCATTTATTGTTGAAGAGAAGTGGGCATTACAAACAGGGTGAGAGGACCCATTTTGTAATCTCTATTGGTGAAGGACATGGAGAGATCCTTCTTTGCACAATTTTTAGGGAACCTTGAGAAAATATGATCAATACACCACAATTTAACTTTCACGAGTTATCACTTCAAAAGAGTGGAGGTATTTTTGAACAGGGTTTAGGTTACTAAAGACACTTAAAACCTATTTGCTTCTATATGTTTTTATAGTAGAATTTGTTCATTTGTGGATACACAACATACCTAAATGAAAGGGGTACTTCGTAGGATTCATGGTTATTTGAAAATGTTTGTGGGGATTAAGCAAGATGAAGTTGAATTCACCAGATCTTTGAGAACCTTTACAACAATTAGAAGACTAACGATGAATGCTTCAAAATACCCAAAATATTCCTTCAACTAAGGTGTGCATCAATTGAGCCCTATATCTGCATGGTTTCACACAATAGTTGAGAATTCAACACGAAGGCTCAAGATAAAGACTCAATTAATTATTAAAGACCCTTGGTTCCTCACGCCTAAGATACACTCAAAGGATTACACATAATCTTTATCAACAAAATGATAGTAAAGTGATTTTAAATTATTTATCTAATTACAGGATGAAGGCTATTCTCATAATGAAATTTCCAATGCCACTAAACTATCACAAGGACAAGATCATGTGTGATTTAAATGGATTTTAACATAAGATTGCAACAAAAACATCAAAACCATTTGAAAACATTTTGAAATAAAATCAGACACAATTTTTCCCAAGATCAACACAAATTAATTCGAGATATATTAAATTTATCAGTAGGGGAAAGTTTCTTGAATAGTATGAGAGCTTTTCAATGGCATACACTCACAACCATCTTGACGTGATCAAATCTAAAACACAAGAGATTAACAAGTTTCTCATATGGTCTCTCAGGAAGATGGGATTTCTTAAATTTTCTTGTAAGAATTAAACCCGACCTTTTGCATGACTAATTCATGCCCTTTATAGCACTCATTTACATTAAAGATTCCCCCCCAAACAAAGAATATTTGAGGAACCTTTGTTTGTTACATATTTGATCATGATTTCTAGAAAGTGATGTTTAACATATTTACAACAAAAAGTTTCTAGGTGTTCAAAAGGTGAATCATTTTAGATATTTCCATCATTGTTTTAATTGGGGCATCCAGTCATCTCCTTTGGAAACACATTTTTCATCCTTTACACCTATAGCCTATAGCTTCCTTCTCCTCATTCTTTCCTCTACAATTTTCTTTATTGGATCTGGCAATTCATTTTCTACAGTGCCCAAGTAACTCTGTTTCAAAGTATTAACTTTTGTATTTCTCGGATCTACAAATATAGTTCCACAATCAATTCGATTGCACTTCACGATAAAAGTGACGAGAGATCATGGAATTAACCAAAAATATGAAAATAATTGAATCCTTTAAGGTCCCTAGTTTGTGCAAGAGCCATAATGGTGGTAAAACTAGATACATTGTATCATATTCGTTAACTTTGTCTTTCACAAGTTCAAATTTGAGTTGTCCACATGGAAAAGATTTGAGTTGAAGCGGGCCTAGGGGTACTTTTTGCACTTTATGAATTTTGAAGAAAATGCACAATTTTCACATTTTTCCCCACCCCTCAACCTTTAAGATAAAGGCTCGACACATGGCTTAATCTAGGCCTTTGATGGAGTAGTGGCTCATTTTTGCAATTTTACCCTCTTTAACAAAAAGGTAAAATTTCAAATTTTCCTCCAAAGAACTAGCTTCCCGCTTCCCAATTTTATCTTTTGATGTGGGCCCCAATGGAGTTGTGCTTCATTTTTATGCTTTTACTTTCTTTTCAAAGTAATGCCAAAGTTTTATTTTTCTTTGATGGCCTCGCTTCTCTGCCTTTGACTTTTCAATGCAGGCTTCATTTTTATACTTTATCCCTTTTTCATAATAAAGCAAAAATTTCCAAATTTCTCCCAGGTGCTCCACCCTCCCGATTTGACTTTTCAAATGTTGACTCAAACATGTGACATCACTCTATCCCCTACGGGGTTGCAGATCAATTTATAACTTTTCTCCTTTATATAAAAGGGTAAAAACTACAAAATGCTCCAGTGACATGCCTCCTCTTGTAACTTGAAAATATGCCACATTTCCTTCTTCAGTGGTCAAAGTAAGACTATTTCCTTCTTCTTCATATCATTGAATAGCCAATTAGATGCTATCAGGGCCATAGGAAAATTTGGTATTTTTACAAATGTGACAAAAGTGAAAAGTTTCACCCAAAAGACTCTAGAGCTACAACAATTTTAGAATGAACACATATCTGCAAATGTTAGAGATAAAGTTTGATAGGGAAATGTGCCTCACAAATAGTAAGATGCAGGGAACTTCACCATTTACACCCATAATTGAATTTTTCAAGGACAAAGAATTTGTAAATAATTCATGGCTCGACAAAAATCCACGGCCATAGGGAAGGATTTACCGTAACACTCTGTAAAGATAAAACTTGTATGCATCCATTCGGGAGATTGAAAATACGATGAACCAAAGTAAGATTGGGAAATTTTTAAAACAAATAAGGTGAGATCAAATCGAGCACAAATAGGTTACCGAACCATTAGTTATTATGTCACTTGGGTTAGGGGTATCTCAACTCTATATATGCCTTGGGCCATAGGGAAACTAGCCTCTTTGGGGAGTAAAAAAGGAAAAATTATTTATTTATTACTTTTTGAGGGAGGCATAAGAGATTTTATAGAGGCATAAGAGACTTGAGGGAGGTATAAGAGATTTTTATGTTTGATTGATGCTTTAGGAGGTATGCAGAGTTGTTATTAAGTTTTAGTTATGGTGTTATGATCCATGTGTTAGTGAAAGATTTTATGCGAGAATCATATCAAAAACTATGCACCAAGATGAAGTTGCACTCAAAAGGAATTGTAATAGCTCCAGCGTAATCACAAGGAGGAATCAATCAATCAATGGAAGACCTTACATAATAGAAAAAAGCTTGCACATAGAGAAAGACAAAAAAAAGTGTCTTGGCATTTTCATAAATGTCAAATTAAGGGATACATATAGGGTGTTGAGTAACCCTAGTGCATGAAACACAAGAAAACCCTAAACATAACCCTAAACCTAACCCATGTGAGATGACCCTCCATATGTGAGTGGAGTACACATAGGTTCCCACACACCAACACCCCCTTCATCGAATATGGGGTAGTGGCTATTATGAGTTAGACTAAATAAAAAGACACTCCTAAACAACTAAGAAAGATGTGCTAATGGGGCCTGATAACTAAAGGCTTGATAAGGTGGCCATATACAAACAACATCTTCCTAAAATAATAAGAAGAAGAGAAATGGGTACTGGCATAAATTTTGATGAGGTACCCATACACAAAAAAGAAGTCCCAAGTAGTGAAGGAACACCCATTGGTAAAAACATCCACTACAAGAGAACAAAATACTCCCAAATCTAAGAAAGATGCCAAAGATGGGTCCTAGCCATACACTATCCTGTAAAGGTACCCATGTACAAAAGGGAAATCTCTTGGAAACATGAAAAAGAGAGAAGAGGGAGACGAGATGGATGTGGAAGATGCTATGGATGGATATGAAATCTATAACTCTAATAAGTCTTCCAGAAGAATGTCGATGATGAGATCCTCTACCTCTGGATCAAGAAGAGTTGTCTGCACTTGACTATGTGTCTTCCCTTATGAAGGACAAAGAATATGTGATGTAAATATTCCCACTCCATGAAGGAAACCGAAGGTAGTAGCACGAAGAACTCTGAGTCTGGTCCATGAAAGTGTGACATAGGTCTAGCAAGTGAGTGTGAAGGAGCCGAAGGTAATGTCATGAGTGTAGAACTATCAAAGTATGAAGGGTGAATACCTATAGAAAGGATGTCCAACTGATGTGAAGGAAATAAAACATCCCCATGATATAAAATGGATCCACAAATAGGGGTGGATCAACAAAATTCTCTCAAAAAGTGGAAGTGCTAAGATTCCTAGAAAGGGCACTCCCAACAACGGAGATGATGAAATCCTCTCAGTAATACATGTAGATGGATGACGAATCTATAGTACATCAAAAGTGTAATGTATAGGAGATTTCTTAATATCTGATGAGATGTGGGATGTGTCAAAACTCTCTGAATAGTGAGAGAAGGAGGAGAAGATTCATCTATAGTACTCTTAACATCGAAATTGAGGATGCACAATCCTTGTCATCGAACTAGAACCAAGCAATTCTGTGTTAGTGGAACTATCATCACACGAAGAAATATAGGAGACAACGGATTTAGAAGTAGATGTGAAGAAAGAGTGGGGTCCAATTGAATCTGAGCGAGTACATCTCATATTTAAAGTATCACCAACTAAATCTCCAAAACTACAATTTTTTCCTATCCCAAAGAGAACCAGTGAATCAAGCTCGATTCGAAGATTCTTCACTCGAGTGAGAAGGGACATAGTCCTCATCATCACTACTATCAAGAATAAGAAGACTCAAAAGTATGAGGGTCATGAAGAGGAGCACGCTCAACAACATCATCATATAAGGAGTCGAGTCCGAATCGAGCACCAAGAACCTCAGTAGGTAGAGAAGTAGAAGTTGAATTCTCTCAATATCAAGCAATGAAGTGGACGTTGAATCAAAAGTAAAGTGGGAAAATGTATACAACCATGAATGATGATCCACCTTTCCCTCAACCACTGTAATGTCATCGTTAAGCTCATGAATACTCACCGAGTTAGAACAAAATTCCACTGACATTCCTTCACCAAGGTGAGTAATTTGGTAAAATGATAGGATATTGGTAGAGAGACCAGAACACTCAACACTTGGTTAAATATTCTCCTAGCTATCTCTACTTGACCCACTACTAGAAACCGACACTTTTGTGTTATCACCTAATGTGATTTGGGACATATCACAAGGTTTGATGTTGGAAAACTCAATAGTCAAAGAATCCATATGGTGCGAGGCACAAAAATCTATAATCCATGTCAATTAAGGAGAAAATCGAGCTATCATTTCCTTCCCTTTCTTCTTATCGATTTATACTCTCTTGTAGTATAAGACTCGGCCTTCGGAGAATTTTGTTTGATAGACTCAGAGCACCTATTTTATTTTTCTTCAAGAAATGAGTAATGTGATAAATTTGTTTTCTCATACATAGATGCTCTTTATGACCATATTTCTTGCAATATGATGAACACAAAAACTTGTCTTTCTTTGCTTTAGGCTCTGTAATTCAAGTGTTCGTGTTAAATTTAGTTTTGGTCTTTGTTTCCTTCTTAGGTTAATCATTTTTCTCTATCTCATTATCAGTCTTCTTTTCCTTACTATTAATTGCTACAACAACGTGTGAATTTGACTTGAGAGACCCCATTTGAATGAGTTTTTCCTGTTCTCGAATGAGTTGTGATGAAAAATGGTCAAAGGAGGGCATATTCAAATCCTTCCCAAAGGAAACTTTTGTAGCATAAAAAGTTGACACGAAGATGGAGTATTCAAGACCTAACTTAGAAAGAATCGACATGATAATTTGGGAATCCTTCTTCTCTACTGACATTTCTTTAACAACAATCTAGTGTGGAAAAATTAGAGAAGAATGCTTGTAGGTTTTCAAAATCACTAGGATTTAACCCTAGTAATGTGTTTTCAAACTCATGCACTCTCATGTAATCTTGTTGTCCAGGACATTCCATCTAAAATTTTCCACGTAGAATTAGGTGTTTCAAATGACTCAATGTGGAATAAAGCAAGTCGTGATAAATAGAAATGCAAAGAAGTCCTAAAGCTTCATCACTACGCTTTAACCACTTAGTTTTTTCAGGGTCGTTGTCTAGTTCAGTCTCAATTCCCATGGTGATGTGGAATAACCCTTTACCTCTTAGTTTCATAATAATTTTTGATCTCCATTCAAAAAAATTGAACGGTCTAAGCAAAGGAATTATATAAGCATCCATTGTGAAGAGAGAGAGAAGGAATGCAAAAAAGAAACATAACCACCTAGGACAATATAATAACCCCCTACTTTTGGCACTTTATAGTTTAGTGCGTTAAATACAATTGGGTTCAAGTGTGCATCTTGAAACACTTAGTAATTTACCTCGCAATCGGTGTAATAACGCGCAAGAGACGAGACCACAATCATGTTTCGTGGAGTGCAGAAAAGTGACACCGTACACAAGCACAATTGTTAAAAAACTAAAAATGAGGTGAAATCAAATCCTAGTTGTGACAAAAAGAATCTCACGTCACAAATGATACCCCCTTGCTACAAACTATGCTAGATGCGCTCACTAGTCACAAGCAATAATAAGGGTAAAATACAATGTTTTAAATGAACTCAAGATGAGTCTCGAAAGATCTTCAGAATGTTAGAAAAGCATGCGAAAGACAAATAGGATCTCAGAGTGTTACTACACACTTGAGTGCATGATTAGTAAAAAATTGACAATAACGCTTAAAAAATTATTATTTGGAAATGCCTAATTTAGCTAATTTTAAAGCTATGGGAGTTAAAAAATGATAATTAATGTTAATTTAAAGGATGATTTTAAAATAATACTAATCATAAATGAAGGTCGATTTGAAATTAATAAAACTAGATTTAATATAATTAAATCTAATTAATTTCAACTAATTAGGATCTAATTAAAAATTAAATCCTAATTAAATATTTTAAAACTTTCCTTTCTAAAAGAGTCAAATTTAAATTGTTTCCCACATTCAACTTCATATTTTTAGTTAAGATCTTAAGATTATTAGAAACTAACTAAGATTTATTAAGATCTAATAAATTTAAAAGAAACTAATTTCTATTAATATCTATTAATAAAAATACATTTTAAAAAGCTTACCGTTCTTTAAAAAGGCACCCACTAAATGGATTTTAATAAACTTACCAAAAAAAGTTTGAGTTGTCCAGTCCTAGAGCTAAGTAACAACTGAGTGTTGTGAAGACGGGAAATGTGCTTTGTGGAGGCACTAACCATTGGGAGTAGGTGGAGAGCTTAGGGAGGAGCTTGTTGCAGGTGAAGGACTCATGGCCTCGCAGAGCACGACCACACAGAAAGGAAGCCCACCACTTGGGGAAGGGTGTAAGAATTGCTACACGAGAGGAAAAAAAGCTCGAAGAGTTAAAAGTCTCGCCAAGAATTGGCCACAACACAATACAACACACCTGCTCACTATTTGAGAAGCTTCGGCAAGAATGAACTCAGGCAGGGAAAAGAGAATGCAAGCCGAGATCACAAAGGATGAAAACACATCCACACACCGAGAAAAATTAGGGATCCGCCGAGTAGAGGGGAAAACATGATGAAAAAACCACATGGCAAAGTGGTTCAACACGTCCACACAACCCACACAATGGCAAGTTGATTGTTTGAAATATCTCTCACCCAAAAAAAAACACACCCACACAATGCAAGTAAGATTGGAGTGAGCTCTGATACCGTGAAGTTAAGAGTGCCACCCAGAGTAGTGTTAGGATGGGTGACCTCCTAGAAATTCCCAAAGTGTCACTACCTCCTAATGTTGTTTGGCCTAATTGGTATATATCCGGCTCCATCGTGCGGGAGGGTGTTGGCATAGAAGCTGATTAACACGATGATATCCCTCTTCACCATTAGTTCGAGATTTTGGTGTGATGGAAAGTCATGCAACTCGATACCATGAAAGAGTTTTTGAGAATCGTATTGAAAACTATTCAACACTATGAAGTTACACTCCAAAGGAAACTTAATAGCTACAACATAATCACAAAGATGAATCAATCAATCAATGGAAGAACTTGCATAACAAAACAAAGCTTGCACATAGAGAAAGATAGTGGAGTGAAATTCTCATAAATGTCAAATGAAGGGATACATATAGGGTGCTTTGACTAACCCTAGTGCATGACACACAAGAAAACCCTAAACCTAACCCTAAACCTAACCCATGTGAGATGACCCTCCATATGTGAGTGGAGGACACATAGGATCCCCCACACCAACAATTAGCTGGATATGTTTTGTGATGTTGTGGATATGGTTTTGATGCCCTTGTTGACACTATGTATCTACAACTATTGATTTGAGTTATGTTAAATCTTCATATGTGAAATTATTGGAATTTTTTGTTGTTGTAGTACAATTTTGTTTGAGTATTATATGCCGGTCATAGATAGGTGACAAGTACTATGTTATGTGGACCATGTATGTTCTCTTCCATAATTTGGTTAAGCTCTTGTGGTGTGGTACAGTCATGGAAGTATGTAAAATTTTGCCTGTGAATCATTAGTCTTGTGTACAACATTGGTATGGTATTATGATAGCGGTTCCTATTGGGCACCCACAAGAATGAATAAACTAAAACTTTACAACAATGAAATCTTAAGGAATTAAGTTAGGAATAATATAAAGGAAAAGAGATTGATTAAATAATGAAATAAGAGAGAACTTCCAATCTTCATATAACAATGAAAGTTAAATAATCTACCAAATTTTCTAAGTCTACCCTATGGTCGTGCTTTAACGACAATTGTTTTTAACCGTAGGGAACTCTTGTCTTATCTCTGCTCTTTTCGTTGCTCATCTCTTTTATTTTCCTCTATGTTGTGTCACATTGAGGATGATGCTTTGAAAGGGAAGGAGAATTCCATGCCATGCTTAGTGTCACTAGTTCCCCATTGTGGCCATGTCAATGGACATTGGTGGCATCTTTGTTGATTCTTCTCCATCCACTTTAAGTGTAGTTAATTTTTTGACTTATCTTTCCAAGTAAGATGAAATTTATAAGGTGTGTATATTACTTTGTCCCTACTTTTTTTTCAATCAAAAATATGAGAATTGTTAGTAATAATCTGGTAGAACTTATATTGATGAAATATATATCATTATAATTTTTGTATTATGTGTGTTTATTGTAATGTGAGTTATAACAATGTTCCAACATTTTAACACTTACTCTTTATTCTAAGGTGATCTGACTCAACGTAAAATGGTGCATATTTTTTGTTCACATTGGTTGATAATAAATATTATATTCTTCCGCTCGCTTCATTTCATTGATTTTTATTGAGTCTATGCGTTGTAAAAGATATTGTTTTTATCGTGTGTTGTTTCTGCCATGTACTTGAACAACCCGGTACTAAACTCCATTATCCGTGGATTTTACAAATTACAAAGGCTTGTTTTAATATGATGAATTTTCTTAACATTATATTATCTATTTTTATATAACTCCATAATAGCCCGAGTATTCATGTAGCTTTAATAAACAATTTTACCCATAGGGTCAAAACACACAAACTATAATTTTATAAACCAAGAGGTGAATTTGATTTATTAATCCAACGACCATGCCATTCTTTATTGGTTATTAATAAAACTTGTTTGTCATAAATTTTGTTTTGTTTGAGGTGCTTAATGGGATGGTGGCGATCTAATATAAAATTTATTGTTATTAAATTTCATATTTGTCTCCCTTGTTTGGTGACCCGCTCACGTATATTTGATGTTGGCCACATACATTGTATTGTTGGTTATTAATTATCTTATTTGTCTTTTCTTTGTTAGCGTACTCACGCCTGATTGGATGTTGTCCATATTTCCGCTTATGTTTTTATTTTACCATGCCTTGGGCTCACGATTGCATGAGTAGCAAAAGCAAAAATCTGGATGTCTTGCCACATGACTACTTTGGAGGAGGATTGCTGACTAGGGTCTATGGAAAGAAGATTTGAAATTTCATCCAAAGCTGTGTGGAAATATTTGAGCCTTATCCTTACCGCCCTCTCCCTTATTGTGCCAAATGTGGCTGTGAATGAAGTTTGGATGCCTAGTAAGCATGTGGATATAGAAACTCAGCCCGAGGTTGACAGTGCAAGCTTGGTAGGAATTATACGAGTTGGGGAAACATATTACACACATTACAATCCCTAACCATCGCAATTTTTTCTATCTTTTATAATTCCATGAAATGAATTGTTCTCTTTCTTGAAATGGCGTCTAAAATGGGATTTTGTGGTTTTTATAATCGCCTTGATTGTACTGGTTTTCCCTCCATTTCTTCTTCTGAATCTCTGGTTTTGAATGACTTGCTTGCAAAAATGGGGGCAATTCACATTTTTACTATTTTACATTTATTAGTTGCGAATAGTATTATACGGCTTGGTATTCTTGCACTCATCTTCCCATAGGGCGAACTGGTAATGGGTTTTGATGATACAAATGCATAGCTTCTTAGAGTGTTGGTAAAATCCTGGATGCAATGAGATAGAAATGTAATTAGTATTAATAGCTCTTATTTCTCTTGAAAGAATTATATCTTAGTTCTATTTATGCGTACTGATGATATTTTTATTTAATCTTGTTATTCTCAAAAGGAATTTTTATTTTCTTCCTTTTGGAGGTAATTTATGCCATCTCAGTAAATGATTCCCAAAATTTGATACTTTGTTGGATTGTGTTTATGCATTAATGGTAATTTGAATGAGTGTATTCTAACTAATGAAAATAGAGGTCTCAAAACCTTGTCTGTGTATTATTTATTGACTACTTTTTTATCTTCACCTATGTGGTGACTTGTTAGGGACTGGTTGTTGGTTATATGTAGAAACGTGGAGTATAGGAATTAGGAATCCAAGTGCTTTATGCCTGAAATATTATTTCATAATGTTGGTGTTCCTTTGAACTATTTTCCTTTATACATTGTGTGGGTTTTATTCAAAGAATTCTTACCTAGGAAACTTTTTAGTCCTCCTATGCTTTTGGGATTCGAGGACTATAGAAAGGTTTTCTTTGAACCGCCACAGTGGCTCTGGAATGGAGTGGGGTTTGAATCAATCCCAATCTCCCTATCAAACTCATGATGGCTTCGACCTTACATGATATCTCTTTTATGTTTAAGCAACTTAGGCACCTAACCTTTGTCTTGCTTGATTTTTTTCAAAATTAAATAATTAATGTATATATATCTATGTAAATATATTGATTGTTTCTCAAAAAAATTGTTAAAATTATTAATGACATTTTGGGTGTTTTCTTTTTTATTATTTAGATACGTTGACGATTATGATGGGGATTTTCATTAGAAAAATGGCATTTGGTGACTCGCCTAAATGGATTTTAAGAGTGGATTTTACTATGGTAACAAGTGTTACTTTAAAATATCTTGTAAGGACGAGGTGATAAAATTCTTGTTTACACTAAAACTATAGATTGATTTAAGGAGGGTTACGAACCCATAATGCTATGAAACTTGGAAGGATGTTTTAATGTTAATTTTCTTAAATGGACTTGTGTAGTTATAATTCTTCCCGTTGTCTTATACTTTTATTTATCAAATAGCTTGGGTCAACTTAGTTGTGCCCTTTTCGATTTTGTTAGTTGTCTTTTTTCTCTTATCATTATCCTTGTGGAGCTTTCTTTCCAACAAGAAAATATAGCTTGTGGATTTGATAATAAGATTTCAATTCATATGATCACGTGATGGAACTCCCTTTTATAATCAATTGTTTGATTGTAACTTTTAGGCCAATAGCCTCTCCTAGAATGAATGTTAAAATATTGTTGTGTTGTGTCAATGATCGAAACTAGTAAACTTGACTTCTTTAAAAGAATATTGATTGACGTGTAGAGTATTAGATTTCAGTCATGTAATCTATATGATTACATGATTGAAATCCCAATGTTCTCGACCTTGTTTATTTATATCTTGTTGGTATCAAAATTTGTTCTCCCTTTCAAGCCGAGAAACAACACAAATTAGAAATGGAGCATAGAGATAGATAGATCATAGTGTGTCATTTTTTAGCCGGGATAAGATCTAGTTGGCACTTTGTCACTTAGATTTGTGGAGAGATGGATAGCACCTTTAAGAGGATTTGACCTATCCTCACGTGCCTCTTCAACCAGGGTGAGAGGACCCTTAGTGTAAGCTCTGTCTGATGAAGGAGATGGAGATATCCTTCTTTTGCACAAATTTTATGAAGAAAACCTTTGGAAAATAAGGTCAATACTCCATGATTTAACTCTCACAATTTGTCACTTCTAAAATATGGAGATACTTTCAACACAAGGCTAAGGTTACTAAAGACATTAAGAAATCTTGATTACTCTACATATTTTGGTAAACAAATTTTGTTCCTTTGTTGATATATACAGAGAAAACAAGGGCAGTTCAGGATGGATTCATGGTTTTGTAATGATTTTGGTGGGAGATGAAGCATGATAAAGTTGATTATACCTGACCTCTAAGAAACTTCACAACAATGGACAAGTTAACAACAAAAAGCTTCAGAAGAATTAAGATGTTCCTTTAACCGTAGAAGGTGTGCTTAAATGGAGGCCCGTGATCAACATGTTTTCACATAATATTTGAGATTGTAACACGAAGGCTCGAATTGAAAGACTAAATAAAACACCAAAATCTCTAATCAATCACTCCTAAGGTACACCCAAGACTTACAGACAATATTTATTAATAAATGATAGTAAATTTATTTTAAATTTGTTTAGCTCATCCAAGATGAAGGATCTTCTTGAAATTAATTTGAAAATACCATTAAACTATCAAAGATATGAAATCCTTTGTGATTTCACAAAAATTTCAATGAAAGATTGCAATAGGAATGAAAGAAACCATTTGTAGACATTCTCAAAAAAGCGCACACAAATTGCTCGTAGATTGAACACAGTTTAATTTAAAAATTTCTTAGATTCATCGGAAGGGGAAAGCTTCCAGAGTAGTCTTAGAGCCTGTTAATGGCTATACATCACTAACCAACTTGACACGATAGAAAATATAACATAGAAAGAATTAACAGGTTATCTCAAATTGGTCTCTTAGGAAGACGACTTTCTCAAATTTTCTCTTCAAAATTTAACCCCCTCGACCTTTTGCAAGAGTATTCTCATTACATTTATACATTTTACTCACTCAATTTTCCCCCCAAAAATTTTCTTCAGAAAGTGACATTTAACAAATTCAGATCCGAAAGCTGCTAGGTTGACCAATTATGAACTGATCACATTTCTTGTGCCCTTGACTAATGACTAGGATGCCATTCCACAACGTTTTGGAAATCATTCTAATCATTTTGATTATGTCATGTGCGAAATCCCCCTTGTAATAATTCTTTGGAGACTCTGCATGACCGCATATGATAGGTAATCCTTTTTGCTCTCGAGGTAACATATTTTTCATCTTTTGCACCTACACTTTCATCATTTCATCCCTTTTCCCTCTCTTTTCTCGGTATTTCTACCCCACATCCATTTCTCTAGTAATTCCTATTTTTGAGAGTGCCTAAGCAATTCCCACTTCAAAATATCAACCTTAACAATCCTTCGACTCACAAATTAAGTTTCAAATCCATTCAATGGCACCTTATAGATAGAGAAAACAAGGAATTTCATCAAAGAATGATGAAAAACAATGCGTATTTGCATATCCAAAAGTCTTGGAGCAAAAATGGTGGAAAATAGGTGAAATACACAACCTTTGGTTTTTCCCCTTTTCCACTTTATATCATAGTCATCCGTGTGTTTCCTTGGTGCAATCAGAGAGAGAAGCACAGAGGCTAGTCCCAAACAAGCGTGAGCCTTCCACATACCCCAGGGCTAAGAAAAATTCCTTTTGGCCTTTCAAAAGTGTCAGTGTAAAAAGGAGCTAGTGGAAGCCTCCACGTGTCTCAATGGCACATTTTGAGATGGTCCCTAAAAGGAGAGACCCCTAACAAGTGTGAGCTCAACACGTGTCTCATTCCAGTAGAGTTTGTTAGAAAATTTGAAGGTTCAACAGAAGCTGCCATGTGTCTAGGGTCCGAGACATTTTTCTTTGGCCATTCAAAATTCCAAGCAAAGGGCAAAGTGAGCGTAAGCCTCCAAGTGTACTCCTGACACTTATACAAAATAAAACTTAGGGGCCAGTCCCAAAAAGACACGGTCCCTCCATATTTCCTGTGCCTTTAGAAATTTTCTTGAAAAGTTTAAGTATGAGAAGACCTGGCGGAAACCTCCACGTGTCTCCATGGTGCAACTTCGAGATGGTGCCCAAGAGAAGACGTCCTGAACAAGCGCGGGCTCACCACGTTTCCCAGGCCGTAGAAATTTACTTTGAAAAATTTTAAGTACAAAGTGGATCTAGTGGAAGCCTCCACATGTCTTCCTGTCACAATTGTTAAGGTGGGACCCTAAGGGGGATCCTCAAATGAGTGTCAGCCCTCCACATTTCCATAGTCCACCAAAATTGTACCGGCTGCATGAAAATTTTTCATAAGTCTGAGTAAAGTAGTGAAAACCTCCACGTGTCCCCCCGACACAACTCCAAGGCCAAACTAAAAGGTGAATTTTAAAATGAGCATTGTTCCTCCATGTGGACAATTTTTCGGTTGAAGCGAGCCTTAGAGTTTTGAAAGTTCCCCACTGAGCCGCATCCAACCAAAAAGGTCCATGTTTCCACTGATGCTAAGATGTAAACTTGACCAGAAAAATACACTGTCAACATGTAAAATGTAGGAAAAAATCATTTGAGCCTAGAAATGAATCCTTCTTCAAGTACGTGAGAATTTGGAAATGTTATAAGGCTCAACTATGATCCTCTCGAACTACATATAATCATGTTTCCACATGTATTTTGGGACAAAAATGATAGGGAAAAAAAAACGTGATGTGGAAAATGCAAGGAAAGGAAAATCCCAAGTTTTACGCCCAAGTTATAGACTCCTTGATGGACAGAGGAATGAAAATCAAATTCCAGACCTTTAAGTGATCCTCACCAAGGAAGGGATTGATCATGGCAACCAAATGGAGGATAGAGTTTACAAGCACCAATACAGGAGATAGAAAACATGATATAGGCCGCAAACTAAAATGACAAATGGGACGAGACTAATTTGAGCATCAACATAACCTATAAGGTCTAGAATCTTATGGGATTGGTTTTCAAACTCTTGTTAGTTTTGAAATATTGATCATAATCGAAATATGTGGCTTCCTTCTTAGTTGGCATTGTGAAATTTTTATATTGTTTTTGAAGTTGATTAGAGGTTAGAGCTTCGATCCATTTCTTAGAATAGAATGTTTCCTTTCATGATATTGTTAAATGTTAGCATACTCTTTCAATGTGTAGTTCTTATCATGCTCAGTTCTCACGAACTGACTCAAGCTTAATAAATGTGCGAGATGACCTTTGTAAGTAGAAAAATAAAAGGACTTGTAGAAACCGCATCATTTTTCTAATGCGCTTACTTTTACAAATGCTTAATGTGTTATAAGATTTAAGAATGGTGTTTGTGAAGAATTTTGTAGGGCTCATTGTTCTCGGTTTTTGTATTTATGGAGTAAGGTTGTCATAACCACCTGTAATAAAACTTGTAAAATGTTTTGTGAATGATGTAAATTTATCATTGCTTTTTTATCGGTAGTTAGGGTTATATAACAACTTTGAAAGATAGCTTAGCTTGTTTGGACTAATATTGCCTACCTGTCAGTTTTCAAGTCAAGTACTTTAGAATCTCTTTATTATCCTTGGTTGTGTATCTTTTGGAAGGGTATTATGTATCCTTGACTAGTTCTTAAGGGAAATGGTTAAATTTTTCTTTGAGTTATAATTATTTTTGTGGTAGACCCTTCTAGGTCATTGGAAATAATGTAATCCTAGGCATTATAAAATGGGTTGGTAATCCTTTTAAAAGTTATTCAAAAATATATTTAAAAATAATAATGAAGTTGTGATCCTCTAGCTAAAATCAAGGGTCTTTAAGTGGAAGAAGAGGAACTATCCACTTGTTAAAAGGATATAACTTATACCCTAAGCTAAACTAATAAACCTTGTCCTTATTGTTTTAAGACGTTAAATGATCTTAAAGTATATCAATGATTTTTTTTTTAATTTTGAAATTATCTAAGCCTAAGTAAGTAGAGATGACTGGCAAGAAACCATTAAATATAGCTCATCATATTTGAAACCTAAATTGTATTCCTTTGTCCAAATTATCAAGTGGAGCCTATACGAAGCTTCTAGATAAATTATTAAGCCTCAATAAATGATTTGCTAATAACTAATGATATCAAGAACGTGAATTCAAACCGACATTGTTCCTTTATCTCTTGCCAATGTTATTTGTAATATTCTCTTAAGTGTTGTTAAACATCGATCCTCGCACAAGGAGGTTATCATTATGAACCTAAACAATACTCCACCTCAATTAGAGCTTACGCTCGTCTCCTAGTGAAATGGACGTATGAAGGAAGTTCAAGTAGCGTGAGTTGTATAGATGGGCTTGGGGATTGAATACCTCATTTATTAAATAAATGAATTAAATAAGTAATTATCATATTTGAGTCAATATTAAGTTAGTTACTCAAGAGTTTGAAAGAAATAAATCTATCTCTATAAGAATAATTGTATGAATAATAACATGAACCTCCTAGAACGTAAGTTAAGTTCTGAAAGACATTTTAAGTAAATAAGTAACCTTAAAATATTTTACACCGTGGGAAGCCCCTTATCAGTAAGTGTGTTTTGTGGTTCAACTATTATATTGTGTCTTGTCGAAAGGGAAAGTGAATTGTTCGTGATGAGTTTCACATGTTCCCTTGTGCCTAGGTGGTCATTGTTGTGTCAAGATTATCGAGAGTTGGTTGTAGCCCATTGTGATCACCTGTGGTGTCGTATAAACTTCAAACCAGTCAAAAAAAAAACCAAAAGTTATCCGATATTTTCCCGTGTTATCCTTGTGTGTGTTTCTAAGTGGGTGTGACATAATATTTGCTAATGTTAGGTAAATGTTAATAGTTATTAATAATATGATTATATTGATATTATAAATTTATAATATAAATCTAAAGGGTTATTAATATAAATTTATTATATATTAATATTCTGTATTAGTTTATTAATTATGATTTTCATTAATATATAAGTTTGTAGATTTATGAGGGAGAATGAATTTTACAATTTTTAAATTCATATGGGTACAATTTGCATACACAAAGGTAAATATGGTAGAGTAAAATTTTGTGCATTTATCAAATTTAAACAAATTATCACTTCCAATTTCATTTATATAACTACTTTAAGGGTATAATTATTTGTTATTTAATTCAAATACGTAGAAAAATTTCTATTATAATGAAGGTAAAACTAGCTTGTAAAATTTGTTCCATCTACTCATTCTTTTATATTCAGTTGGATAAAGAAAGTAAAACATACTTGAATGCCACTTATTCCTTTTGCATTTAAACAAGATTACAAATATTGCAAGAAGATCAAAATTCAATTTCCATCCGATGACACTAATCTTTTAAAAAACATGTTTGCAATAAAACTACTAACAACTAATTTAGATTTAAGGGAGCTTTATTTCAAATACGATAACACTTCAAGTCCTTTCAACTATAATAATACCAAGTTTGATAAATGGGATTTACAAGAACATTATTTTAAAATTCAAATGTTACAAGCCTTTCATGTTAAGTGGAAACAACATGGGATCAAATTTACATCAAAGAGGTTCTTCCAAAAGTTAAATAGACATGTCTTCATTCAATGTATTCTCAAAACTTCATAGTTCCAATTTGCACTCCTTAAACTCTTCAAATTATGGATCACCATACAAAGGAAAAGGTATAGGTGATGCTCTCTGCCAAATGTATATTCCAATAAGAGGAGAACCATCCCCTTATTGGCCCCCGATCCCCAACCAAAGAACCATTAGGGTGTAACGCCCACTAATTATGACACACAATACTACATAGAAAAACATAGGATAATTTTTTTGACTTGTTTGACACATAACATGACACAACATGTCATCACCAAAGTTACAACTAACTCTATGAACAACTTGATACAAGGATGACCACAAAGGCAACACAAAAATGATCACACCCATCAAGGACAAATCACTTTTCTCTTTGACAAGGCACCACAAAAGACCCACCACAATACATAGTTACAACTCAGGACGTCCCACTGTGAAAATATTCTTAAGGTTATTTATTAACTAAGAGTCTTTCAAGACCAGACTTTGGGGTCTAGAAGGTTCATGTTATGATTCATACAATTCTTCTTATAGGGCTATATTTATTTTCTTTTATACTATTACGTAACTAGCTTAAGGTCATCTCCAATATGACATTTACTCATTTAATTCGTTTACAAAACAAGGAATTAATCAAATCCACAAGGCTATCTATCCAAACCCACACTACTGAAACTTATTTCATACTTCCTTTATAATGGAAGCAAGTATAAGTTCAAAATAAGTGGAGTATTTTTTAGGTTTATAACCATAATCTTCATTGTTCAGGATTAACATTTTATCATAACTTAGAAAAGGATTATGAAGTGCTATGGTAATGGTTAGAGAGAGAAGATGAATTTATTTCATTATGGTCTATTTAGTTATTAATTAGTCTTTCAAAGAAAATTAAGTGATAAAATGGATTTGGGGTAAAGGCCTCATTTAGCAAACATATTGTTTAAGTTAGACAATGGATACACATGGGGTTCCTAAAAATAGAAGCACAAGGCTTAAGGTCCCACAAAAAGGAGAACATAGTTTAATTTGTAGTTGACGGTTAAGGTTTCTTTACACTTTGGTAGAAAATTCATTTCCTTCAAAATTAAAATTCTAAATTTCTCGGTGATAACTCAATTTCGTTGTTATTTTATTTATTGAATTATCTATGAATTAATTTTGTTTTATTTTTGTTTAACTTTAGAAGAAGGATTTTCACTCCCTAAAATATACAAAGGATTGCATTGATGTCTAGACCATGGAGGTTATTAAAGCATGAGAGTTTTATAACTCAAAAATAGAAAATACCATTGCTAAATGGGAGAAGAAAACACAGTTATAACATTTCTATTCAAAATGGCACACAAACCAAAGGTGATCACAAGATTCAAAAGAACTTGGCTGAGAATAAGAATGTGCCAAACATGATCAAGCCATGCAACCACAACAGTTCATGACTAATAAATAATATTATCAAAAGAATGCTCATAACAAGGTGAAGATTGAAATATTATTTCTCACAAAGATAATTACAATCTTACTACAACAGGACAAAGCAACTTTATAACACAATAACCGAACATCCAAGGCAAGAGGCCTTCCAAACTCCATTACAAGCACCACTTTGCTAGAGTTTCAACACATGTGACATTGTACAAGGAAACACATAAAACAAACCAATGAAACCTTCACAACTCTTTCCTCTATCAACATGCACAAGCCATCTACACAAGCATAACTCAGTTAGTTCGTGAGAATTGAGCATATTAAGAATACCCATTGCAATAGTAAGATAACATTTAACAATATCATGAAGGAATGTTCCAATTCAAGAATGGATTAAAGCACAACCCACTAATCCAAAATTTCTTCACACGAGAAAGAGATTAATACCAGCCAACAAGGAGGAAGCCAAAAATACTAGAAGAACAATATCTCATTAATCAAGGAAAGACCTTATGGGTTAGGAACAAGAAGGTCAAGAGTATTGAGATTTCAATCATGTAATCCTATGGATTACGTGATTAAAATCCAATACTCAATCCATCCATCTAAAGAGGTCTAAGAGAAGACAAAGCATACTAGTTACGATCATAGGCATGAAACAAAGCATGGTTATTCAATCCTTCCGGAGGGAGGTTTCATAGTAATATGGGTTCGACGCCCTAAAACAAAACAACTATAGTTTCAGTTTTAACCAAGGAGTTTATCACTACCTCCTTACAGGATCTCTTAAAAGTAGTACTTGTTAACAAATCAAATCCACTTTTCAAAAGCGTATAAATGAGGCACAAAAAGGGACATTATTCTACATAAAAACCTCATCCTAATTGTCAACTTCTCTAAAAATATAAAGGAAGGGTGACCCCAAAATTCGTTAATAATTTTTACATATTTCCGACTATATGAAAAAAATATTTGAAAATTGATTGCCTTAACGAAGCCACAAAATGAGACATTTAGTAATCAATTCTAAAATATAAGATATTCGAGTTTGAAAACAAAAGGGTTTGATACACGGTAGGTATAACACTATCGATGCTCCGCACTCAAAAATACCTTACCATGAGTGACAACCACAACAAAAAAACAACACATAATCTTGTGGAGTGGTTACCTAGTATAGTAATGATAGAAAACTCCAAGAGTTTTGAGTCAACGGTGAAGAGAATAGAATATTAACAATCCATATGGCCCCTCGGAACAGGGAAAACATTTACCAGATACTTGATGCCATTAGCCACGAGGGCAAGGGAGATTGGACAACATTAGATTGAAATAATATTCCTCGCTTAATTCAGAAGTAGAAAACCTTAATATACATCAGTACATAACTCATGGTTCTCCCCTTTCTTCCAATACTACAGAGAGCTTCTCTATGTTCTAATACATTGCCAAGGCACAAAATGGAAAACTCTCGAAACACATTTGTACAGAAACCCTGAGTTTTCCTTTTATTCTATTGTTATAGAGAACGATATTCCATACTAAAGGCATTATAGATGTTCATCATTATTTAGGTAAAACTATGTTTCCTCCAATGAAACAAAACAAAACAAATTGCGAACAAAGGTATTGAATCGATAACCTGAGATGGGTAAACATACTACCCACCCAAAAACAATTTCCTAGAGATCTCTTCTTAAACCCATACGGTAACAATGTACAATAATATATGCTTATAAATACACATTTTCAAACTCAGGACACTCCACTAACTTCCTTACAAAAAAACAATAATACAGCTGTTTGTAACAAGTAATGTATATAAGGGAATGCCTTTACTCACATCTAAGTGACTAGATTCAGGAGGTTGAATAAGATAACCAATTCCCATTAAACACATAGGAGGGGGATTTGAGGTAAAAAGTTTATAAATTCCTAATACAACAAAACAACTTGTAAAGATAAAAAATCAAGACTCGAATACCACATTTGCAAGAAATAAAAACCAGAGATGCACCCATTATCTCAAAGAGTTAAAACACATACCTAACAACAATATTGCCATAATATTACACTACTTCGAGCCTTTGGGTGTGACCCAGTTTTAACCAATTAATTTGCATAAGGTAATAATCCAAAACTAGAAGAATATTTCCCATTACTTCAATCAGAACAGTGGATTACAAACTTTCACAGTTATTACCATAACCATTGAAAACACTTTCATGCCCAAATTTTGTTTTAAAAACCAAGAAACAAAACCCAACAATATTTCTTTTCTTACAATTTGGTTTGATTTACATAATAATGTAGAAGCCCATTTATACAAATGTGAAATAGAATAAGCCATTAAAAGGAAGGAGATAACATTTCATTGGAAACTAGTAAATTTAGAAGGAGATACAAAGAGATAACCAGAACACTTAGGTATTAATTAAACAACCATGAAATCCTTTTCTAGGTGCCATTTCATGAAGGAAGAACATTCGATTCAAGATACAAAAAGAACGGTAACAAAGTATGGCAAGGTGTAGATTTAACATGCCTAAAATGCATTATTTTCCCCAAGCCGCACCCACATAACAGAGCCATGATTTTTCTAGTAAAGGTAGTCTTCTCCTCTTCCTCATCTTATAGAACGTCCATACTCCATTTATTTTCACATTTTCTACCTATTGGGCATCCAAAATGGCTCATGCATAACGTTTTTGGTACAGGCAGGGGTATCCAGCAAAACAAAATGCCCCTAGATCATGCTAGCAAGATTAAATTCCCTTCAAAACAAGGCACAAGTCAGTAATTTCTCATTACTTAGCACAAGTTTCTTCCCCACTAGGTGCTCCATCTCTATAAGGAGTTTTTTATCCCAAAAAAACACACAACTAGCGACTGTGCAAAGAGAGTAGGTCACAAAAGTAAAAAATATGCGGCTAACAAGGGAATGGAAGTTTCTTCCCCAAATGCATCCCAAAGAAAAACATGTCAGAAGACCATAACCAATATGAATAGAAATAATTAAAGGAGGTCAGACATTTCAACCACTGCCAGCTAATACATAAATTTTGTAAAGTGGGGCAAGAAAGGAAGTGGCGTCCAATAGAGGTAAGAGGCATTAGGAGAAGGCCACACAACACAATGACCAGGACACTGCCAAGATGGTGAGGGGTCAGTAGGTGGAAGGAGCATTAAGTTTTTTTATTAATTCATGGCTCCCATAAAAGCATGCGCCACCACATACCTTCCTTTACTTCCATGCAAAACACTTCTTTTAAGCCTTTGTATATTATTTTATTTTATTTTAAAAAGAATTCTATTTGAACTTTTAACAAACACTACTACGAAAGCTAAAAACCAAATAAACCCATGATGACTAGAAGAAAATAAGATGGTCCCCACAAGGCATTACAAAATTCCACCAGACAAAGGTAAATACATTAGCGACAGAAACAAGGTGGTATACTAGAAGGGAAGGAGTTGAATTTACTTTGCAAATGGGGATCACGAGTACAAATGGATATGAGGTATGCCTTGGATCACTGAAATCAATCCAAGGCATGACTTTCAACACAAAAGTAACAAGGAATGAGGTACAAGTACCGAAGTACATTGCTACAATAACTTGCCCATAGCGCTAAAATCCGCACCTACACTAATTACTCCGGGTTTGGAAGGTGACCTTCAAAACTCGACAACAGGGTACAAAATGACAAGGCATCGATGGTAACGGGGTTCTAAGGAAAGGAAAGGATTCTACATTGAACGAGGCATTACAAGGGGCCTTGATCAACTTAGACAACTTTATAACAACATGGCTTCCACATACAACATGCATTTCAAAACATCCAACACAACAAAGCAGACATAGCCAACAAGTTTGTAACCTTCTCAAACAATACAAGGCTTGAAATCAAACCTAATAGAGAAAGGTCCGGAAGAAACCACCTCCTTATTTCTCCCAAGTTGAGTGGGATTATCACCCTAATCCTCTAAGTGCACAAAATAATCAACACAAAATCCTTATCTCTCCCTTTCAAGTATGCAACAAAATAACCATGATTTCCTTTTCACTCCCCATAGATGAAACTGCCATCCACACTCCCACCAAATGCATGCCTAAAAATTCTGCCTTTTCCCTCCCGAATGGTCCCATAATCCCTTCTCCTACACCCAACTTAAGTTCTAATACCCAACCAACACAAAACACATTCACAAGACTTGAACAATTATAACAAGAACAACATTTCATATAACAAGCATACAAATATAATAACAAGGTTGAGAGCCTACCTTTTCATCAATCTCCAAGAAAACTTCACAATCTTTGACAAATTTCAAGGCCAAGCACACTCCAAAAAAATTTCCACAAAGTCCAACTCCAAAGGCGCCGAAAGGAAAAAATGAACAAGTAACCCCCATTCCAACCAAAAATCACTCATAAATAGAAATGGAATGTGAGGATGATGAGGTGACTCCATGTAGGATACCACTTCATCATTCCTCCATCTCCGTGACTCAAGTTAACACACCAATTCCAAGAAGTTCAAATCACTTTTAAGAATTATGACAAACTCACATGGCTCACGAGACTTACACACCATACTTTCAAAGGACAAAATAATTTTAGGTAGAAGAAAGTGCAATTATATTCTCTCTTTTACACTCAAAAAGGGATAAACATGTCAAAAATAAGCCTCCCAACCCATAGGTAGGGTTGGGTTAATTTAAGAGGCATGGGATGTAACGCCCATCTAGAAACAACCACTCGAGACCAAGAACAACCTAGGTTTAGTTAGGAAAGTTAAGGAATAATATATATATTTTTCGTGTTCCCACTAAGAAATACCAAAGTCCATTACAAAAGATATTGAAACATCCTACAAAACACTAAGAGAGAGAAAACCATCCTTAGTGCAGATAGATTATCTTCTTATGGGGTGCATGGAAGAAATTTCCCTGGGCGCAAAAGAGGGAGTGTGGAAAGAAACTTCCTTTTTTTTCTCTTGGGCATGTAAGGTCAGCGTGGAAGAGATTCATTCTCTCCTGGGTGCACAAGACGAACACCAAGAGACACATTATCTCATGCATGTGCAAGATGGGCATGTAAGAGGATCATTTTCTCATGGGCGTGAAAGACGGGCACACAACAAGCTATGGGCATGTAAAACGGGCGCACAAGAGGCTCGAGCACAAAATATGCACATGCAGAAGCGCTAGGTGGGTAAGATGCATGTGCAAGAGACTTGGCACAAAAGATGCATGTGCAAGAAGCATTGAATGTGCAAGATGCACATGCAAGAATTTCTAGGCACACAAGATGCATGTGTAACAAACATTGTGCACGCAAGATGCACACATATGAAGCTCTACCTTTTCTATGAATCTTCGAATTCCATAACTTTTGCTAGGGAACTCATCTTTTGGCAAACAAGGACTTTTCAGAAAGCTCGCAATGTCCTCTTTGCATAGCAACCCTAATAATTTAATTTGGATAAGTTTCTAAGGGTCAATTGTGAGAAAATGGTTTGCAATATTTTAAAATGAAAACTCGTAACATTCACCTTATAAAATTTTGTTCAATTCAACCTCCTTCCTTTCTCAAAATGCTAAATAGACATTGAGGGTTTCTCTTAGAGGAACTAAGGATGGATTTTAATGGTTAATTTGTTTGATGGATTTGCAAATAAAAATTTCCAATTTTACAGAGTAAGAAGTCTGCATCTTTGCCTTTGCTTGATCTAAACACTTCTTTAAAAGTTTCTTAACTATTTTAGCTTGGTTGGGGTCATTTTGATCTTACAAGTTCAATTTCATATTTCATTTTGTCTTTTAGATGTTCCAGGGTCATTCTCGTTCAATTTTCTGATTAAAAATTTCCATTATGAAAATTATCCAACAGAGCTCCAATTCGAATAGATTTATTTACATTTACCAACTTTGAACTATGAATCCATTTAGAACTCAAATCTAAAATGTTAAAAAAATTCAATTCAAGTTGTGTAAAAGCCAAAATGCAGTTCTAATTTTCAAATCATACATTTCTACAAAACATACCATTATGAAATTTCTTCATAAGTATTTCCAAACTTTCAATGGAGATCTCATAATGCATTTCAACAATCAGATTTTACATACAACAGTGCCATTTGAGGAATATAATACATTCTTCTATTAATTGAAAATAATTTCCTCACAAACTTTTTTTTTGAAATACAACATACGTAAAATGAATCTTTCCCTTTTTTAATTCAAAACTAGCATACAGAGCACATCTCTTCACATTTAAAATTACAACTATTATATCCTAAACAAAACATCTTTCCATCACAAAATATGTTAAATTGTCATCCACTTCTAGTGGGACAAAGGTTTTACAAATGGAAACTCTCACAAGGGACTATCAAAACTGTCTTTTTCCTTACTCCAAAACAACAACATGAAGATCCTCCATATATGTCAATTTGATCACAACAAAGGCAGGGGAAAGACAATGCTCTCCACCCAACCAAGACATACAATGAAAGGATAATCCATCCTTCTTCATTGGCCCCCGAGCCCCAACCACAATGCAATAGAAGATGTGTTTCAACTCATGGCAACAATAGGCTTCCACACACACACATGCAAATTTCACATTTAAACACAGTCCAAATAGAATGTAGTTTACAACCACATTAAAACATAACAAACAATACTTAGGCTTCATCATGTAAGCCAAAGGAGCAAGAAACTATGGGGGATGCTACTTATGCCTCCCAAAGGGGAAATGGGTATCACCACCTAAGAACAAACCACCAAAATACATATCATTTCAAATCCCTTACATACCCTTATGCCTCCCGAAGTACCCCTTATTCCTCACATTTCCTTATGCCTCCCAACCTCTTATGACACCCCATAACGAGTAAAGAAATGCAAGCTATTTCTTATTACAAGTTCTGCAACCCAAATCCCAACTCCCTCCACACTTATACCTCCCCAAAAACTTATTCCTCCCTCAAAGGTACCCCATAGTTTTCTCCTACACAATCCCTAAGCCATCTACCCAACAACCCACAAACAATAAAAACATACAAGAATTTACATATTCATAAAAGGAAAAGAAGAGCATTTCCAAGAGCCAAGTTCTTACCTCTCTATGATGGAGTTTGTTTCAAGTTCAAAACAACAACCTCCTACTAATGTAAGTAATCTAAATATCAACCCAACACAAGTATTCAAAAATCTTCCCAACTTCTCCAAAAGTAAGATCTCTCAAAAACTAAAAGGAAGTCTTCTAAAATGAAGTGATAAAAGTGAAGCAACCGAAAAACAAGCTAAGGAATTCCAATAAATAGAAGAGGGAATAGAATGTAGAATGAGGTGGATCTGTATAGGATGCCACATCACACATCCTCAACCCCAACACAAAAGTCAAATTCATTCTCCAATTCATAATCAATAGGTGGGTGAATAATATGACAATTTTACTTACACACTCCAAACAAGCCCACACCCCATAAGGACTGAAATTAAAATATGTAAGAAAATTACAATGGTAAGGTTGGTAAAAAAGCATTAAAAAGGTCTAAATTTAACCCTCCAACCATAGGCAAGGTTGGTATGCAAATTTAAGAGGTATGGGACAAGTTTAACTTGTCCCACAAGACTCCAAAATCAGCCTCCAAGGAAACATTCGAATTTCAAAGAAGATGAAGTGTTTCTTACTCCAAAATCAGCATACATGTCTCTTACACATCACTTACACTTTTCTTACAACACTTTAATTAAAGTCCATCAACTCTATTAGTTACTTTCTTATTACATATTTTAAAAAATTAACTCAACAACATGATTACTCATAATATTAACACACTATTTAATAAATAATGAAAAGGGTCAATCCACCACATATAAACACATGCAACATTCGACCAAGGAAAATAAATAAAAGAAACATAAAAACCCTTGGTCACATTTAAAGGTGATCCCCACCCCATGAGAATCTCTAACACAAACAAACACACACAAACAACTATAGTTGCAATGGTGACCTTGTTAAATTCATCTAGAATTCCATTGTGGTTGGTCTCGATCTCCCGATGTTTGTTATGATATTTTAAACCTACAAAATACAAATACCTCCTTCGGCCTCGTGGCCATATCGAATAGCCAAATGAATATAAAGATAATTTTAAGATCATCAATATATATGTGAATTATAATAATCATCAAGAAAATCAACAAGATATCACTTACAATTCATCAAAAACTATATCATCATCAATTTAAATAAAATTATTAATTTTCTAGGTCTCTGAAAATATCTAATTATCACAACTCGAACAACATCTATAATATAACCATGTCAAATAGTATATCAACATCAATATATAAAAATGTCTCTAATAATCATCACGCATCATATAAGAATCAAAGTCAATAATAATCCATGATCGAACATCTAACATCATACCAAATCAAAACTATAATAATGTCAATGATATAGTCAACAGTGTCATGATCAGTATCAAAAGGTGTCAAAGGGAAGTGGGCACTACATCCCCCTCCCCTTAGACTCGACTTCCTCCTAGAACTCATTGGAAAAGATGTGGGATCTGAACTCATAGTAAAGTAGCATCCTCCCAAGTAGCTACAGTCTCATCATATATGTCTCACTGCACTCGCATGTGATCAATATTTCTTCCTTGAAGGCCCAGGATCTTATGATCTATAATGCAAATAGGATCTACTGTCACCTTCCACTTATCCTGCACCTACAATGAGGTTGAATCTAGCACATGAGAAGGATCTGTAATATATCTCGTATGGAATAAAACATGAAACACATCATGTACACAAGACAAGCTAGGTGGCAAAGCTAGACAGAGGACAAAGGGCTGATACGCACCAAGATCTCAAAAGGAACAATGAATCTAGGAGCTAACTTAGAACATTTTCCATAACGGATAGGGATCTTATGTGGTCGACACGAAGGAATGCCTTCATGCCCACATCAAAACTATGGTCAGTCTATGCTGATCTTCATACTTCTTTGTCTATCTTGTGCCTCCTACGGTCTATCTAATAAAAACCACCTCTTGCTCCATGTCTGCGCAGCAAAGATGGTCCAAGAGAAACCATGTCCTCTAACTCGTCCCATCTGTGAGGTGTCATGTACTCCTATTGTAAAGCCCGAAAACGCACCATGCCTATAGAGCTCAAAAATTGTTATTGTAGGCAAACTCCACCAAGTAGAGGTACTCATCCCATCTCGATGATGATCCATAACATACATCCTAAGCATGTCTTCTAAAATCTTATTCACCCGCTCCATCTATCCATCTGTCTCGGGTGATATGTTGTGCTGAAATTGATCTTCATCCCGAGGGCATGCTACATGGTAGTCATAAAATGGGAAGTATACAAAGGATCACGGTTACAAATAACCTTCAGTGGAATCCGTGTAGCCTAACAATCTCATCCAAATAAACTCATGCCACCGCACTAGCTATATAAGTGGTATTCACCAGAGACAAGTGAGCCACTTTTGTCAATTTATACACTTGTGACCATGATGGCATCTTGGTGGTATCTCAACATCAATAGCCCAATAATGAAGTCCATGGAAATGGTGCCCCACTTCCATTCCAAAGATAGCATAAGGAAAGAGAAGGCCAGTTAGATGTTGATGCTCGGCCTTCACCTTCTGGCACTCTAAACACTATGACACAAATTGAGCCACATCTCTATGAAGTCCTCTCCAGTGATACAACTATCTCAATGTAGTGTGATCTACTTAACCCCAGGATGGTCTTTATAGGGTGCATGATGTGCATATGTTAGAATATCTTGTCGCAATCCTCCACCTTTGGGAACATAAATTTGACCTCTGTACCTAAGAAGGCCATCTATCTCTAATGAGAAACCATCAAACTTTCCTTTAAGGGATCTCTCGACTCGATCTCTCCTCTCCTGTAATGTAGAAATTGTCAAGAGGAAGCTGCTATATAATCCACTTTGTAAATCTATGCCCACCGAAGTGGCCATAACCACATGTCTTTGTTTTCGAGAGTGTCTCAGTAACCACATTCTCCTTCCCCTTCACATACTCTATCTTCATGTCATACTAACAAAGAAACTCCATCCAAAGCCAAGCACGTTGAGATTGGGTTGCATTAAGAGGTGGCGGAGAATCAAGTGATCTATCACGAGTGTGAATCTTCGACCAAGACGAAAGTGTCTCCATCGAACCAAAATGTGAAAAAATGCCGCAAGCTCAAGATCAAGAGTCGGATAGTTGATCTCATAATCCTTGAGTTTGCAAGAGTCAAAAGCCACTACTCTTTCCTCCTGCATCAACACATCTCCAAGTCCTACCAAAGAAGCATCTATGCATACGAAAAACTCACCCTATGGATCTAGAATAGTAAGAATGGGTTACTGTCTGAGGTACTTGTTCAATGTCCCGAAGGCCTCGCTCGAATGTGTCGACATAAAAAAATTCTTCTGTTTCCATTAAAGGGAAGTGATGGGGTGTACAATCAGAGAGAAGTCCTAAACAAACCTCCTATAATAACCTACTAATCCCATGAAGCTATGCACCTTTTTCACACTAGTGGGTGCTAGCCAATCCATAATAGCTCAAATATTAGAAGGATCGACTATGATACCATCCCCAAAAATGATGTGACCCAAATATTGTACATCATGCTCGAAAGAACGCACACTTCTCCAAGTTCTCGTAAAGTTACTTCTCATGAAGACAATGAAGAACCTGGTAAAGGTGTCCTTCATACTCCTCATGCGTACATGAGTAAATAAAAATTTCATCAAGGAATATGAGCATGAAGCGGTCTATGAAAGTCCTGAATACCCTATTCATCAAACTCATAAATACCATGGGGGCATTTGTCAAACCAAAAGGAACCACTTTAAACTCATAGTGCCCATATCTCATATGAAAAGCCTTTATGAATATCCACCTCGTAATCCTCGGTGATGGTAGCGACTTAAGTTCAATCTTAGAGAAGACCGTGGTTCCTTCATCTGATCAAACAAATCATCTATGTGCAAAATGGGATAATGATTCTTGATCGTTACTTTGTTTAGCTAGTGGTAATCAATACATAACCGCAAGGATCCATCCTTCTTCTTGACAAAAAAATTTGGTACACCCCAAGGGAATACACTAGGATGGATTAGGCCTTTCTCCAAAAGCCCCTCAAGTTGTAACTTGAGCTCACGAGCTCTAGGGTAGTCGTCCGATAAGGTGTTCATGAGATAGGCTCTACTCTCAAAACTAGGTCCATATGAAAATCAATCTCACATGGGGGTGGTAAACCCATTATCTCCCTTGGGAAAACATCTAAAAACTCTCTAAAAATGGGATGGTCATCTACCGATGGTCCAATAGACTCATCTTCAGATCTATCACTAATTGTGATAGCATACATCTGGCAACCCCATCACACACACTGCTTAAGTTGTATAGCAGAGATGGTGTGAATGGATACAGCTTCTCCCGACCCCTAAGATCACCGACTCAACTCCTAGATCCTCTGTAGAAGATATAGTGTTGTGGTAACAATGCACTCTAGCTCTATGTGTAGATAACCATTCCATGCCTAAGATGACTCCATAAGATCCCAATGGAAAGATACGAAGATACGAGGTAGTGGTGAAACGTCCAAACTCCACAACACACACCTTAACTAAGGATTCCATTGAGATCTTGGCTCCCAAAGCAATCTCAACATACCAACTAAGACCCTATCTAATCGCCACCATCTTTCAAAGACTCAAATAAATATGGTGTAATAAAAGAATCTGAAGAACTATAATCAAACAAAATAGAGGTAGGAATACCACCAATGCTACCTGTAGTCTCAATCACGGTACTTTGATGCTCAGCCTAGCAGCTTCTCAATCACTACATAGATCTCGATGATTGCGTCCTATGTCACTAACGGTAGGATCTCGAGATTTGTTTCTTACCCTTGCTAAGAGGATTCTGAGGGCAATCTCTCCAAAAATGTTCATCAACACCACAACCAAAACAACCACCTAATCCTCTCCCATGTGTAGCAAGTCCAGTTGATCCCCTAGAAGTATGTGTTGTGGATCCTGATGATCCGGCTATAGAATGCTGAGGTCCCTACCGATGAGCACCTACTAATTAATCCCTCTGGGAACCCTATGTCCTAATGGGACCCCTAGGAGGAGGCCCCATACTCCAACCTCTATGTGCATCAAATCTCTATGGAGGTGCAGCAAGGTGGGCGAGATTACTGCTATTGCTACTATGTTCTAAAAGATGACTGTGTTGAACCCTATCCACCATAAGGATGAGGTACTGACCCCATGGATCTATTGTCCCGCATCTCGTTGTATACGGCTTGAGACTTGGTTTCTAGCCCGTTGGGTCTTTCCTTGAGTCTCCTCTATTATATAGGCCTTCTCAATAGCCCCAGCCACGTCCTGGGATAGTGGATCCACACTTTGCACCTCCAATGTCTAGATTTAGGCCCCATATGAACTTATAGATCCATTCCTGCTCATCCTGCATGTAATCAACATACTAGAGTAGATCAAAAAATATGCTCTCATACTTAGCAACTGTAAGAGATGCATGTTGGAGGTCATGAAACTCATCAATCCTCTCCCATGTTAAGCTCCATGATAGATATTTTCTCCTTATATGCTCCTCAAAGAGCTCCCGTAACCTGCCTCTAAGAATCAACATGGAGCTTCTACTCCTCTTATCCTCCACCAAACACCTACTCCGTCTCTCAGTAGATGGATCGCAACACGAGCTTTCATGTTCTAGAACAAGGGCAGAGCTTGAAGCATCTACTCAAGCTCACCAACCAGGCCTCTTCTTGAAATCCACCTATGTCACTAGAATAATGTGATGGCCATAGCTTTAGGATCTCCCTGATGTGGTCGAAGTTGTATTCTAATGACCCCTAGGCCTCCTTGCATGCTCATCTCTAAGCCTAAGGCTCGAGACATATCTCTATGTCTTGAAACCCGATCTCCTTGTCCCCTCTGCGGTGACTCTGCTCTGATTTACTTCACATGGGAATTATCTCCTCTATTCTCCTCACTTTATTGAGAAGATGCATGAGCCTCAACGGATGTCACCTATTGTGTTCGACGGACGTGCTCCTACAATCCCTCCGCATAGAGCAGCACTAACATCTTGAAGCGTCTATAAAATCTATGGTAGGATAGCTTCTACAACATGATCTGGTGGTGGTAAGTTTAGGTTTATGTGAAAATACCCCTCATCTTTTCTGCACCTCCCTCATAGACTAAGGCGAGTTAATTCTTGTTCTAGGTTTTATTCAGGTTTTCCATGTTCCTTAAAATGCAATTTCAAACAAAGTTGTTCTCTAGATTTGAAAGTGTGCTAGGTTTAAACGTTCATGTCTCAAATTTTCTAATGTGCCCAAGGGTCCAAGATTTTGAACCCAAGGCTCTGATATGAAGTGTAACACCCATTTAGAAACAACCACTCAAGACCAGAACAACCTAGGTTTAGTTAGGACAAGTTAAGGAATAATAAAAAAATTTGTTTGTTCCCAATAAGAAATACTAGAGTCCAATATAACAGATATCAAAACATCCTACAAAACACTAAGAGAGAGAAACTCATCCTTAGCATAGATAGATTATCTTATTATGGAGTGCGCGGAAGAAATTTCCCGGGTGCGGAAGAGGGGGCGTGAAAAGAAACTCCCTTTTTTTTTCTACCGGGCATGCAAGGCGGGTACAAAAGAGACTCATTCTTTCCCAGGAATGGAAAATGAACACATAAGGGACTCATTTTCTCATGCATGCACAAGATAGGTGCGCAAGAGGCTCATTTTCTCATGGGCGTGCAAGATGGGCAAGCAAGAAGCTTTGGGTGCACAAGACCCAGGTGCGCTAGAGGCTCTAAGTGCATAATATGCACACACAAGAAGTGTTAGGTGTGCAAGAATCATTGGGCATGCAAGACATGTGTGGAAGAAGCGTTGGGCACGTAAGACACGCGTGCATGAAGCTCTGCCTTTTACGTGAATCTTCGAATGTGGTAACGTTTGCTATGTAACTCGACTTTTGGAAAACGATGACTTTTCGGAAATCTCTCGATGCCCTCTTTGCGCATAAACCTTAAAAATTTAATTTAGATAATGTTTTAAGGTTCAATTGTGAGAAAACGGTCTGGAATATTTTTAAATGAAAACTAGTAACATTCGCGTTATAAAATTTTGTTCAATACGACCTCCTTCCTTTCTCAAAGATGCCTAATGAGACATGGATGGTTTCTCTTAGAGGAATTTAGGATGGATTCCAAGGGTTAATTTGTTTGATGGATTTGCAAATCAAAATTTCCAATTTTATCCAAAGAAGAAGTTTACGTCTTTTCGTTTGCTTGATCTGAATGGTTCTTTAAAAGTTTCTTAAGTATTTTAGCTTGGTTGAGGTTGTTTTGATCTTACAAGTTCAATTTGATATTTCATTTTGTCTTCTAGATGTTGCAGGGTCATTCTATTCAATTTTTTGATTAATAATTGTTAGTATGAAAATTATCCAACAGAGCTCAAATTCGAATAGATTTATTTACATTTACCAACTTTGAACTATGAATTCATTTCCAAATCAAATCTAAAATGTTAAATTTGTTTCAATTCAAGTTGTGCAAAATCCAAAATGCAGTTCTAATTTTCAAATCATACATTTCTGCAGAACAGAGCATTATGACATTTCTTCATACGTATTTCCAGACTTTTAATGGAGATCTCATAATGCATTTCAACAATCATATTTTAAATACAATGTGATGCCATTTTTAGGATATAATATGTTCTTCTATTAATTGAAAATGATGTCCTTACAACTTTTTTTTTTTTGAAATACAACATAAAGAATATGAATCTTTCCCTTTTTTATTCAAAACTAGCATACAAATCACATCTCTTCACATTTCGAATTACAACTATCATATCCAAAACAAAACATCCTTCCATCACAAAATATGTTACATTTTCATCCACTTCTAGTGGGAGAAAGGTTTTACAAATGGACACTCTCACAAGGGATTATCAAAAGTATCTTTTTCCTTGCTCCAGAATAGCAACATGAAGATCCTAAATTTATTTCAATTTGATCATAACAAAGGTAGGGGAAAGGCAACTCTCTCCACCCAACCAAGACATCTAATGAAAGGAAAACCCATTCTTCTTCATTGGCCCTCGAGCCCCAACCACAATGCAATAAAAGATGTGTTTCAACTCATGGCAACAACAAGCTTCCACACACACACATGCAAATTTCACATTTGAAGATAGTCCAAAATAGAATGTAGTTTACAACAACATTAAAACTTAACAAACAATACTCAGGCTTCATCATGCAAGCCAAAGGAGCAATAAACTATGGGGGATACTACTTATGTCTCCCAAAGGGGAAATGGGTATCACCACCTAAGAAAAACCACCAAAATACATATCATTTCAAATCTCTTACATACCCTTATGCCTCTCCCAAGTACTTGCTTATTCCTCACATTTCCTTATGCCTCTCAACCTCTTATGACAACCCATAACGAGTAAAGAATTGCAAGTTATTTCTTTTTACAAGGTGGACCACAAATCCCAACTCCCTCCACACTTATACCTCCCAAAACACTTATGTGTCCCTCAAGGGTACCCCATAGTCTTCTCTACACAATCCCTAAGCCATCTACCCAACAAGCCATAAAACAATAACAAACATACAAGCATTTACATATTCATAAAAGGGAAAAGAAGAGTATTTCCAAGAGCCAAGCTCTTACCTCTCCATGATGGAGTTTGTTCCAAGTTCAAAACAACAAGCTCTTCCAATGCAAGTAATCCAAATATCTACCCAACACAAGTATTCAACAATCTTCCAAACTTCTCCAAAAGCAAGAGCTCTCAAAACCAAAATAATTCTCCCAAAATGAAGTGATAAAAGTGAAGCAACCCAAAAACAAGCTAAAGAATTCCAATAAATAGAAGAGGATGAGGTGGATTCATGTAGGATGCTTCATCACACATCCTCAACCCCAACACAAAATTTAAATTCATTCTCCAATGCATAATCAATATGTGGGTGAATAATATGACAATTTTACTTACGCACTCCAAACAAGCCCACACCCCATAAGGACTGAAATTAAAGCATGTAAGAAAAGTGCAATAAAAACATTCAATGTGACTTGTAAAAATGCATTAAAAAGGTCTAAATTTAATCCTCTAACCATAGGAAATGTTGGTATGCAAATTTAAGAGGTATGGGACAAGTTTAACTTGTCCCTAAACCTCCAAAATCAGCCTCCAAGGACAAATTCGAATTTCAAAGAAGATGAAGTATTTCTTACTCCAAAATCAACTTACATGTCTCTTACACATCACTTACAAATTTCTTACAACACTTTAATTTGAGGCCATCAAACCTATTAATTACTTTCTTATGGCATATTTTAATTAATTAACTTAACAACATGATTACTCACAATATTAACATAGTATTTAATAAGTAATGAAAAGGGTCAATGCACCACATATAAACACATGCAACATTAAACAAAGGAAAATAAATAAAAGAAACAGAAAATTCATTGGTAACATTTAAAGATTATCCCCCCCAAGGGAATCCCTAACACAAAAAAACACACACAAACAACTATAATTGCCATGGTGACCTTGTTGAATTCATCTACAATTCCATTGTGGTTGGTCTTCGATCCCCCGATGTTTTTTGTGATATTTTAAACCTACAAAATACAAATACCTCCTTCAGTCTTGTGGCCATATCAAAACATTCAAATGAATATAAATATAATTTCAAGATTATCAATATATATGTGAATCACAACAATCATCAATAAAATCAACAGTATCACTTACAATTCATCAACAACTATATCATCATCAATTTTAATCAAATTTTCATTTTCTAGGTCTACTCAAAATATCCAATTATCACAAGTCCGAACAACATCTATAATATAACCATGTCAAACAATATATCAACATCAATATATAAAAATGTCTCTAATAATCATCACACATCATATAAGAATCAAATTCAACAATATTCCATGATCGAACATATAACATCATACAAAATCAAAACTATAATAATGTCCATGATATAGTCAACAATGTCGTGATCAGTATCAAATGGTGTCAAAGGGAAGTGGACACTACATGAGACAAGTGTTGCTTGTCCAACAAGCCTCTAAAAGGCCCCTCAAGTCAAAATCTAAATTTTGAAGTTGGGGTGGAGTACAACACTCTCAAACGAACACAAATTTCAGATTCTGACAAAAAGGACCACCTAACATCATGATTAACTATTTGTCGCATCCCACATTTAGATAAGCACATATAAAAATTGAAAGAAATGGAACACAATTCACCCAGTGGCCACACATGTGAGGTCAACCCCATGGGAAACCTCCTAACTAGGCACAAAAAAACACTACACTATAACAATATTACACAAGTTGTCAAATTTGGCCACGTTGCTCAACACCTAACATCTTTCTATGATTGGTCCCTTATCCCCTTCGATGTATGTGATAAAAGTCTTGCACGCAAAAAAATACCTCTTCGGCCTTTCGTTCGAATTAACAACATCAAGACAATATACATATAAGATCAATAATCATCTCTCGACATGAACAATTTTATTATCCATCAATATATCAAAATCTAATCGTAACATCCATGAGATTAGAATTCTACTCAAAACATCAAGAGTATATGTATCGGATAAAATATAAATCATGCAAATCAACATATATCAAATTTTCTATCATCCCCATCTAGTGCATCAAAATGAAATGCAAAATCACATAATGTCAATAGTCCAAAATCAGTATAATCTACCATCTACCGATCAATGTATCATAATAAAAAAGTATGAGTATCAGGTCCAACAAAGATCAATATCAAAATGAAATGGTACCGAAGAGGAGTCGAACTACAATGAATGTCAAATGAAGATAGATTAAATTATTTTAATATTCCTCAAGTCATTGAAAGCTCATTTCGGAGGGGCACAACACAATACATTAAGTTTCACTTTATTCTTACTTCCTTTATTTTCATAACAATTGATTCAGTCTTCCTTCGTCTTTCGCTTTAATTCTCGTTATTTGACCAATGTTTAAATGGTAATATTTCTTGTGTGAAATGGGAGTTGTTAAATCTGAATACCATTTTAGGGGACAAATAATGTATTCAAGAGCATAAGGACCACAATAAGATTAATGCAAAAATGGACACAAAATAAATGGGCTTTAATGCACACTAGTCATCAAAAAAATAAATATATAGTCCTCCAAGAAAGCATATTATTTTCGCTCAAACATCGATCTCACGCGGCATTGCCGGCCCCGGCCTCGGCCGCATCTCTGCTGCTGGCCACCGCCGGAATATTTCCTTGTCGTCGTCTTACCCTTGTCTCCAACCCTCTCTTCCGCCAAAGATCTCCATACGCCACCTATACAAAGCCCCTCTCCAGGCTTCTGTGTCTCTGTTCTTTTGCCCTTTTGTTTGGTTCGGCCAAGAAATATATTCTCTGCCAATTAAAGGAGTGCCAAATTCAAGCGCATTCAAAACTCCATTTGTGTGGGTAGTTTTATCACGATGGGAGAATTCCTGCATGCCTTGATTGTAGAGCTTTTATTTGTAATTATCGTAGCATCACGGACAACTTCTGGGGCGTTAGTCCAACACAACTTTACTGTGAGTTGTAATTGAAGATATTAAAGATGTTAAGGAATTGAGAATAAGATTGTTAACGTGTAACCAGGCCATTGCAGGTTGGAACTCAGAATGTCACACGACTGTGCGAGCGACAGGAGATTGTCAGCGTCAATGGAATGTTTCCCGGGCCGACATTACATGTCCACCAAGGCGACAATCTTCTTGTGCAGGTGGAGAACAAGTCTCCATACAATATTACACTACACTGGTATGAAAATGTCAACTTTTTTATTGATGTAAGTTAAACGAAATCATAAGATGAAGCTTATCGATTAATGGTTTGGCAGGCATGGGGTAAGGCAACTGAAATCGTGCTGGGCCGACGGACCGGAGTACATAACGCAGTGTCCCATTACTCCAGGGAATACATTCACCTACAATTTTAGCGTCCCAGAAGAGGAAGGGACTGTGTGGTGGCATGCCCATGCCTCCTACCTTCGAGCTACCGTTCACGGAGCTTTAATCATTTACCCAAGGATTGGAAAACGTTATCCATTCCGCAAACCAGTTGCTGAGGTTCCCATCATACTAGGTTCTCTACTCTCTCTTTTTTACTTATTTAAATCTTGACGCCAACTCAGTGACTTTAGCTGCTTAAATCGTGGTTATTAAATTTAACTCTATGAAATATGTGATTGTTTATTAATTATTCCATTTATTTTTGTGGGAAATCAACGATATAACATAGTTATCATATCTCTACTCTTACTCATTTAATTCTTAACGCCAACTCAGTGGCTTTCGCTATTTTAATCATAGTTATTAAATATAGTTATTAAATTTACTTATATGTAATTTGTGATTTTTTAAAATTAATTTATTTTTTTGGGGAAAATTAATGATTTTACATAAATATTAGTATCTCTATGATATATTAAGATGGAGATTACATTTAGTTAAAATATACTAATTATATAAGTAAGTATATATAGAGAGAATAAGTATATATATATATATATATATATATAGGTTTCTTTTGCTAACCGGTGACGATGAGGTGGTATCCAATCTTTCAATTTCATCAGAGCATGATCCCCGCATTCTTTTTAATAGGAAATCAACAATGTACGTAGATATTGACATCTATATCCCATTGTAGATTTGAGATTACATTTAGTTGATGTATGATTGTTAAGTAAGAGTATATCTTTATCGAAGGCTTTCTTTGACTAAGTAGTGATAACTAGGGGTATCCATTTATTAAATCCGTGAATGTTTTATTAATTAATACATTTGTTTTCATGGGAAACCAACGATTTAACATAATTATCAATATCTCTACCGCCAACTCAATGGCTTTGGCTTTTAAATCAAAGTTATTACATTTAACTATATGAAATCTATGATTTTTATTAATTAATTCATTTATTTTTGTGGGAAACTAACGATTATATATAGATGTCGATATTTGTACCATATGTTAAGATAGAGATTACATTTAACTAATATATACTAATTGTGTGTGTGTGTGTGTGTCACTTTTTGGCTAAGCAATGATGATTAGGGGCATTTAAACCTTCAAATTTATCCGAACATGATTTTTGCCAATTTTTAAATAGGGAACCAACAATTTTTGTAGATATTGGCATCTCTATCCCATTTTAGATTGGAGATTACATTTACCTCATGTTCACTTGTTAAGTAAGCATATATCTTCCAATCCTCTTTTTGGCTATGCAGTGACAAATAAGGAATATCCAATTAGTCACACTCACCGACGTCATGATGTCGACCCTCTCCGTGTTTTGACATCATCCTCACTATTAAATTACAACCATTTCCATAACTCAATTTAAACTTGAAATTGAATTATGTTGCATAACCTTTAATTAAACAATTTAATAAGGATAATCCTAAATACAAAAAAAAACAAAAATATTTCACTATATTTTTTTTTAATAAATATAATAATTTTCAATATTATTTTATTTGTTTTGAATAAAACACTCGGTATGAAAGTTGCTACCTTGATTTAAACCCTAATTTTCTTAAAACCGCATTTCTTAGCAACGCTTGCTTTGTTTTTTAATATAAAAATATATGCAGGCGAATGGTGGAACGCAAATGTGGAAGATATAATATCAGAAGGAATCAAAACGGGACTACCAAATGTATCGGATGCTTTTACAATCAATAGCCAGCCGGGAGACTTATATTCCTGCTCTTCAAATGGTTCGTTTTAATTCCCAACTGTTCAGCCAAAAACAAAACATGCCGTTTCCATAACAATATAAAATCGTTACGTGTATGTTGACGCAGGTACCTTTCGTTTTTCGGTTCGAAAGGGAAAAACATATCTTCTCAGGATCATCAGTGCTGTGCTCAATGAAGCATTATTCTTCAAAATCGCAGGGCACAGAATGACGGTTGTGGCGGTGGATGCGTTATATACCAAACCATATAAAACAGATGTGGTGCTGATATATCCTGGTCAGACCACGGATGCCCTTCTGAAAGCGAGGAAATCTTCCGGGCGATATTACATAGCCACGCGGGTTTACAACATCGATTCTAAGGCTCCTTTCAATAATTCTACTGCGACAGCAATCTTGCAATACAACTCCTTCCGCAAAAACAAAGCTCCCCTAATGCCTTCCCTTCCCGAATTCAACGATACTCCAACTGCTTTTAAATTCAGTACCCGGCTGAGAAGTCTGCGACCCTCTGTCCCCTTAAAAATTGATGAAGAAATGCTCATAACTGCAGGACTTGGATTGCATATCTGTCCAAACGGTACCTGTACGAAGCTTGGCGGGATAAGAGTGGCAGGAGCATTCAATAATATTTCATTTGTTCTCCCTGATATTGCAATTTTGCAGGCCTACTATTATGGCATCAATGGAGTGTTTACCACAGATTTCCCAAATAATCCGCCATTGGTTTATGATTACACTGCTCAAAATCAGCCGACGGGTATTTTGTTCCCGCAGGTCGGGACGAAAGTAAAAGTATTGAAATTCAACAGCAATGTGCAAATAGTGTTACAGGCCACCAGCCTTCTGACCAGAGAGAGCCATCCCATACACATTCATGGTTTTGATTTTTATGTTGTGGGACAAGGGTTTGGGAATTATAACCCCAAAACTGATCCTACTGGTTTCAACCTAATAGATCCTCAGCAACGGAACACCATTGGAGTTCCTTCTGGTGGATGGGCAGCCATTAGATTCAAAGCTGACAATCCAGGTAAGTTTATTTTTTATTTAGGTTTTTAATCTGTACTTTCTCGTACTATTTCACTAAAAATTTATAGCTTCTTTATTTCTCTGGCTGTCATGTAACAGGAGTTTGGTTTGTGCATTGCCATTTAGAAGATCATACAGCATTTGGATTCGCTATGGTTTTTATTGTGGAGGGTGAAAATGACAAATTGGCGCCTCCACCTCTTGATCTGCCTCAATGTTAGATCCTTCTCTTTATTTATTTCATACATCTTCTTCATTGTTGGATTGCAAATGTTAGATCCTTCTCTTTATTCATTTCATACATCTTCTTCATTGTTGGATTGCAAATGAATATATGAAATCTCTAATGAACGTAACTCCTCAAATATCATTGTTGGATTGCCAACGAATATATGATGAAAGTAGCACCTCAAATATCAACTTACACTTCAGAAAATATGACTTCACTTGAAAGATTCGGTCACAATAAGCAAGCTGCTACCTCCAACTAAGGTGAAAATTATAGCTGTTACCCTTGAATTATCCATAGCTTCATAAAGTGTCTCATGAAAGTAGCACCTCAAATATCAACTTACACTTTAGAAAATATGACTTTACTTGAAAGATGCGGTGACAATAAACAAGCTGTTACCTCAAACTAAGGTGAACTAAGCTGAAAATTATAACTGTCACCCTTGAATTATTGATAGCTTCATAAAGTCTCTCATGAAAGTAGCACCTCAAATATCAACTTACACTTCAGAAAATATGACTTTACTTGAAAGATGCTGTCACAATAAGCAAGCCGCTACATTTTGGCCAAGTTACTGCAAAAGGATTTGAACAAGTGAATGTGATTGTTTACACCGCATAGTCCCCACAAAGTGCTCTCATGCACACACAATGTGCTAAATAGTCGCTAGAAATATGTAAACCGAGTATAGTTAAAATCGAACGTAACAATAAGTTAAGGCTTGCCCATGAAATAACGCAATTGCTTAGGAAAAAAGTAGTTAGGGAATGCTTAAATTTCAAACATTCTTTTAAATTTGAATTTAACACATACACATAATAAAGTATTATAATATTTGAAGAAGTAAAAATAAATCTCACATATTTCTAATTCATATGATTTTATTGTTATTGTTTTTCACTCTTGGATGCACCTCACATTATATAGGTGTATTATACTTCCTAAGAAAGGGTTCATGTATTTTTATAATGTCATTGGTGTAGTTAATAGAGACAAGTATAATTGAAGGAACGAAATATTTAATCCTTCATTCCTTTTTTATGGGAGGAAATGTCTACTATTTTTTATTGAAAAATTGGTATGCAAGGATAAATACTGCACTTCACAAAACCATGCAAAGTACATAAACATATTTATTTCATTGTAAAATAATTGGTGCTTTGTCCATATTTGACTCCCATCAGCTACTTAATATTTGTAAATCAGACATCCAACCAGCCATATATAAAATTTATGTTTTTTGCAATCTAAGCACCTATGTGATTAATTCTCCATCCATAAAATATTTGTCATCCTTCTGTCATAATTTTATAGGATATTTTTATCCTTCCTGTATAATAGTTTCTCCTAATGCAAATTTATAAAGACCAAAATATTGAAAAGTTTTAATTTAAATACTTGATGGGAAAAATTATTAAAAATTGTAATAAGGGTGTCCTAGAACACTCTTAATATTTCATACGACAATGAATATAACTTAATAATAAACTAAATTATGAGATATTTAAAATTGAATATGTATATTATATGACAATTTAACCAATTAAATTAACTTAATTATTAATTATAATACAATACATATGTTTATAGAACTTTAATATATAATTATATTTATATAAATTAATAATTGAATAAATTGTGGTAAACATATAACCGATGATAATCTAGTGCATATATAGTACAACCTGGGTCTCCATTTTATAAAGATACTAATTGAGTAAAATATAGTATATATTATAATACAAATTAATCACGGATAAAGTTGTATCTAATTGAACACAACTTATTCAATTACGAATAAGGAACATATAGAGCATAAACTAAACACGGAGACAAAAGAACTACTACTTTCCTCTTAGGACATTGCATGAGTGGGTTTATAAATGTACTAGAATTAATGAAGTGCACCCTGTTATTAAATCTCATTTGAAAATAGTTAGTTGTTGCGGTAGTAATATAAACTGAAATTAAGAGTAGTGTTGGAAAATGGAATCGGTATTCAGTTAATCTCGGAATTGGCGTCGATAGTAAAGAGTGTGGGATGCTTGATTAAAATTATATGTGCGAGTTCTTGTCACTCCCCTTGCATGAGTGTTCTTTCATTGGAATATATGGAGGCAATATTCATGCACTTGATTTATAAGTCGTATCATGCACTCATGAGGTCATGTTCAATGACACAGACTCGGTTTGCATATTAAGTCCTGGGACTATATCTTCCAGGGGTTGATTTAGAAATGGATCTTTTATATCATTGTAACATGACTATAACTTGCATGATTATTTGATTGAGAAAAATATTGTTTAGGTGTATAATGGAAATCCATATCTGAAATATATCATGCTTCAAGGATTGACATCCATGTTTAGAATTAGTTGAATGTTCCTATGTAACGCCCACAAATTTATCCACGAAACTCAAGACAAACAAATGTTATGTAGGACTAATTATGGAATAATTATTTTTTGTTAAAGATCAAAAGAGACATCTAATTATTCCCTTGGTTAAAAAAAGATTGTCATTAATAATAAATTTATATTATTTTATTTTCCAGTTTGGTTTAAAATTTTCCATTTCTATATTCCTTATTTAATTTAGCCACATTGTTCTAAAGCTATTTAATAATTTATTTTAAGTCTAACTTTAATTTGCCCTTCCATTAATTAAATACAATTAAATTAAATTCCTATAATAAACATTACCTAATTACTAAGGAGTAATTTGACTTAATTTATTACAACGGTCATGACTTTTATTTCAAGACAATAATTAATCAAAAATGGTATAAAACAATTAAACTCCTACACCACTCAAATGGCCCCATTAAAAATTGACTCATATATCGCATTTGTAATGCCCACTTCCCTATGACACTTAGTTGATTATCATTTTGAGTTATGTAGACTTTTGGATATGGACATGACTTATACTTACGTTGATTAGCATGATGTTTTGTGAGTAGATGCATTTGGGTTATGATTGGATTTTGTTTTCAGTATGATCTACACTGGCTTATGGACAGACTATTGGATACTGATATTATTTTTATATGGATATATTGCATGTGTTCTAACATTGGATTTCTTCACCATGATAAATAGAATGTAGTTGCTGAATTTATATTACTATAACTTTGGATAATGATGGAATGCATAATTAAGTTGTGTTTTAAATCTTGAAACAATGGATAATTGAATTACGTGTAGATGTTAATAAATTTCATGCATATGGTTATTTTGGACATTTTGACATGGCCGCAAGGCCGAAGGAGGTATTTTGTATTTTGCAGGAAACACAGCATGATCACAACCATGAGGGGGATTGAGAACCAAACACAACAGGATGTCGAGTTGTTACAACATTTGGTCGTCAAGGCAACTAGTAAATTGTATTGTGTTACCTTTATTCTTTTATGTGTTAAGAAAAATTTCCATGAGGGGGAAATTTTCTAATGTGACCAAGGGGGTAAGAATTTTAATTACTTGTTTTAACTTACTTTAGTAGGTGATTTCATTTGTGATGTTTTTTTAATTACTTTTGCTAAGTATGTTTAGATTAATGTAACATCTTGTTTTTTTTTTTAAGTTTTGGAGGGAAGTTTAGTGGGAGTAATTAATTTTGATGGTTGGCTCCTTGAGCCTTGTGTTTTCCTCTTGTATTGAATGCTTGCTTTGAGTGTTGACCACTCCAAATCCTTTGAATCTCGAATTTGAGATTTAGGGCAATTTTGGGGGACTTGTGGGACAAGTTGAACTTGTCCCACACTTCCCAAAACCCCTTACCAACCATATCTATGGGTTGGGAAGCCAAAAAGGGGATTATTTATTATTTTGGGAAGGGAAATGTGACTTTGGAGTGCACTTGTCTTCCTTTTGCATTTAATTGTGCCTTAAGACACATGGGAAGGGATGGATGTGGAAGAGAGATGTCATTCAATCCAACCACCCATTTATTGTGTTTTGGGAGTTGAGTTGACTATGGGAGGTGGTCTTGAGGATGTGTGATGTGGCATCCTACAAGGAGCCACATCACCCTCACTCTTCCCTTTCTATTTATGGAAATTTCCTCTCTTGTTGAGGGGGTTGGAGTTTTGTTTTTGTTGTTTGTTGAAGAGTTCTTTTTATTTTTGGGAGAGAAAAGAATTGGGAGAAAGAGTAAAGAAGGAGCTTGGACTTGCATGCTTGGATTGTTTTGGAGGGAGCTTGGACAAAGCTTCTTGGTTTAGGCTTCTCCAATGGAGAGGTAGGAAACCTTTTTTTTTGTTTAGCTTTCATATTGTTGTTGCTTTTATGCTAAATTTGTGGATAATGTATGGTTGCCTTGGTGTATTGTGAAAATGGATAGAATGCTTAATGTGTAGTGTAGGAGAGGTCTATGGGAAAACTCATGGGGAGGCATAAGAGTAGAATAGGAAATTGTGGAGGGAGTGTGAGAGAGATGCCCATCTTGGGTAAGAATGTTCACATTCTTACCTTGTCCTTGAGGAGCCATAAAAGGAGGGAGGCATAAGAGTATGGGAGGAAAAAGGGGTACTTGAGGAAGGCATAAGAGTCATAGGGGCTTGAGTTTTATTGTGGAGGGTTTGGATGGGCATCTCATCTCAATGGGGAGGCATAAGGAAAACTTTCCCATAGTTCCTTCTCTTGTTGGCTTGGATGAAAGCCTTGTTGTGAAAAGTATTGTGTTATTTGTGTTTCCTTCTTGTTTCTTCTTTTAACCTTGAATGTTGTGAAGAAAATTGTATTGTGGAAGCAAGTGTTGTTGCCTTGAGTTGGAGACCACCCTTCATTGTGTTGTGTTTGGGGCTCGGGGGTCAATGGAGGAGATTGCTTCTCTTCTTCATTGAGTTTTTGGTTGGGAGGAGAGTGTTGTGTCTCCCCCTATCTTGGTTGTGATTTGAAATACTTGGAACTTGGAGCATGGATGAAGAACACCTTGGAGCTTGGGAAGACTTCTTCCTTTTTCCTTTATATGTATTATTTGGTTGTAAAATTTGTATGTAAAAGAAAGTTGTATCATCTTGTTTTCATTTCAAAAAAAAAGAGGGACATTGTAATCTATATTTGCCCCAAAAGTTCACATGGTTGAAATGTTGGGAGATCTTGTTTGAAACTTAATAAAAATATTGTTGGACTCTTATGTTGAATGTTAGGATATTTACAAAAATATACATACATACTAGATCTCATTTTGTTGCAAAGAAAAGGGTATTGAAAAGTGAGAATATTAATGTCTATCTTCTTCTTGTAGTATGGATGGATAGAGTCAAGTTTCATTGAATTTCCATTGTGCCAATAAAGTGAATCATGTCCTAGATCTATTATGTTTACCTTCTTTTAAGTATCCATTGTAAAATTTTTGACAAATTGTAGAAAGAAACGAAATCAACTTGCTTAAAATTCCATGCAATGTCTATTAAAGTTAGCTAGAAATAAATTTTAATGCCAATACTTTAAACTCAACTAGTCCGATATCCAACACTCCTTAATGTCTAATAAAGGTACTAATAGTTTGAATATTATCCATATTTAGGTGTTACTAAAACTAATGGATATCCTAGTATAAATCCTATTTATAACAATACACTATTAAATACTTCCTTTATATTAACAAGTAAACTATCGTGAGTTATAGCCAAGAAACAATATTAATTAAAAATATGCAAAGGATATCTTTCGGTAATGCCACCATGTTTTATGACTGTTATAAGGTGCAAGGCAGTCTGTACAAGTTTTACATGCACAAATGATCATTACTTTGCAAGGCATCTACTTCGTGAACAATCCAAACGTGAAACAGACCAATTTTCTCCTTCTTCTGAGATGTCGCACCTTTTGCTAAGAAAATATGGCTTCATGAATATTCTGATATGAAACAGAACCACCTCTAAGAGGCTCCTTCCACGAGCCATTCTGTCTATGCGATGGGACTTAGTAGAAGAACTGCGCTTTAGCTTCCCACCAAGCTTTCTTTCGGCACGTTCACTGTCCCTCATTGGATTTTGTTAAAATCTCGTGAAGGAGAACCACGCATTTGAGGATGCATTCAACACTAAACAAATAACAACATAGTTGGATAGCTTTGCACTTTTTTTGACGTTCTCACACTGTTCTCCCCACTCTCATCTTGCAAAGACCCAATGAAAGTGGAGGTAACTCACCTCCTCGCGCGCCGAAGTCTCTGCTATACACCATTTCCACCTCCTCACGCGGCCAAGGGCAGTTGAAACTGGTAAAACACCTACCACATGTGCATGTAGCTTCCCTTTTGACCACCATGTGGTCTCCTACGTGGCCAGGGCCGAGTCAGTCGGAACTCATGCCTGTAGCAATGCCTATAACTCATTTTTTTATCACCCATCCCTTTCACGCGGCCCGGGGCAGAACTGCAGGTAGAATAGACCAAGGGGAGGCTCAAGATTTGCAAAATCTTGGTGAATAGATTTTATGCGGCCTGTAGGAGTGATCTTCACGCCAGACAGGGAGTCTTTATGGGGACAGATGGTTGTTGGCCACCCGCCGCCTCAGCCATAAAACGTAAGTTCAGTTTCAATGCCCATTGTATTGGGTTGGTTAATGTTTATTACCCAAAGATGTGGGTCGACCAATGATAGCCAAAGGTGGCATTGGATGTTGAAGCCCAATACATTAGGCTGGTGAAGTATTATCAGCATAACTTTCAATCCCAAGAAAAAAAAAAAGAAATCATCTATTATCCTTCTAATTTTTGACCACCGATTTTTGAAAGGGCTCTTTTGAAAGAATTTTGTATTGTAAAAATCATATTACTCTCAACTTCTTGTTGTTTAAATATATGTAGTTTTTAATTCATTATACCTATAGTACACCCTTGCAAGGCAATGTAGAGTCATTTAAGTGTAAATTTTGATAATATACATATTTAAAATGTCGGTCGAATTGACTCTTATTCCTTTAATTTCAAATTTCAATGTACGTATAGGAATATAGGTTTATTTGAGTATAAACTTTGATAATATATCTATATATATACCACTTAATTAAAAGTATCTAATCCCTTTTAAGGGATATCTAAGAACCTATCTTGAAAGATTTCTAAGCGTCAACGAAATAGCGATATATGTGTTATCCTGATAATATATCTCTGCAAATATATATATTAAAAATAAAAAAAAAACATCAATAAAATTATAATACATACATTACCCTGGTCACCTTCATCCTCTTATAAATTGGATCATAAAGTGAAAACGGGGTCAGTGGTCAATTACCCTTATGCAGTCTTGTTTCACCATGCTTGAAACTCAAGTTTATCCGCTAAGGATAGAGACGAATACAACAAATATTGAAGTAAATCTCGAGCAAATGGAATTGCGACAATCATGTAGTTCTAGTTTTCACGAGCGGAATACAAAGTAAAAGAGTGAAGCTTATCAGTTCCCAAGATCAAGCAGGTCTCAAAACTTGCAGATAAAATAAATCAAACAAGAACCTCTACCTTGCAAAAAAAAAAAAAAAAAAAAAAATTTGTCGCATTTTCGGGTTGTTTGTTTGTCGCGCGGTGTCGTCGTTGTCACCGTCGTGAGCATGGCGTCTCCTTTTTGCGGCGTTACATTTTGGTATCAGAGCCGGGTTGTTCGAAGCTGGGACCCTTGGGCACACGCAGGAAAACACAAAGCAGAACATTCAACTTAGTACAGAGCTAATATTTTTTAAAATATAAAGCCATAATGTTGATAATTATAGTAAACAACAAATTTAGAAAACTGGCTCAAGACCTAGAACAATGAACTAACTCTCGCCTTGATCTGCAGGAGGCACGGATTGGGCGAGGGGTCTCTTCATATAGACCTAGACATACCACCACCAGAGCAAGCCGTAGTGGCCCTTCTACCTCAGATCTTGCAGACACTCCAGGATGTCAATGCCGCTACATGCGGAGAGCCCTTAGGAGGACGACTCGCCAGACATAGTTTGGAGCCATCAGTAGATGCCGGGCATCCCTCGACACGGAGGAGCACAGAGTAGAGAACTTCCATGCGAGAGTCGGCTGGGCGAGAGTCACCACAGAGAGGACATGGGGACAGGATCTCAGGACATAGGGATAGGTCTCGGAGCCCTAGACAGAGGGAGGAGCATACAGAGAGATCCAGGATTCGTCATACGTCAGCTGCAGACCACATCAGGGAGATCCTGAAGCTACGACCATCTCACTATTTGGGTGATACAAGTGGTTTTCAGGCAGAGGCCTGGTTGGTGAGCTTGAGCGGATGCTTCAAGCTCTGCCCTTGTACTAGCAACACGAAAGCTCGTGTTGCAATCCATCTTCTGAAGGATGGAGTAGGAGTCTGGTGGAGGACCGAGGAGTAGAAGCTCCATGTTGACTCGGGGAGGATTACCTGGGAGTTGTTTAAGGAGCGTTTCAGGAGCAGGTATTTACCCAGGAGATTTATTCAGCAGCATAGATGAGTTTCATGACCTCCGTCAGGCATCGATGACAGTAGCTGAGTATGAGAGTTGATTTCTGGACCTACTCCAGTACGTTGACTATATGCAGGATGAGAAGGTACGGATTCACAGGTTCATCCGGGGCCTGAATTTGGATTTAGGAGGCGCAGTGCGCATTCACTACCCAAAGACATTAGCAGAAGCCATGGAGAAGGCCTATATTGCAGAGGAGACATGGGGAAAGACGCAGCAGGCTAGAGATAGAGTTCGGAGCCGAATCCAGCAGATGCAGGATAGTAGGTCAAAGGGGTCAGTTCCTCCTCCATGGGGTGGATAGAGTTCAGGGCAAGCTTCATTCAGGCCACCACCGCAGCAGCAGCAGACCCGCCCACCTTACCGACCTCCTCAGAGATTTGATGCACAGAGAGGACGTAGTATGGGGCCTCCTCCTAGGGGTCCCATCAGGACACAGGGTGCACCGAGAGCTCAGTCAGTAGGAGCTCATCAGCAGAGACCTCAGCAGTCCATAGCCGGATCATCAGGATCTGTATCTCAGTCATCTAGAGTACCAGCTGGAGCTGCTTCCCACTGGAGAGGACCAGGAAGCTGTTATGGTTGTGGTGTTGTTGGACATCTTTGGAGAGATTGCCCACATAACCCTACCAAGGGTAAGACACAGAGCTCAGAGCCTACTGTTGGAGATATGGCACGGAGTCATCGGATCTACGCAGCGGTCGAGAACCGCCAGGCTGAGCATCAGAGTACTGTGATTGAGACGACAGGTAGTATTGGTGGTATTTCCACCTCTATATTATTTGATTCTAGTTCTTCTGATTCTTTCATTACACCATCCTTAGTAGAGCGTTGTAGGCTGGTGGCAGTTAGGCAGGGCGTAGTTTGGACATTGAGATGGCTTCGGAGCCAAAATTTCAGAGACTCCTTAGTTAAGGAGTGTGTAGTGAATTTGGGACCCTTCACCACTACTTCTGATCTTCGGATCCTTCCATTAGGGTCTTATGGCATCATTTTAGGCATGGATTGGTTGTTCGCTCACAGAGCTAGAGTGGATTGTTACCATAAGACTATTGCTTGCATAGATGATCTTGGAGTAGAGTCATTGATATCGGGAATTAGGAGGGCCGTATCCATTCGAACCATCTCTCACTATGCGGCAATTAAGCGGTGTGCGCGACAGGGTTGTCGATGTTTGCTATTACGGTCAGTGACAGATCAGAGGATGAGTCCAGAGGACCTTCCCTCGATGACCATCCCATCTTGTCAGAGTTTTCCAATGTGTTCCCAGGGGAGCTACCGGACTACCTCCCCACGTGAGATCGATTTCCATATAGATCTAGTTCAAGGCACGAGCCTATCTCATGAGCACCCTATCGGATGACTACTCCGAGTTATGTGAGCTCAAGTTGTAGCTTGAGGACCTTCTACGGAGAAAGCCTAATCCTTCCTATCGTATCCCCTTGGGGTGCACCATTATCTTCGTAAGAAGAAGGATGGATCTCTTCGGTTGTGTATTGACTACCATCACCGAATAAAGTAACGATCAAGAATCGTTACCCCCCCTTCCACGCATTGATGATTTATTTGATCGATGAAGGGGCTATAGTTTTCTCTAAGATAGATCTTAACTCAGGGTACCATCAGCTCAAGATTGTGGAGACAGATATTCACAAGACAGCTTTCCGTACGAGATATGGCCACTACGAGTTCACAGTGGTACCTTTTGGTTTGATGAATGCCCCCGCAGTGTTTATGAGTTTGATGAATGGGGTATTCAGGACCTTCCTTGATCGCTTCATGCTCATCTTCCTTGATGACATTCTGATTTACTCACGCACACGTGAGGAGCACGAGGAGCACCTTCGCCAGGTTCTTCAGTGTCTTCGCGAGCAGCACCTTTACGGGAACTTGGAGAAGTGTGTGTTCTTTCAGCCTGAGGTGCAGTATTTGGGCCATATCATTTCAGGGGAAGGTATCGCAGTCGATCCTTCCAAGATTCGAGCCATCATGGATTGGCCAGCACCCACTAGTGTGACCGAGGTGCGTAGTTTCATGGGTCTAGCAGGGTATTACAGGAGGTTTGTTCAGGACTTTTCTCGGATTGCGCACCCTATCACTTCTCTTCAGCGGAAAGGGAAGAAGTTTTTATGGTCAGATAGATGTGAGCAGGCCTTCAGTACACTGAAGGAATGCCTTACAAGAGCACCTATTCTTGCAGTGCCAGATCCTCAGGGTGAGTTCTATGTTTGCACAGATGCCTCCTTGGCAGGAATTGGAGGTGTGTTAATGCAGGAGGGTAGAGTAGTTGCCTTTGAGTCTCACAAACTCAAAGATTATGAGCTCAATTATCCGACCCATGACCTTGAGCTTGCAGCAGTAGTACATGCCTTAGTGCGGTGGAGACATTTCCTTCTTGGCCGGAGATTTACACTCAGGACTGATCACTTGAGTCCTCGCCACCTTTTCACGCAGCCCAATCTAAATTCTTGTCAGCGACGTTGGATGGAGTTACTTTGTGAGTATGACATGGAGATAGAGCATGTGAAGGGAAAGGAGAACGTGGTGGCAGATGCCTTGAGTAGACGGAGACATGTGGCTATGGCCACCTCATTGGCACGAGATTTGCAGGAGTAGGATCTTACAAAGAACTTCCTTAGGATAGTTTCTACCTTGCAGCCGAGCAGAGATTGAGTCTCGTAGACCCTTGAAGGGATATTTGATGGATTTTCATTGGAGGCAGATGGTCTTCTCAGACACAGAGGCCAGATTTATGTTCCTAGAGATGGAGGCTTGAGGCATGATATTTTGACAGAGGCCCATCGTGCACCTTACTCAGCCCATCCCGGGGTGAAGAAGATGCACGCCACCCTGAGACAGTTGTATTTTTGGAGAGGACTTCAGAGAGACATAGCTTCATTTGTATCCCGCTGTTTAGAGTGTCAGAGAGTGAAGGCCGAGCATCAGCATCCAGCTGGCCTTCTCTATCCTCACGCCATACCGGAGTGGAAGTGGGACACCATTTCTATGGACTTCATCATTGGGTTACCTACGTCGAGATACCATCACGACGCCATCATGGTCACGGTGGATAAATTGACGAAGGTAGCTCATTTTTCTCCAGTGAAGACCACCTATACAGGCAAGTCTTTGGCACGAGTTTACCTTGATGAGATTGTCAGACTACATGGGATTCCACGGAAGATCATTTGTGACCACGACCCTTTGTACACCTCCCATTTCTGACCACCATGCAAGGTATGCCCTCGGACGAGGATTAATTTCAGCACACGACTTATCACCCGAGAGACGGATGGAAAAGCAGAGAGGGTGAATCAAATTTTGGAGGACATGCTCAGGATGTACATGATGGATCATCAGTCGAGATGGGAGGAGTATATGTATTTGGTGGAGTTTTCCTACAACAATAGTTTCCAGAGTTCTATAGGCATGGATCCTTTCAGGCATTATATGGTAGAGAGTGCAGGACACCTCTTAGCTGGGATAGGATTGAGGACAGGGTTTCTCTTGGGCCAGCATTATTACAGGACATGGAGCAGCAGGTTACCTTGATCAGACAGAGATTGCAGGAGGCGCAGGATAGACAGAAGAAGTATGCAGACCAGCATAGGACAGATCGCAGTTTTGAGGTAGGCATGAAGGTGTTTCTTCATGTCAGACCGCATAAGAGCCCTATCCATTATGGAAAAGGTTCTAAGCTTTCTCCTAGATTTGTGGGTCCCTTTGAGATCTTGGAGCGCCTCGGTCCCTTGGCCTATCGTCTAGCATTGCCACCTAGCTTATCGCGCGTCCATGATGTTTTTCACGTTTTTGTACTTAGGAGATATGTTTCTGATCCTTCTCATGTGCTAGATTGGACTGCATTGCAGGTACAGGATCAGGGGTAGGTGATGGTGGAGCACGTGCATATTTTAGATCGCAGGACCCTGGGCCTTCGCGGCAGAGAGATTAATAAGGTTCGAGTCCAATGGGATAGGTATGATGAGACTGTTGCTACTTGGGAGGATGATACATCATTGCGAGCTCAGTTTCCACACTTATTTCAGTGACTTCCAGGAGGAAGTCTAGTCTAAGGGGAGGGGGATGTAATGCCCACTTCCCTACAACACTTAGTTGATTATCATTTTGAGCTATGCAGACTTTTGGATATGGACATGACTTATACTTACGTTGATTAGCATGATGTTTTGTGAGTAGATGCATTTGGGTTATGATTGGATTTTGTTTTCGTATGACCTACAATCGGCTTATGGACGAGACTATTGATATCGATATTATTTTTATATGGATATATTGCATGTGTTCTAACATTGGATTTCTTCGCCATGATAAATAGAATGTAGTTGCTGAATTTATATTACTATAACTTTGGATAATGATGGAATGCATAATTAAGTTGTGTTTTAAATCTTGAAACAATGGATAATTGAATTACGTGTAGATGTTAATAAATTTCATGCATATGGTTATTTTGGACATTTTGACATGGCCGCAAGGCCGAAGGAGGTATTTTGTATTTTGCAGGAAACACAACATGATCACAACCATGAGGGGGATTGGGAACCAAACACAACAGGATGTCGGGTGGTTACAACATTTGGTCATCAAGGCAACTAGTAAATTGTATTGTGTTACCTTTATTCTTTTATGTGTTAAGAAAAATTTCCATGAGGGGGAAATTTTCTAATGTGACCAAGGGGGTAAGAATTTTAATTACTTGTTTTAACTTACTTTAGTAGGTGATTTCATTTGTGATGTTTTTTTAATTACTTTGACTAAGTATGTTTAGATTAATGTAATATCTTGTTTTATTTTTTTTAAGTTTTGGAGGGAAGTCTAGTGGGTGTAATTAATTTTGATGGTTGGCTCCTTGAGCCTTGTGTTTTCCTCTTGTATTGAATGCTTGTTTTGAGTGTTGACCACTCCAAATCCTTTGAATCTCGAATTTGAGATTTAGGGCAATTTTGGGGGACTTGTGGGACAAGTTGAACTTGTCCCACACTTCCCAAAACCCCTTACCAACCATATCTATGGGTTGGGAAGCCAAAAAGGGGATTATTTATTGTTTTGGGAAGGGAAATGTGACTTTGGAGTGCACTTGTCTTCCTTTTGCATTTAATTGTGCCTTAAGACACATGGGAAGGGATGGATGTGGAAGAGAGTGTCATTCAATCCAACCACCCATTTATTGTGTTTTGGGAGTTGAGTTGACTATGGGAGGTGGTCTTGAGGATGTGTGATGTGGCATCCTACAAGGAGCCACATCACCCTCACTCTTCCCTTTTGTCTATTTATGGAAATTTCCTCTCTTGTTGAGGGGGTTGGAGTTTTGTTTTTGTTTTGTTGAAGGTTTCTTTTTTTTTTTGGGAGAGAAAAGAATTGGGAGAAAGAGAAAAGAAGGAGCTTGGACTTGCATGCTTGGATTGTTTTGGAGGGAGCTTGGACAAAGCTTCTTGGTTTAGGCTTCTCCAATGGAGAGGTAGGAAACCTTCTTTTTTTTTTTCTTTCATATTGTTGTTGCTTCTATGCTAAATTTGTGGATAATGTATGGTTGCCTTGGTGTATTGTGAAAATGGATAGAATGCTTAATGTGTAGTGTAGGAGAGGTCTATGGGAAAACTCATGAGGGAGGCATAAGAGTAGAATAGGAAATTGTGGAGGGAGTGTGAGAGGGATGCCCATCTTGGGTAAGAATGTTCACATTCTTACCTTGTCCTTGAGGGAGCCATAAGAGGAGGGAGGCATAAGAGTATGGGAGGAAAAAGGGGTACTTGAGGGAGGCATAAGAGTCATAGGGGCTTGAGTTTTATTGTGGAGGGTTTGGATGGGCATCTCATCTCAATGGGGAGGCATAAGGAAAACTTTCCCATAGTTCCTTCTCTTGTTGGCTTGGATGAAAGCCTTGTTGTGAAAAGTATTGTGTTATTTGTGTTTCCTTTTTGTTTCTTCTTTTAACCTTGAATGTTGTGAAGAAAATTGTATTGTGGAAGCAAGTGTTGTTGCCTTGAGTTGGAGACCACCCTTCATTGTGTTGTGTTTGGGGCTCGGGGGTCAATGGAGGAGATTGCTTCTCTTCTCCATTGAGTTTTGGTTGGGAGGAGAGTGTTGCCTCTCCCCCTATCTTGGTTGTGATTTGAAATACTTGGAACTTGGAGCATGGATGAAGAACACCTTGGAGCTTGGGAAGACTTCTTCCTTTTTCCTTTATATGTATTATTTGGTTGTAAAATTTGTATGTGAAAGAAAGTTGTATCATCTTGTTTTCATTTCAAAAAAAAAAGGGACATTGTAATCTATATTTGCCCAAAAGTTCACATGGTTGAAATGTTGATAGATCTTGTTTAAAACTTAATAAAAATATTGTTGGACTCTTATGTTGAATGTTAGGATATTTACAAAAAAATACATACATACTAGATCTCATTTTGTTGCAAAAAAAGGGTATTGAAAAGTGAGAATATTAGTGTCTATCTTCTTCTTGTAGTATGGATGGATAGAGTTAAGTTTTATTGAATTTCCATTGTGCCAATAAAGTGAATCATGTTCTAGATCTATTATGTTTACCTTCTTTTAAGTATCCATTGTAAAATTTTTGACAAATTGTAGAAAGAAACGAAATCAACTTGCTTAAAATTCCATGCAATGTCTATTAAAGTTAGCTAGAAATAAATTTAATGCCAATACTTTAAACTCAACTAGTCCGATATCCAACACTCCTTAATGTCTAATAAATGTACTAATAGTTTGAATATTATCCATATTTAGGTGTTACTAAAACTAATGGATATCCTAGTATAAATCCTATTTATAACAATACACTATTAAATACTTCCTTTATATTAACAAGTAAACTATCGTGAGTTATAGCCAAGAAACAATATTAATTAAAAATATGCAGAGGATATATTTCGGTAACGCCACCATGTTTTATGACTGTTATAAGGTGCAAGGCAGTCTGTATAAGTTTTACACGCACAAATGCTCATTACTTTGCAAAGCATCTACTTCGTGAACAATCCAATCGTGAAACAGACCCCTTCCTCCTTCTTCTGAGACGTCGCACCTTTTGCTAAGCAAATATGGCTTCAAGAATATTCTGATATGAAACAGAACCACCTCTAAGAGGCTCCTCCACGAGCCATTCTGTCTATGCGACGGGACTTAGTAGAAGAACTGCGCTTTAGCTTCCCACCAAGCTTTCTTTCGGAACGTTCACTGTCCCTCATTGGATTTTGTTAAAATTCTCGCGAAGGAGAACCACGCATTTGAGGATGCATTCAACACTAAACAGATAACAACATAGTTGGACATCCTACCCTTTTTGACGTTCTCACAGCCTGTTCTCCCCGCTCTCATCTTGTAGCACCCAATGAAAGTGGAGGTAACTCGCCTCCTCGCGCACCGAAGTCTCGGCTATACACCATTTCCACCTCCTCACGCGGCCAAGGGCAGTTGAAACTGGTAAAATGCCTACCTCATGCACCTGTAGCTTCCTTTTTGACCACCATGTGGTCTCCTACACGGCCAGGGCCGAGTCAGTCGGAACTCACGCCTGTAGCAATGCCTATAACTCATTTTTTTATCGCCCATCCCTTTCACGCGGCCCGGGGTAGAACTGCAGGTAGAACAGACCAAGGGGAGGCTCAAGATTTGCAAAATCTTGGTGAATAGATGTTTTGTGGCCTGTAGGAGTGATCTTCATGCCAGACAGGGAGTCTTTATGGAGACAGATGGTTGTTGGCCACCCGCCGCCTCAACCATAAAACGTAAGTTCAGTTTGAACGCCCATTGTATTGGGTTGGTTAATGTTTATTACCCAAAGATGTGGGTCGACCAATGATAGCCATAAAGGTGGCATTGGATGTTGAAGCCCCAATACATTGGGCTGGTGAAGTATTATCAGTATAACTTTCAATCCCAAGAAAAAAAAAAATCATCTATTATCCTTCTAATATTTGACCACTGATTTTTGAAAGGGCTCTTTTGAAAGAATTTTGTATTGTAAAAATCATATTACTCTCAACTTGTTGTTGTTTAAATATATGTAGTTTTTAATTCATTATACCTATAGTACACCCTTGCAAGGCAATGTAGAGTCATTTAAGTGTAAATTTTGATAATATACATATTTAAAATGCCGGTCGAATTGACTCTTATTCCTTTAACTTCAAATTTCAATGTACGTATAGGAATATAGGTTTATTTGAGTATAAACTTTGATAATATATCTATATATATACCACTTAATTAAAAGTATCTAATCCCTTTTAAGGGATATCTAAGAACCTAACTTGGAAGATTTCTAAGCGTCAATGAAATAGCGATATATGTGTTATCCTGATAATATATCTCTGCAAATATATATATTAAAAAAAAAAAAAAACATCAATAAAATTATAATACATACATTACCCTGGTCACCTTCATCCTCTTATAAATTGGATCATAAAGTGAAAATGGGGTCAGCGGTCAATTACCCTTATGCAGTCTTGTTTCACCATGCTTGAAACTCGAAGTTTATCCGCTAAGGATAGAGACGAATACAACAAATATTGAAGTAAATCTCAAGCAAATGGAATTGCGACAATCATGTAGTTCTAGTTTTGTGAGCGGAATACAAAGTAAAAGAGTGAAGCTTATCAGTTCCCAAGATCAAGCAGGTCTCAAAACTTGCAGATAAAATAAATCAAACAAGAACCTCTACCTTGCAAAAAATAAAAAAATAAAAATTGTCACATTTTCGGGTTGTTTGTTTGTCGCGCGGCGTCGTCGTTGTCACCGTCGTGAGCGTGGCATCGCCTTTTTGTGGTGTTACAGCATTTAACATATTCTCACCTACCCCTCACCTAATTTTTGTAGGGAACATTCTTAGCCATAAGATAGGATCAATCTAAGCCATTGGATCTAAGAGGATTAAACTAACATTAAATATGTCTATGGAGGCTTTTATTCATTCATTTTTGTTTTGCGAGGTTGAGGGAAGGAGGGGAGAAGGGAGCCATGGAGGAGAAAGGAATAAGTGTGGGATGGATACACACAACCCCAAATTTTATTTTACCTTATTTTTCTTATTATTTCTATTCTACCATCTCCTAGGATTTGATTGCAAATTTCATTATTTGTTGTAAATCTATAACAATGTATTTGTACTTCTTAGAAATATGGGTATTTAACCCTCTTATAATAAATATGGTTTTCAAGTTGAATATACAAACTTTTTCTCCCTTTTTTCTATATACATGAGTATAAACACACACACACACACACACACACACACACACACACACACACACACACACACACACACACACACATTAAAAGTGTATGCAATATTAAAAATAAAAAATTCGCGAACAAAAAATATGACCGGTAGTAAGGTAATAGCGGTGGATTTGAAATGACTTCAAAGTTTTTGAGTTCGGTGGGGCTCGGCCTAACGGTTATATTTAATAAAATATTTAAGGGGTGGGGAGGGGTCTCCAAGTCCACCCCAACCCCATATAACTATTGGGTGGGGAGTGTAGTCAACAATGCCTCCTACCCCATTTCCCATTAAAAAAACACAATAGCCACATAGGCTTAAACACAACTCGTTTTGTTTTTTGTTTTTAATTTAATCAAGTTTTAATTATACATATAATAACTATATATATATATATATATTATATATATATATATATATAATTAAAGCTTGATTAAATTTTTAATAACAAAAAAAAAAAAAAGTTGTGTTTAAGCCTATGCAGCTATTGTGTTTTTGAATGGGAAATGGGGTGGGAGGGGTTTTTGACCATGCTCCCCACCCCATGCATAACCCACTCCCCACCCAATAGTTATATGGGGTTGGGGTGGAGTCGAGACCCCTCCCCACCCCTTAAATATTTTATTAAATATAACCAGCAGGCCAAGCCCCCCACCGAACTCAAAAACTTTGAAGTTATTTCAAATCCACTTCTATTACCTTACTCGAACATTTTTTTTTGCTCCACGAATTTTTTATTTTTAATATCGCATATGATTTTAATGTGTGTGTGTGTGTGTGTGTGTGTGTGTGTTTATAATCATGTATATAGAAAAAAGGGAGAAAAAGTGTGTATATTCAACTTGAAAACCATATTTATTATAAGAGGGTTAACTACCCAAATTTCCAAGAAGTACAAATACATTGTTATAGATTTACAACAAATAATGGAATTTGCAATCAAATCCTGGGAGATGGTAGAATAGAAATACTAAGAAAAATAAGGTAAAATAGAATTTGGGGGTTGTGTGTAGACATATTTAATGTTAGTTTAATCCTCTTAGATCCAATGGCTTAGATTGATTCTATCTTATGCCTAAGAATGTTCCCTACAAAAGCTAGGTGAGGGGTAGGTGAAAATATGTTAAATGAAATATATGAGTCAATTTTTGAATGGGGTCATTTGAGTGGTGTAGGAGTTTAATTGTTTTATACCATTTTTGATTAATTATTGTCTTGAAATAAAACTAATGACCCATGTAATGAATTAAGTCAAATTACTTCTTAGTAATTAGGTAATATTTATTATAGGAATTTAATTTAATTGTATTTAATCAATGTAAGGGAAAATTAAAGTTAGACTTAAAATAAATTATTAAATAGCTTTAGAACAATGTGGCTAAATTAAATAAGGAATATAGAAACGGAAAATTTTAAACCAAACTGGAAAATAAAATAATATAAATTAATTATTAATGAAAACGATCTTTTGTTAACCAAGGGAATAATTAGACATCTCTTTTGATCTTTAACAAAAATAATTATTCCATAATTAGTCTTACATAACATTTGTCTGTCTTGGGTTTCGTGGGTAAATTTGTGCAAGCGTTCTGAATGAACATTCAACTAAATCTAAACATGGATGTCAAACCTTGAAGCGTGATATATTTCAAATTTGGATTTCCATTATACAACTAAACAATATTTTTCTCAATCAAATAATCGTGCAAGTTATAGTCATGTTACAATGATATAAAAGAGCCATTTCTAAATCAACCCCTGGAAGATACGATTCCGGACTTAATATGCAAAAATGAGTCTGTCATTCGAACATGACCTCATGAGTGCATGATACGACTTATAAATCAAGTGCATGAATATTGCCTATATATACATACACACACACACACATATATATATATATATATATATATATATATATATATATATATATATATATATATATATATATATATATATTGTAGTGCCCACTCCTATCCGACATTGTTTCATCTTTATATTGATACTATTGAATTAATATTCAGAAATTTCGGTTATGATAGATTGTGCAAGAGATGATTGATTATACTGAGATTTGGATTATTGACACTATGATGTTATGTTTTATTATGATGCACTAGATAGTGATGTTAGACAGTTGATATATGTTGATTTTCATGATATGGATTTCCTACTGACACAACATGTTTTGGGATGTTTTGAGTAGAATTGTAATCTCATGGATGTTATGTTTAGAGTTTGACATATTGATGGAAAATAGAATTGTTAAATGTTGAATGATGAACATTGATTTTATATGCATATGTTCTTGATGTTGTTAATACAGCCAAAAGGCCAGAGAGGTATTTTTGTGTGCAAGAATTTTATCACAAACATCGAATGGTATAGGGGATCAACCACGGAAGGATGTCGGGCGTTGAGCAACGAGGGAGAATTTGACAACCTATGTAATATTATTTTCTGTGTGTTTTTTATATCTTGTTTTGAAGTATCCCATGGGGGTGATTTCACATGTGTGGTCATGGGGTGAATTGTGTCCATTCATTTAATTTTTCCATCTACTTATTTATGATTTGTGTATTTAAAATTTGGAAAATTTGTCACTTTATTAGCATTTGTAAATGTGTGGTGATTAGACTCAACCATTTTTGTTTTGTTTAACCAAATTAGAGATATGAAAAATAGTGATGATGAGATCATGTAGTCCTTGTGTAAGTAAAATTTATGTTGATTTGGGAGCGTTGTACTCCACTTCAAGTTTAAAAATAGGATTTTCACTTAGGAAGCACTTTTGGAAACTTGTGGGACAAGAAAGACTTGTCTCATGCCTCTTAATTTCACCCAACAACTACCTATGGGTTGGAAAACTTAATTTTAACTTTTTTGTCCATTTTTGAGTGTAAGAGAAGGAAAAATAATTGTACTTTATTTCTACTCCAATTATTATGTCCCTTGAAAGCATGGTGTGCAAGTTTTGAGCCATGTGGGTTGTCATAGTCCTTTCTTGTGCATTGATGTTTCTTGTTCTTGGTGTGTTGAATTGAGTGTGGGAATGGGGAATGATGTAGTAACATCCTACATGGATCCACCTTATCATCTTCACATTCTATTTTTATTTATTGGTTATTTTTGGTTCGAATGAGGTTTACTTACCCATTTTGCTTCTTGTGCACTTTTGGATTTTGGAGCTTTTGGAGTGCTTGGAAATTACTTGGCTTAGATTTGAAGAGGTTTTTGAAGGTTTTCTTGGATCTTGATGGAGAGGTAGGATCTCCACATTTTATTATTATGTTATTTTGTTTATTATAAGTAATTTTGTGCTTGTGTAAAAGTGTTTTTGTCTTGTGATGTTGTTTTTGTGGGTTGGTTGAGTAGTTGGCCTTAGTTGGGTGTGTGAGAAGGGTTTATGAGGCCATTGAGGAGGGGAATAAAATTTTATGTGAGACATGCATTTGGTGGGAGTGTGAATGGGAGTCTTATCTATGGGGAGAGAAAATGAATATATGGTTTTTTTGATTGCAGGGAGAGATAAGGATTTTTGTGATTATTTTGTGCACTTGGAGGCTTAGGGTAAGACTCCCACTTCACTTGGGAGGCATAAGGAGGTTGTCTCCAATAACCCTTGCTCTAATTGGTTTAATTATCAAACCTTTGTGTTGTTGTGAAATTGTAATCTTGTGAATTATGTTGTCATGTTTTGAGTTGAATGTCTTGTATGTGTTTGTTGTGAAGCCACCTTGTCTAAGTTGTCATTGTTACTCAATGCTCCTCAAGGTTCCTTGTTTGGGGCTCAAGGGTCATTAAGGGAATGGATTCTTCCCTTAATGTATTTAAAGTTGGGCGGAGAGCATTACCTACTTCCCCCTTCCTTTTTTTGTGATCCCATTGTGAAGTTTAAGAAAGCTAAAGTTGGAGAAACCTTGTGGAGAGGATATACATTTTTAAGTCTTAAAAGTTGGCTTGTTGATAACCTTGTTGTATACTAGTGAAAAAAATTATTCCCACTTAAGAGAAAGTATTGTAAACTTGTGAGTCAGTTGTAACACCCGTTAAAAAGACCACTCGAGGCCCAAGAAAAACCTAAGTTTAGATAGGAAAAATTTTACAATAATTTTTTTTAAAAGCATGACCACTACTAGGCTTCAATCCATAGTTGTCACAACAAAGATTAAAAGTCCATTATAATTTAATAATGAAATTTTCTCGATGTAACGAGCATTAGATCCACATTACAAAATTAATGAGGGTATTTAATTCCAAAAAAAGTTAAGTTTCTCTTAGGTGTTAATTTAATAACAACTAAATTTACAAAGATAGTTAAATATTCCTTAATTAATTATAAGGGGTCAAAGGGGCCGAAACAATCAAATGCCCTAGCCTTTTAATTTTAGTACGTCTAAAAAATAACCATGGTTCTTATATACATGGGTTAGAAAAAAATTCTCTTATCCCTTAACGTGACCCTTCAGAAAGGTGAACACATGCTCTAGAGTTAAACATTTAAGTTAAAAAGGGGTAATTTCCCACTTACCCACTCTCATACTCATCTTTTCACTTCAACCCAATTTTTCACATATTTAATGCACTTAAAGTTTCCTTAACACATTTACATGAGATAATAAATTTCTTCCTCTTTCCAATGATATAAAGAAGTCCTCGTAACTCCTCATATTTCTTAAGTTACAAGCTGGCGGGCCTAGGGAAGAAAATTTTCTCAAAGGCGGGCCTACGGGCCCGGGAAAGAAAATTTACCCAAACCACAAGGGACATGTGGCATGTTGTTAAGCCCACGTGGGAAGGTGGGTCAATAAAAGGTAATTTGGATTTTAACTCTTTTTGGTTGAAAGGTAAAAAAGGTTCAAAACCCCCGCCTTTGATGATGCCCAAGGAAGCCACGTGTCCTACCCAAAATTTCAAGCGGGGAGAGGACCGTCATGTAGAACTTTGAAATGTTGGATTTTTGTTAAAAATTTTAAGGATAAAAACAACTTGTGCCTCCATTATCACCAATCAAAGCCACGTTTACTGTCAACAATGACTGTGGGGCTAGCCTACAGGGAAACTTAGGAATTTTTCCAATATTTTCCCAAAAGCGGTAAGGTCTAAAACAATTCATGCCTCCACCGATGCCTAAAGAAGCCATGTGCCAGACCCATAGTGATTGGCGGGAAGCAAACCAAAGTGTGAAGACTTAAGATTTTTCACCCTTTTTCAAAAAGGTAAAGTTTGAAGGTGCGATCATGCAAACCCACGAGAGTGTTTTCCCAAAAATGAATTAGCAAGGATGTAGGGCCATGGAGGAATTTGTGATTTTTTACTTTTTTTGCAAAAAGGGCCCTAGGTAATTTTCGGACCAGCGATCCGATTTATGAAAAATTCTTTTCTTTTGGCAATTAGATTTTTTTATACCAAACGAAGTAAAAAATTTAAAAGGGAATAAATTTCACTAGAAGCTCGGATTTGAGAAAATGAAGACTTTTGGAAAAGATTTTGAACTCATCTTTGCATAGGAACCATCAAAATTCATTTTTTTGGCAAACTTAAGTGGGTGAATTTTAAGAAAACATCTTTCCTGCCATAAAAATGTGAACTAAACTTTTCAATTACCAGAATTGGTCTAATCTGCTATTATTTCTTCTTCAACACACCAAATAGGAGTGGAGAAACACACTTGAAGTATTTCAAAAGGATTACAAGGATTAATTGATTAACGGTTGAGATTACAATACAAATTTCTCGTCTTTTCTGTGAAATTGCATTAAAATGCCTCTTTCCCGATTACTGGAGTTTTGAATAAATTAATAGGGCAATGTAATTGTTTCATGATGTGATTTTTTCATCTATAGTTCATTCTAAAGTTTCATTTTGAATTTCATTGTTGCAGGGTACTCTGTATGTTTTCTAATATTTATTTACAGGTTTTACAAAGAATTCAAATGGAAAAACATACTTAAACCCGAATTGATCTATTTTCATTTACCATACTCTAAATGTTAAGTTCATTCCAATCTAATTTACAATGTTGAACTTTAATTCATTTAATACATGAAAAGAAAGAATGTAATTCTATTTTCAAAATGTGTCAATCAAATAATACAGAGGAATGCAATAATTTTAACACAAGCATTTCTAGCCTTCAATAGAGAGTTTACAATATACTTACAACAACAAGTTTTAAACAAGAGTAACACCATTTGATGAAAGGTGAATCAACATTCAATTAACTGAAATAATTTCTTTAGAAATTATTTTTGTTTGCCAAAATATGCCAAATAAATCTTTCTCATTCCTCTTTTTCACATACAAATACAACTTTCATATCCAAACTCAGAACAACTTTTCACTGCAAATATTATTACAAAGCCATCCTCTTGAAGTGGGAAATTTCACAATAAGGGACTTAAGGAGAGCTGCAATAAAAATTTCACACAAGCTCCACGTACAACAACAATAGGGAATTGTCATTTTCATTTGGTCACAATAAATAGAGGGAGAGGCAACGCTCTCCACCCAACCAAAAATTCCAATGAAGAGGAGAAGTCATCCTCCTCATTGTTCCCGAACCCTAACCACATTAAAATAAAAAATGGATTCAACTCATGGAAACAAGACAAGCTTCCACAACACAAAAACAGATTTCACAATCATATCACAGTCCAAAATAAAATGTAGTTACAGTCACAAGAAGGACAGTAACAAAATATACAAGGCCTCATCACACAAAGGCCAAAAGAGAAAGATCTATGGGGAAGCTACTTATACCTCCTAATGGGGAATGGGTGACCACCTTAAAACCCACCAAAATATTCATCTCAAACCCCTACATACTCTTATGCCTCCCCCAAGTACCTCTTATGCCTCCCCATTCTCTTATGCCTCCCTAAAAGTAAGAAATGTAAGCTATTTCTTGTCCAAGGTGGAACACCCAACCCAAAATCCCTCCAAAAATAACTCTTATTCCCACCCATAGCTCTTATCCCTCCCCACAAAATATCCCCATAGTCTTCTCTTACACTACACCTAAGCAATCTACCCGAACAACGAACAAGCATACCAAACATTCAAAACATTCACATATGTATAAAATAAAAAGAAGACATTGTAAAAGAGTCAAGCTACTACCTCTCCATGATAGATCTTGATCCAAAAGATCAACAATAAGATCCTTCAAATCCAAACATTCCCAAAGCACCAACAAATCCACAAGCATCCAAAATCCTCTAACTCTCTCCAATTGCAAGAGCACCACATCAACATGAAGTAACTCCCTGAAATAACCCCCAAAACATTAAAAGAATTTGAATAAATAGAGAAGGGAGAGAGGAGAATGAGGTGGCTCCATGTAGGATGCCACATCTCTCATCCTCAACTCCACCTCAGAAGTCAACTTCAAACTCCAAAGAACAATTAAAATGGTGGGTGAAGTAATGACCTTTTACTTACACACACAATCCAAGTCCACACCCCAAGGACCAAAATTAATTTCATGCAAGAAGGTGCAATAAAAACTTACAAATTACCTTACCAAAATATATAATAAGGCCTAATTTTTAATCCCTAACCCATAGGTAGAGTTGGTACAGCAATTTAAGAGATGTTGGACAAGTTTAACTTGTCCCATAAGCCTCCAAAATTGGTCCTAAAGGATAGATCCGAATTTCAAACAGAAGGTAGAGTGTTTAACACTCAAAGCTATTGACACGTCACTTAAAACACATAATCCAAGAGCTATCAACTCTAATAAAGGCACTCTTTTGACCCATTTATAATTAATTTAACAATATGATTACTCACTAATCTTGACACAAATAAAATAGATAATAAAGGGAAAAAATACATCACTTAAAACTACATACTAAAATTAAATAAAGGAAACTACATAAAATAATACACATAACCCCCTTAGTCACATTCAAATTTTCCCCCACGGCATCCCCTAAAAACAATTCAAACACACACACATAACAAATACACGTTACCATGGTGACCCTTGTTGAATTCATCTAGGATTCCAATGTGGTTGGTATCCAATGTTTGCAGAAAATAGAAGATTTGTATTTTATTCAATGTGTGTCTTGAAACAAGCACCACAATAAATACAATGCTGAAATGGTTCATGAAGGAGAATAGTCCCGCAGGAAGGAGAACAGTTACAACACCTAACTGCCACGTATGCATAACTACTAATACTAAACAATGTATTAGATTTTGCTAACATTCCCCCCCTTATTACATTGTTCCTACAAAGATACATTTCCAGATAGAGTTTCCTCCCTTTAATGAGAACACCACAAAGAGGGTCTTCACACGAGCATGTCTATATGGTCTCACATGGTTTTTCTAAGGTTGACCAGAAACCTAGAGGGACAGGAACACTTTTCGACTGTTCACCTCGGTGGTTTTACAGGATTACCATGAACCAAGAAGATTTTACCTCGGTGGTTTTACAGGCATACCACGAACCCAAGAGGATGATACCTCAGTGGTTTTACATTATTACCATGAACCCAGGGTGAGTATCATGTGCTTCTTTTAGTATTTTTTGTTCCCCACAACACTCTTCAGTTAGGAGGTCCCACATAGGAAATTTCGTATCATTTGTACTTTATTGAAAAAAAACAGAACAACCAACATAAAATTGAAATAAATAAACAAAAATTGAGGAATTGGTGCTTAATACCTTATTCTACCACAATCTCTATCGGTGGCCTCATCACTTGCGGCTTGCAAGAGGTCACCTGGATTTCCTCCGACCTCCATTATCATTCATCCTCCCGTGTTCTGCTTATAGTACTAGAGATGATGTGAAGCCAAACTCATCAACACCTTCATCACTTTCATCATAATCTTGTGGATCTTCTATATGAGTAATATTAGCTCCATTGTGTTTTACATTTCCTTGTAGAACATCTCTTGCTTGGATATGACAGTTCCACATTGTATGACCTTTCTTCTAATAATAGTGGCATTCAATCTCTTTTTTAGGCCCTTTTTATTTTTATCTGATCTCCTCTGAAATTTTATATTTGTGGAATAAAATGCACTTACTTGTTGAGTATCACCTTCTACAAGATCGTCGCTTATGCATTTTTCCTCTGCTACAAGAGTCGCGATCATTTCATATAAAGATTTAGACCGAATTTGACTAAGAGTAAAAACAACATTGCTATATTTGGAAGATAGATTGTTTAATAAGATAGCTTTGGCATCCTTTTCTTCTATCACATCTTTGACTTCTGCTAGTTGTCAATGTAGAGACAAAGGATTATTAATGTGGCTAGACATAGAAATGCTTTCTTCCATTTTGAATCTATATAACTGAAGTTTTAAGGAAAAATTCACGTTCACTACTTTTGCTCCAAATAATTGATTTAAATTATCCCACATGTCCTTGGAAGATTTATTGAGATCAAGATGATGGAGTTTAGAATCGGAGAGAGCAAGGCCAATAATGGCTTTTGATTTATCATCTCTGCACTACCATTCTGCTAATTTGGTGGCATCTGTGAGCTTTTTCTCTTTCCCATCTACTATACCCCATATGTTTTTATGCATAAGTTGCATTTGGATCTTCACCTTCCATGTATGAAAGTTTAAACCGGAATATTTTTCTATGGGAATTTTCATTTTAATAAAATAGAATAATACAACTGAGTATTTTTGGAAATGAATAAAAATAAATAAAATACTAGTTTTGAAGAGTGTCCTTTTCTACAAATGTGAGGTGCACAATTTCGTTTCCTAGATATCGAAGAAAATGTGCCCTACTTTGTTAACAGAAGATAGAGTTTTCGTGCCCTTCCAAAAAAAATCACCAACTGGAGTCCTGGATTTCGTATTCACCTGAAACCATCACTTGTAAACTTTATTTTTCCTTGAAATTCATGACTGGTTTTTCTCTTTAAAAAATGACTGTATAATCTATATAATGGTGCTCACACAGACATAAAATAGTCATGTATTTTTTCTTCATCCACGCAGAGACAAGTTTCAAATCCAAACAGGTAACAACATCCTTCAAACAGTGAGACAGGTCGTCCCAGCCACCAATACTAATTCACCATGCTCTTGAATTCTTCTTCACATGGGTCTGTGCAGGTTGACGGTTGGAGTCAGTTACAAGACCCAATGATATTGATGACACCATCCAATTTGAATACAATGACCATTATCTGAAGCTGGTCATTGGGAATGCTTGTTCCACGCTGGTTTTCTTTAATGTTGTATTGGTTACTGCGAACTTCCAGCAAAGCGGAAAAGGAGAATGCTATGCTCTTTACTGCATTGCTCTTGCGCTAGTTTTATTTTCTTTCCATGCTCACCGCACTAGAAATGCCTCCTTCTCTAATACCAATGTTTGCAGAATATAGAAGATTTGTATTTTATTCAATGTGTGTCTTGAAACAAGCACCACAATAAATACAATGCTGAAATGGTTCATGAAGGAGAATAGTCCCACAGGAAGGAGAACAGTTACAGCACCTAACTACCACGTATGTATAACTACTAATACTAAACGATATATTAGATTTTGATAACATCCAATCCCTCGATGTTTGTTGTGACATGTTTACGTGCGGAACACATAACATCTCCTTCGACCTCATGGCCATATCAAATCATCAAAAATACATATACAATATAACTTCAAAATCATTTATATATGAATCATAACATCATCTAGGCAAGTAACAATATCATTTACAACTTCATGAATAACCATATGATCATAAGATTAGGTCAATTTTCTAGGTCTACTCAATATGACGAAATATCGCATGTCCGAAATATATACACACACACACACACACACACACACATAACCATGTCACCATCAATATAAAAATATCTCTAATAATCCACATGCATTAGATATGAATTGAAATCAACAATAGTAAATCATCTCCGACATCTAACATCATGCTAAATCAAAAGCTACAATAATATCCATAAGTATAGATGATAGTATCAAAATCAATAACAAAAAGGTGTCGAAGGGAAGTGGGCACTTCATCCCCCTCCCCTTAGACTTGACTTCATCCTAGAAGTAACAGAAAGAGAGGTAGGAAATAATGCAATAGGAAAAGGATCACACCCTTTATGGAATTTGTTTGCTTCAAATAATTCAGGGGTCTGACGAACCTAGGTTTGGTCCAATGCAATTCAACAAGAAAGAAGGGAGATTGTAAGGGATGAGTTTTAAACTTTATTCATGTAACTTTGTGAACATTTAATTCGAAAGAGAAACTTTACGTGTTCAACGAAGATACACAACATAACATTATGTCATGAAGAGGTCAAAGGAGTCTCAAGAATAACCACCAAGTAAATGAATAATATGGAGAATTTTATGATTTTGAGGATGACCACCTAGTTTCCCATGGAATACAACATACAACAATAACAAAAATTAAGGTTTCACTAAGCTTAAATCACGCTTTCAAATTTTCATTTTTAGACGCAAAATCAACCATACCAAAAAAATTGTACGAGAACATGTCTACTCAAAGGTCTCACAATTTGAGATCACACAAGATGAATTTTAGCAAGAAGGAAGGACCCTTAAGTTAGCAAAAATTTACAATCAAGACAACTATTCATGAGAATAACTTCTATAACTTGAGCGGGTACAATCAAATTTTCATGGTAATACTAAACAAAGTCATGAACACAAGGTTTCATATAATATGATTTTACACTAAAAAAAATCAAGCACACCACACTAACGAAATTTAGAGATGTCAAACGTTTAGAAAAATATCTCCATTAGCAGCTAACATATCAATACAAGGAGCACCATTCACTATGACACAATGGGATTCATTTATCTTACTTCCTGCTCAAGTTCGGAATAACCATAAAGAGAGCACAAGCATAAATTGTAACACCAAAGAGCACTCAAGGTAGCTAGGGATAGGATCAAGTAAAAATGGGGTCCAAATACAATCCAAAGGTGCATTGTATGAAAAATCGAGTAACATCTTACGAAAACATCTTGTATTTTTCTTCCCAATGACAAGAGAGGCAACAACAACAATGTGCCTCAAGAAGAACAAGAAGAAAATAATACTTCCCAAGATTATTTCATATCCTTAACATATGTTGCCTTAAAATTACAATAACTTAGGTCACCAAGGACTAAGTCAAAACACAAAGAGGTTATTTTTCTCAAAAACAAGAGATAAGGCCCACTCCAAAAGGGCTACAACTCACACTCATTGAGCCATGAGGCAAAAATCATCCAACGACCCAACTCCAATAACGGAAGCACACATGTCTATGAACAAGGAAGTACTGCGTAATTATAACACATCACTATCCACAAGGTGTTTCACAATTCTGGGTTGGTGACAGAACTAAAGGTTCAACTATAGATTGCACTCAATACACAAATCTTACCCATTTTATAAATCAACTTATTAAGTCAAAAAATTTATAGTTTCGCTTCCTAAGCACATTCCCTACATATTTCTTAAATAAAATCTTCCTTTTACCATGATAAAGCATGCTTTCTTTGTAAGGAGCACCACTAAGGTGGGCATAATATCTCACCATTCTGTATAGGTGGAAAAAAAAATTATTTATTGTACTCCTAGGGAAGGTAGATGGGAAAAGTTTCCTTTCTATTCTTCTACATGGTTTTTATTTCTTCTATTAATCTACCAAGGTTATAGTAAGGGCCATTTCCCTTTTTCTATGTTCCAGTTTATTTGTTAAGTTTCAAAGTCAAATCCCCTCAATTATAGTTTTATGGTGTTTGGGTGAATCATCTTATAATGACCGCTAAAATGACCACTCGAGACCCAAGAAGTACCTAGGTTTACGAGAGGAAAAATTATGCAATTTTTTTGAAAAGCATGACCAGTACAGACTTCAAGCCACAATTGTCATAGCAAATATTCAAAGTCCATTATAATTTAACAAATGAAATTTTTCCGTTGTAATGCACATTAGATCCACATCACAAAGTTAAAGAGGGTAATTAATCCCAAACACGGTGAAAGCTCATATTTGAGCAAATGAGAACTTTTGAAAAGGGCTCGAACTCCTCTTTGCATAGGAACCATCAAAATTCATTTTTGACAAACTTAAGTGGGTGAATTTTAAGAAAACGTCTTTCCTACCATAAAAATGTGAACTGAAATTTTCAACTGCTAGAATTGGTCTAATCCACTATTCTTTCTTCTTCAACACACCAAATAGGCATGGAGAAACACACTTGAAATATTTCAAAAGGATTGCAAGGATTAATTGATTAACGGTTGAGATTACAATATGAATTTCTTTTATTTTATGTGAAACTATATTATTATGCCTCTTACCCGATTATTGGAGTTCTGAATAAATTACTAGGGAAATGAAATTGTTTCATTATGTTCTTTGTTCATCCTCAACTCATTTTAAAGTTTCATTTTGACTTTCGTTGTTCTAGGGTACTCTGTATGTTTTCTAATATTTATTTGCATGTTTTACAAAGAATTCAAATGGAAAAAAAGACTTTAACCTGAATTGATCTATTTTCATTCACCATACTCTAAATGTTAACTTCATTCCAATGTAATTTACAAGGTTGAACTTTAATTCATTTAATACGTGAAAAGCTAGAATACAATTCTATTTTCAAAATGTGCCAATGAAATAATATAGAGGAATGTAATAATACGAGAGGGATGCATTTCTTACTTTTGGAGAAGTAAGAATTGGTCTAATCCGCTATTCTATTTTCATCTCAAACCCCTACATACTCTTATGCCTCTTGCAAGTACCTCTTATTCCTCCCCGGAGGGATGCATTTCTTACTTTTGGAGAAGTAAGAATTGGTCTATTCCGCTATTCTATTTTCATCTCAAACCCCTACATACTCTTATGCCTCTTGCAAGTACCTCTTATTCCTCGCCATTCTCTTATGCCTCCCCAAAAGTAAGAAATGCAAGAAATTTCTTCTCCAAGGTGGAACACCCAACCTAAAATCCCTTCAAAAATAACTCTTATTCCTTGACACAAAATATCCCCATAGTCTTGTCCTACACCACACCTAGGAACTCTACCCAACTAACCAACAAACATACCAAAATTCAAAACATTCACATATGCTTAAAATAAAAAAGAATACATTTTAAAAGAGTCAAGCTCCTACCTCTCGATGATAGAGCTTGATCCAAAAGATCAACAATAAGATTCTTCAAATCTAAATAGTCCCAAAGTACCAACAAATCCACAAGCATCAAAAATCCTCTAACTCTCTTCAATTGTAAGAGCACCGGACCAACATGGAGTAACCCCCTGAAGTAACCCCCAAAACAGAAAAAGAATTCAAATAAATAGAAAAGGGAGAGAGGAGGATGAGCTGGCTTCATGTAGGATGCCACATCACTCATCCTCAACTCCACCTCACAAGTAAACTTCAAACTCCAAGAACAATTAAAAAGGTGGGTGAATAAATGAACTTTTACTTACACAATCCAAGTCCACACCCCAAGGACCAAAATTAATTTCATGCAAGAAGGTGCAATAAAAACATAAAAATTACCTTCCCAAAATATATAATAAGCCTAATTTTTACTACCGAACCCATAGGTAGGGTTGGTGTAAAAATTTAAGAGGTGTGGGACAATTTTAACATGTCCCTCAAGCCTCCAAAATCAGCCCCTAAGGACGGATCTGAATTTCAAAAGGAAAGTGGAGAGTTTCACACTCAAAGCTACTTACACATAACTTATAACACATAAATCAAGAGCCATCAGCTCTAATAAATGCATTATTTTGACTCATTTAAATTAATTTAACAACATGATTACTCACTAATCTAGACACAAATAAAATAAATAATAAAAGGGAAAATACATCACTAAAATCCACTTACTAAATTTAAACAAAGGAAACTAAATAAAAGAATACACATAACCCCTTGGTCACATTCGAAGGTGATCCCCCTATGGGAACCCCTACAACAATACAAACATACACAAATAAAAAATACATGTTGTCATGGTGACCCTTGTTGAATTCATCTAGAATTCCAATCTGGTTAGTCTCTAATTCCCTAATGTTTGTTGTGACATGTTTACCTATAAAACACAAATACCTCCTTTGGCCTCATGGCCACATCAAAACATCCAAAATAAATATAAAATATAACTCTAAATCATCTATATATATGAATCAAAACATCATCCAAGAAAGCAACAATCTCCTTTACAATTCCATCCATAATCATATGATCACAAGATAAATTAAATTTTCTAGGTCTACTTAATATGATGAAATAACACATGTCCCCACACACACACACACACACACACACACACACACACACACACACACATCACACATAACCATGTCAACATCATAACAACATCAATATAAAATGTCTCCAATAATCCACATGCATCATATGTGAATCAAAATCAACAATAGTCCATGATCTCTAACATCTAGCATCATGCCCTATCAAAAGATACAATAACATCCATAAGTATAGTTGATAGTATCATAATCAATAACAAAAGGTTTTGAAGCAAAGTGGGCACTACACATCTTAGCAATTAATTTTTAATGAGAAGGAAGAGTCAAACATATCACATTATTACTTTTATGGGAAACAACATATAACGTTTCCAATTCTAAAGGAATAAGAGACATTCACATAGAAAAACACATCATTAATTTTGTAAGAACTAGGAATCTATCAACCAACATGGATCAAAACAATATTTCAATTGTTTACCAAACATTATAAGCATCATTAAACAGTCCTAGAGGGTGTCTACAAGTCTCACAAGAAGTTACAAGAGAAGGCCCATTAAAGATGCATAATTTATTTTACAAATCTACTAAGGTTTAACAATGTTTTTGTTTTGGCTAAAACATTTTACTCACATGATAAGAAAAGGAGAGTATAAAAATCTACACCCATATTTCCAAAAGATACCACCAACCAACCAATATATGACACTTTAAACTTAACTCCAAGGACACCACATTCTCACTAGAAAACATCAAATGCAAGTGGAAAATTATCTAATCTATTCAACATGTACTTTATGACCAAGAGTTATAGTTTAAAATGAAGAGCATAATATAAACACCGCTGAGATTAAAATATCAAGATATACCAAACTACATCTCTACTAGCAAAGTCCAAAAGGCCTAAAAGCATCCATAAGTGTCTCCACGTAACCCAAAGATTAATAGGTCATAGAGTGTTATTCATAGCAATTTAAAATGTTAAGGAAATGGTAGGATTATTTATAGGTCAATGTGAGAAAAACAAACACACTTAATCAAATACATTTCCTGAATGGGATTAAATCTAAACATAATTACCAAGATGCATACAATCCACAAGTCAATACTTTTTATAATGAAACAGGAAATCATGATAAAACTTAGCATGTCATCGATGAAAAGTCACTACCAAACAACCACTTTTCCACTAATATCTACAGTCAACCAAAAGCAATCCTATCCTAACATAATCCAAAAGCCCATAATTAAACACCTCTACTTTGATGAGGATCAAGCTCTTACCAAATTGTAAGAGCATCACCACCACCGCTAACAGTTTCCAACTAGACCGCACTACACAATGAACTCTCCAAGATCCTAAACACACTCAAGGTTTCATCTTTCCAAAACCAAGGCATAACTTAAAGCACCTATGAAGACATTCAAGGCACTTAGGGTGTACCCCCATACAATGAAATATCACAATACAAATAGCGTAGAACCAACTCAACAACATGTAAGAAGGAATCACGTAACATTTAGCTAAGTAGCCAACAAATAAACAAGCTTTGAGTCACCAATCAAAGTAAAATCCAAGAAATATTGGAAATCAAGAAAAGTGGCTAAGTATTCACATTACAATGTCTGAAAATTCTCACACAATATAAATAACTAAAAGAGTTTCAGAGCTTCTCAATCCAATCATAAAATAAGATGCTAGTCCTTGATCAAATAGCACAAGTTTACAAATATAAAATACAAAAGTCACCATCACTTTGTCACTCCGTACCCCTTCATGGCCACCAATAGGGGTACTTTGTCTCAGCTCGGTTCTAAGAATGCATACCCAAAACTGAATCAAATGCGGCACCAAGACCTAATTTCCACTTGCTCACATGAGGATTAAGTCACCAAGGCAAAAACTAAAACTAACTCATCTAACCACCAAAGGAAAAAGGAAGCTTTACATGATTTTACAACTTCTAATTTGCTCTATTAGACTCCCGAACAAAACAACTAGCACTAGGCCACAAGATTCACGCCTACAATTTATCTTTCCAACAAGGAAGATTCTCCGTGAACTTATCGCATCAAACAACTAAAATAAGGGTTAGGACTACTCAAACAATAATTTTTTCAAGTAAAACCAAGTTCTTCTACACTAGAAGTTCTCGAAAATATAAATTTAATTTAATACTTTCAGATTACCTTGGTTTTGAAAAAACACCACTAGGCGAGTACAACCATTCAAACAACTTTAATATTTTATTATTATTTTAATCATGGAGGTTTAAATGTTGTTAACTAGTTTTCGGGTTTCAGTGTCGGCCCGGTCTAAGCATTGAATCCATGACTACGATACCAAGTGTAACACTCACTAAAATGACCACTCGAGGCCCAAGAACAACTAGGTTTAGATAGGAAAAATAATGTAATAATTTATTTTTGAAAAATGTGACCACTACTAGGCTTCAATCCACAATTGTCACAACAAAGATTCAAAGTGCATTATAATTTAATAATGAAAATTTCCCATTGTAAAAATAATTAGATCCACATTAGAAAATTAATGAGGATAATTAGTCCCAAACATAGTTAAGTTTATCTTAGGTGTTCATTTAATAACAATTAAATGTACACTATAGTTAAATATTGCTTAATTAATTTTAAAAGGCGTCAAAGGGGCTGAAACAATTAAATGTCCAAGGTGTCTAATTTCAATAGGTCTAAAAACAACCAAGGTTCTTATATACATTGGTTATGAAAACATTTTCTTATCCTGAACATGACCCTACAAAAAGGTCAACCCATGCTCTAGAGTTAAACATCTAAGTTAAAAAGGGGTAATTTCCCACTTACCCACTCTCAGACTCATCTTTTCACTTCAACCAGATTTTTCACATATTTAATGCACTTAAGGTTTCATAATAACATTTCCATGAGATAGGAAATTTCTTCATCTTTCCTATGATATAAAGAAGTCCTCCTAACTCCTCATATTTCTTATGTTATAGGCCAATGGGCACAGGAAGAAAAAAGTTTCCCAAAGGCAAGCTTGTGGGCACGGGAATAAACCTTTACCAAGGTGCAAGGGACACTTGGCACGTTGTTAATCCCACATGGGAATGTGGGTTGTCAGAGGTAATTTAGATTTTAAATATTTTTGTTTGAAAGGAAAAAAAGGTTCAAAATCTTCCACGTCTCACCCAACGCCCAGGGATGCCACGTGTCTGCTAAAAAAATTCAAGCGGGGAGTAGACCATCGGGAGAACTTAGAAATGTTGAATTTTATGTTATAAATCATTAAGGTTAAAAACAACTCATGCCTCTGTTGTCACTAAGAAAACCCACGTGTTAGTCCAACGGTGACTTGCAGGAAGGTGGGCCGGCAGGGAAACTTATGAATTATTACCAATATTTTCCCAAAAGTGCTAAGGTCTAAAAGAGTCCACACCACCACCGATGCCTAAAGAAACCATGTGTCAAACCCATAGTGACAGGTAGGGAAGTGGAGTGGTGGGGAGACTTAAGATTTTTCTCCCTATTTCAAAATGGTAAAGTTTGAGGCTGCGGGCCCGTAAACCCGCAAAAGCGTTTTCCCTAAAGCAAATTGGCGGGGCAACGGGGTCACAGAAGAATTTAGGATTTTTTTCTTTTTTTTTTTCAAAAATTTCCCTAAGTAATATTCCAGCCCGCATAACTGATTTACAAAAAATTCCTTTCTTTGGATAGTTAATTTTTTTTTGAAACCAAATGAAATAAAAACATCGAAGGCCCTAAATTCTTACTAGAACAAAGGATTTTAGAAAATGAGGACTTTTTGAAAAGGGATCGAACTCCTCTTTGCATAGGTACCATAAAAATTCATCTTTTGAAAAACTTAAGTGGGTGAATTTTAAGAAAATGTCTTTCCTACCATAAATATGTGAACTAAACTTTTTAATTGATAGAATTGGTCTATTCTGCTATTCTTTCTTCTTCAACACACCAAACAGGCATAGAAAAACACACCTAAAATATTTCAAAAGGATTACAAGGATTAATTGATTAACATTTTAGATTACAATACAATTTTCTTTTCTTTTCTATGAAACTACATTATTATGCCTCTTGCCCGATTACTGGAGTTCTGAATAAATTACTAGGGAAATGTAATTGTTTCATGATGTGCTTTGTTCATCCTTAGTTCATTTTAAAGTTTCATTTTGAATTTCATTATTGCAAGGTACTTTGTATGTTTTCTAATATTTATTTGCAAGTTTTACAAAGAATTCAAATGGAAAAACATAAGTAAACCTAAATTTATCTATTTTCATCTACCATACTCTAAATGTTAAGTTCATTCCAATCTAATTTACAAGGTTGAAATTTAATTCATTTAATACGTGAAAAGCAAGAATGTAATTCTATTTTCAAAATGTGTCAATCAAATAATAGAGAGGAATGCAATACTTTTAACATAGGCATTTCTATCCTTCAACAGAGAGTTTACTATATACTTACATCAACAATTTTTAAACAAGAGAAACATCATTTGATGGAAGGTGAATCAACAATTAATTAACTGAAATTATTTCTTTAAAAATTCTTTTTGTTTGCCAAAATATTGCAAATAAATCTTTCTCATTCCTTTTTTTTCACATACAAATACAAATTTCTTATCCAAACACGAGCAGGCTTTTCACTGCAAAACATTATTACAAAGCCATCCACTTGAAGTGGGAAATTTCACAATAAGGGACCTAAGGAGAAATCCAAAATTTTTCTTCACACAAGCTCCACGTACAACAACAAGAGAGAACCACCATGTTTCATTTGGTCTCAACAAATGGAGGGAGAAGCAACGCTCTCCACCCAACTAGGAATTTGAATGAAGAGGAGAAGTCATTATCCTCATTGGCCCTTGAGCCCCAAACATATTACAATAGGAAATGGATTCAACTCACGGAAAAAGACAAGCTTCCACAACATAAAATAGATTTCACAATCATATCACGGTCAAAAAAATCTAGTTACATTTATAAGAAGGACAATAACAAAATATACAAGGCCTCATCTATTTCACCATATTCTAGATCGTTTCTGGAAGTATTGAAAAAACAAATATGGTAATGGGCATAGGAGGAATACCTATTTTAATGCTTTGGTTGATGGGTTATTGTGCGCGTATGAATTTCAAATCCACACTGATCATGAGAGCTTCCTTTTGGCTAGGAGGAACTACCTGTACAAAGCAAGAGCACCATAAAAAGTTAGACAATATGTGTAGTGACTGCGTAGCGTGTGCTAGATCCGGAAGTGTGATACTTCCTAGATGGTATCACCCCTTTATTTTAAACAATTTAATGTGGCAAATAAGGTAACACCTATTGTAATTTGAAATGATTTAGATATCTCACTTAAAACACGATAAGAAATAGATCTAATCTAATAGGCTAGGCTAGAATAGGATCCGAAGGTCAAATAATTGGTTCTAGGTCTTTGCAGGTCTGACAGAGGTCTCAGGTAGATCACAGGTGAATGAAGGTGAGAGGGAATTAGGTGGGTAGGTCATTGTTTTGGGTTGTATGGGAAAATACAATAACCGATGCCAGTTTAGGGTGACTGATGGCGGTTAGGTTTAACTAGTGTCGGTTCTTATGGAGAACTTAGAATGCCGAGAGAACATAATTTAAGTCTCCTTTGTGATTGCACAAAGGACTTTGGTTGGTTAGGATGAGGTATTGGGTGATTTAGGTAGGATTTGGCAAGGTTTTAATGGGTATATGGAGGGGGAATGTTGAAGGAGGTCAATGGATGGCTAGGTAAACAAAAGATGATAATATAATGATGAAATGGAATGAACCAGAGAAGTATAACATTTACTTACTTGGATTCTAGTCCTAGATGCTTGTGAGTGAGGGATGGAGGTGCTTGATGAGAGGTTTGAAGGCTGCAAGTGGTCACCAACTAAAGGAAAGATTCTGCATGTGTTGCATGTACATTCCTATTTGCTTGGTTAGATTAGATCATTATTGGGATGGTTGTGTAAGAAAAGATTGTTGATCTCCTTCCTTGCATGCGTGTTCTCACTGGAATTCACTCTCAGAAGATGTGATATCTCTCTGGAATGTGCTAATGTTCGTCAAATTTTTCAATCTTTTCCAACCTTTTGCCAACCTTGAGAATAAGGTTGTTTTGGGGTTAAAAGGGTAACCAACGGTGGTTCCAGCTTAATCGGTGACGGTTAGGGGTAACTAATGTCAGTCAAGGTAGGATGTCCTAGGTTTACAAAACTAGGGAGATCCTCTTGATTTCTTTGGATCTGTGTCGTTAACCCACGGATTAAAATGAGAGCTTTTTGTAAGCATGTGGGAATGTGGTTAGAGAGAATGTAAGCATCGATTTTTAGGGTTTAGATCAATCTTAGTTAGTTATGGAAACTTACTAAGAATAGGTCTTAGGTTGAATTGGCTTGATGAGGTGTCTAAGTGAGGTGTATGTGTGGATATTATTTAAATTAAGGTATTTAAATAATAAGTATAGTGAGGATAATGAATTAATTTAATTTAATTAATTAAATTAATATTAGTGGGGTGAAGGGGGCCATGGCTAGGTAAATGTGATGAAGGGTGCTTATTTATCGAGGGACCAAAGGGGAGTGTGACATAATTTTAGTTTCTACATCATCACACAAAGGCCAAAAGAGCAAGATCTATGGGGGAATCTTCTTATACCTCCTAATGGGAATGGATGACCACCTTAAAACCCATCAAAATATTCATCTTAAACCCCTACATGCTTTTATGCCTCTCCAAAGTACCTCTTATGTCTCCCCATTCTCTTATACCTCCCCTAAAAGTAAGAAATGCAAGCTATTTTTATCAAAGATAGAAAACCTAACCCACACTCCCTCCACAAATAACTCTTATACCACGCCACAGCTCTTATGCCTCCCCACAAAAGATCCCCATAGTCTTCTCCTACACCACACCTAGGCAATCTACCCAACCAACCAACAAGCATACCAAACATTCAAAACATTCACATATGCATAAAATAAAAAGAACACATTTTAAAAGAGTCAAGCTCCTACCTCTCCATGATAGAGCTTGATCCAAAAGATCAACAATAAGCTCCTTCAAATCCAAATAGTCCCAAAGCACCAACAAATCCACAGACATCCAAAATCCTCTAACTCCCTTCAATTACAAGAGCACCAGACCAACATGGAGTAACTACCTCAAGTAACCCCAAAACAATAAAAGAATTCGAATAAATAGAGAAGGGAGAGAGGAGGATGAGGTGGCTCCATGTAGGATGACACATCACTCATCCTCAACTCCACCTCATAAGTCAACTTCAAACTCTAAAGAACAATTAAAAAGGTGGGTGAATAAATGACCTTTTTACTTACACACATGATCCGAGTCCACACCCCAAGGACCAAAATTAATTTCATGCAAGAATGTGCAATAAAAATTACAACTTACCTTCTCAAAATACATAATAAGGCATAATTTTGACTCCCTAACCCATAGGTAGTATTGGTATAGCAATTTAAGAAGTGTAGGACAAGTTTAACTTGTCCCACAAGCCTCCAAAATTGGTCCCAAAGGATAGATCCGAATTTCAAAGGAAGGTGCGGTGTTTCACACTGAAAGCTACTTACACATCACTTACAACACATAATCCAAGAGCTAACAACTCTAATAAAGGAACACTTTTGACCAATTTATAATTAATTTAACAAATTATTACTCACTAATCTTGACACAAATTACATAGATAATAAAGGGAAAAATACATCACTAAAAACCACATACTAAAAATAAAAAAATAAAACAAAATGAAAGAATACACATAACCCTTTGGTTACATTTGAAGGTGATCCCCCATGGTATCCCTAACAACAATTCAAGCACACACACATAACAAATACATGTTGTCATGGTGACCCTTGTTGAATTCATCTAGGATTCCAATGTGGTTGGTTTCTAATCCCTTGATGTTTTACGTGACATGTTTACCTAGAAAACACATAAAACCTCCTTTGGCCTCATCGCCACATCAAATCATCCAATATAAATATGTAATATAAATAAAAAACCATCTATATATAAATCAAAACATCATCAAGACAAGTAAACATATCATTTACAATTTCATCAATAACCATATGATCATAAAATTAGTTCAATTTTATAGGTCTACTCAATATGAAAAAATATCACATGTCAAAATATATATATACATAACCATGTCAACAACATATCAACATCAATATAAAAATATCTCTAATAATCCACACGCATCATATATGAATTGAAATCAACTACGAGTCCATTATCTCTAACAACTAACATCATGTTACAACAAAAGCTACAATAACATCTGTAAGTATAGATGACAATATCGAAATCAATAACAAAATGGTGTCGAAGGGAAGTGGGCACTACATGAGTTGTGATAAAATGTTGTATTCATTGAAAGTAATTTTACCTTATAAACTCTTTCAAGAGTATTGTATGGGAATGTGAATTTTAAGATATTTATTAGTATTGTGCATGGAATCTACCAATTTATCACCTAATTTTGAAGAAGGAACAAATTTGGAAATAAGTTAATATGGAAATTTATATTTCTCTTATGCTAATTAATTTTATTGTTACAAAAAAGAAAAATGGGTGAAATGTTTTATATTAGAAGGAATGAACAACTTGTTAAAATGTCTTGCTAAAAGAATTATATATCATTTTAATTTCCTTTGCATAAAAAAAAGGGATTAAAAAGAAAGTGTTATAGGATATAGAAATTTTATTACATTCCTATAAAATTGTAGGAAGGAGGATGGTTGTTAAAATTGTGTGAATAAGCAATCTTATTAGTTCATTTAAATTATCACTTTCTTTTAATGGGTAACAATTATTGAGGTTCTTACCTTGTCTTCCTATTCTAAATGAAATAATTTTGAGTATTATTTTTATATTAAAAAAATTATAAGAATATATATACATTTGTAATTAGAAATATAATTAATTATATAAATTTATTATTAAATCTATCAACATTAAATATATTAGGAATATTTCCCTTATTAAAAATAATTTGTTGAGATTATTGTAATGCCCGCTAAAACCACCCACAAGAGACCTAAGAACAACCAATGTTTAGTTAGAAAACTTATGGAATAATGTTGTTTTTAAAAGCATGCCCACATACAGGCTTTGAAACTCCAATTGCCACAATAATGTTTCAAATTCAATTATATTTAATAAATTAAATTTTCCCATTATAACCAAATATTAAACCTGCATTAAAACTAATCGGTGGATTTAGTCCATGCAAGATTAAGTTCATTCTAAGTGTTAATATAATAAATAATTAAATTCCTATTATAGTCAAATATTTCATATTAATATTTAGAGGGTTAAAGGGAGTCAAATTAAATAAATATCCTAGGTATTTAATTTCGCAGAGTTTGAACAATTAACAATGTTCTCATTTTACATGCGGTTAGAATAATTAAAACTTCCCTACCCCATTAAGTAAATTCTTAAAAACTCAACCCATAATTTTGAAAATAAACCATTTAAATTAAAAATTTAATTTCCACTCACCCACTCTCTACCTAATTTTTGTAGGGATGAATCTCATCCCTTGGATGGATTCAATTTGGTCCCTTGATGTGGAAAAAGGGTAACCAACCCTAAAGCATCCTTATGAAGTCTTCTTTCACATTTCATTTGATTCATTATTTTTTTTTCTCTTTGGTTTTGTAGGTTGAAGGAGGAGGAAGAGAAGCCATTAGAGACCATCTCAAGCTCTTGGAAGAGGCTTCCAAGCTCCATCCTTTGTCTATTTTGTTGATACCCTCATTAGGGTTTGAAAATTGTATTTATTCATTTTATTTAGTTCATTTTCTTGTATTTTCCCAAATGGGCTTGTGGGTATTTGCCCATTTTATTTATAAAGCTACATTAGATCTATATTTTCATTTTGAGTAAGTATATATACATATATATGTATATATACTTTTAAATACTTGTGTATATAATTATTTATTTTAAGAAATCATTTATTGTTTATCTCTTTTTTTACGGGTTGAGGAAACTAAATTATATATATATATATATATATATATATATCTATGTGTCACCGCAAAACTAGGTCGTGGCCACAAAGTGTAGAGGTCGAAAGGATTTTGTGCTTTGCATTCGGGGATGCAAGAAAACAATGTATATATATATGGGGGTTTAATTTTTTTGGAGGGTAGGGATGGGTCGGCGACCCCAAACCTAACCTCCAAAGTGTACGCAAAATGGCATTTAACAAAAAAATGCGATTTCATTCCTTTTGAAAACTTAGCATCAACAAAAGTTATTTTATATAATATATATATATATATATATATATATATATATATATATATATATATAGAGAGAGAGAGAGAGATGTGTGTGTGTGTGTGTGCAATAGTAAAATTTTAGAATTTTATTGGATAAAGGAGTACCCTTATTAATATAATACATTGATAATCTATTAACGGAATGAAATCAATAGTACATTAATATAATAAAATCAATAGGTTATTAATATTATTATATTTTTCCCAATAATAAGTCTTATTCTATCAAATATTGCATTGTTAATAATATTTAAAATATTAATAATACTACCACTTAATAATAAACATATTCATACTAAAGAGGTTGAAGCCAAGTTGTCACAAAGTAGTTTCCTTTCTCTACTAGTATTAAGAATTGAATTTCTTCCTTTTTTTTAACACATATAAGAAAATTAAGAATTTAGATAATTTCCATATAAGCCTACTTAGTTTTGTTTTGTTTTAAAAATGTATATAAATTAACAGACTAGTGTAACTCTTCCTTTACATACTTTCAAGTGTTAAAATAAACTTTACTATTTCTTCACTTTTCACAACATGCAAATTTTACAACATTTTCACAACAAACTTTACAAAGTTTCCATTACATTTTAAAATTGAGGAACTACTAACTTTCCAATCAAATCTATAAACTTACATGAGGCTACAGGACAAGTGAAAAAGAGAAATAAATTGTCTTTCCTTCAAATTTCATTTCCATCCACATTACCACCTTGATAATAAAATTCAATACAACTTTCCTTCAAAATATTAATATAACATCTTCCACTTAAAGTAGGAAAAATTTACAAAAATGAAAGCTAAAATGAAAATCAATATTACAAGTTCCTCCACTCTAAGTGGAAATACAAAATGGCTATTAACAAGACTTAATTTCTTAAGGATTCCAACAAAAGCTCCAAAATTCACAACACCAACAAGAGAGCTCCTTCATGATTTTCTTGATCCACAACAAAATGGGGGGAGAGGAAACACTCTCCACCCAACCAAAATATACAATGAGTGGGAGAAGCCATCCTTCTCATAGGCCCTTGACCCCAACCACATTACTGATGAGAGGTGATTCCAACACACGACAACAAAAACATTCCACATCACAAACCAAGTATTTCACATTCAACTCAAACCACAAACACAAGGAGGAGAACCAAAAAAATATACAAGGCTTCTAATTAAAGCCAAAGGAGCAAGAACCTATGGGGAGGCCACTTATGCCTCCCAATGGGAAATGGGTGCCCACCTTAAAATCTCTAATATATATCACAAATCCCTACATACTCTTATGCCTCCCTCAAGTACCCCTTATGTGTCCCACATACTATTATGCCTCCCTCATACACAAACAAGTAGGAAATGCAATAATTCCTTGTCCAAGGTGGAGCACCCAACTCAAACTCCCTCCAAAACATGAAATAACTCTGTTACACCTCCCCGCATGAATTCTCTCCATAGGCTCCTCCTACACCACAATTAGGAAATCTACCCAAACACCCAAAAATCATTCAAACACTCAACAAAATAAGCACACAATAAAAAAATAAAGGAATAACATAAGAAAAAGTAAAGTTCCTACCTCTCCATAGTAGAGCTTGTTCCAAGAGTCAAACTCCAAGCTCCTTCCAACCCAAGAAATCACCAAAAAGCTCCCACAATACTACAAGCTCTTAAAAATCCTCTAACTCTAGGAAATGAAAGATCACAAAAGAATGAAGCAACCCCCAAACAAGAAAAATAATTTGAATAAATAGAAAAGGGAGGGAGGAGAGTGAGGTGGCTCCATGTAGGATGCAACACCACTCATCCTTAACTCCACCTCACAACTAAAACTTCAAATTCCTAAGCAAAATTAATAAGTGGTTGAAGAAATTACATTTTACTTACACACACAATCCATGCCCACACCTCTTAAGGAAAAAAGTAATTACATGTAAGAAGGTGAAATAAAGACTTACAATTTGTCTTCCCAAAACACCTAATGGGGTCTGATTTTGAACCCCCAACCCATAGGTAGGGTTGGTATATCAATTTAAGAGGTGTGGGACAAGATTAACTTGTTGTACAAGCCTCCAAAATTGGCCCTTAAGGCCAAACTTGAATTTCCATGATGGGGTAGAGTGTACAACACTCAAGGTCACAAGCAATCAATCTTACAACAAAAGCCCAAGAGTCATCTAGTCAATAAATGAATTTTTTTGTCACATCCACAATTAATTAATAAAAAAATTAGTGAACTTAAATAGAACACTAATACCTATTAAGGTAAAGGGGAAGAATACATCATTTTCTAGTTAATTAAAACAAAGAAATTACATCACTAAAAATCACATAATACATTAATTAAAGGAAACTAAAAAAAATACAACACATAACCCCTTGGTTAGAATTTCTCCCTAACAATAATTCAAACAAACACACACACACAAACACATGTCGCCATGGTCAACCTTAATTGATGCACCTATAATTCCAATGTGGTTGGTCACCAATCCCCGATGTTTGTTGTGACTTGTTTACACATGTAAAACATATAACACCTCCTTCGACCTCATGGCCACATCAAAAACATATAGGATAAAATATAAAATATAAATCCACATTCATCTATATATGAATCAACTATCATCGAGGAAAATACGACATCATTTACAATTTCTAGAAAAATTTATATTCTACATCTCATCCATGTCAAAATGATGACAACATGACAACATTAGCTCAATTATAAAAGTTATAATCAATATGATGAAATATCACATGTCTGAAACACACACACACACACACACACACACACACACACATATATATATACAACCATGTCAACAACATATCAACATTAATATAAAATGTCTTTAATAATCCACATGCATCATATATTAATAGAAATCAATAACATTATGTGATCTCTAACATTTAACATCATGCCAAATAAAAAAATACAATAATATGCATAATTATAGTTGAAAATATCATAATCAATAATAAAAAAGGTGTTGAAGGGAAGTGGGCACTACATCCCCCTCCCTTTAGACTCGAATTCCTCTTGGAAGTCACTGGAACAGGTGTGGAAACTGAACTCGTAGCAATGTAGCATCCTCCAACTTAACCATAGTGTCATGATACCTTTCCCACTACACTCGAACCTGGTCAATCTCTCTTCCTCGAAGGCCCAGGGTCCTACACTCTAAAATGTAGATGGGCTCCACCATCACCTGCCCTTGATCCTACACCTACAATGAGGTCCAATCCAACACATGAGAAGGATCTGCAATATATCTCCTAAGTACTAAAACATGAAACACATCATGGATGTGAGACAAGCTAGGTGGCAACGCTAGACAGTAGGCCAAAGGACCGATACGCTCTAAGATCTCAAAGGGACCCACAAATCTAGGAGCTAACTTAGAACCTTTTCCATAACAGATAGGGCTCTTATGTGGCCTGACACAAAGGAAAACCTTCATGCCCACATAAAAATATGGCATTTCCTATGCTAATATGCATAATTTTTCTACCTATCTTGTGCCTCATGCAATCTCTGTCTGATCATAACACCCTGCTGCTCCATGTCCTGTAATAAAGTTAGCCCAAGAGAAACCTTGTCCTCTAACATGTCCCAACTAAGAGGTGTCATGCACTCTCTGCCATCAATGCCTGAAAAGGAGCCATGCCTATTGAAATCTAAAAACTATTATTGTAGGAAAAATACACCAAGTACGAGTACTCCTCCCATCACGATGGTGATCCATAATGTACATCCTAAGCATGTCCTCCAAAATTTGATTCACTCATTCGGTCTATCTATCTGTTTGAGGGTGATATGTTGGGCTAAAATTGATCTTTGTCTCGAGGGCATACTTTGCATGGTAGTCCGTGGGAAGTATATAGAGGATTGAGGTCACAAATGATCTTCTATGGAATCCCATGCAATCGACAATCTCATCAAGATATACCCATGCAACCGTACTAGCGATGTAGGTGGTCTTCACTAGATAAAAATGAGCCACTTTCGTCAATTTATCCACCATGACCATGGTGGCATCATGGTGGTATCTTGACATCGTAGCCCAAAAATGCAGTCCATGGAAATGGTGTCCCACTTCTACTCCAGTATAGTGTCAGTAAAGAGAAGGCTAGATGGATGCTGATGCTAAGACTTCACCTTTTGACAAACTAAACAACATGACACAAAATGAGCCACATCTCTCCAAATTCCCCTCCAATGGTACAACTGTCTCAAAGTGGCATGCATCTTCTTTACCACGGTATGGGATGAATGAGGTGCATGATGATGGGGTGCATAACCCGAGAGAAGTTAAAAAAAATCTCATATAATATCTGCTAAACCCATAAAGTTACACACCTCTTGTCACACTAGAGGGTGTCGGCCAATCCATAATAGATCGAATCATGGAACGATCTACCATGCTACCTTCCCCGAAATGATGTGGTATAAATATCGCACCTTTATCCGAAAGAACACACACTTCTCCGTGTTCCTATAAAAATGTTGCTCATGAAGACATTGAAGAATATGGCAAAGGTGCTCTTCGTGTTCCTCACACGTACGTGAGTAAATCAGAATGTCATCAAGGAAAATGATCATGAAGAAATCCAATAATGTCCTAAATAGCCCATTCATCAAGCTCATGAACGTTGCGGGGGGATTCGTCAAACCAAAAGGCATTACGGTGAACTCATAATGGCCATATCTCATACGGAAGGTGGTCTTATGAATATCTGCATCTGTGATCCTCAGCTGATGATATCCTAACTTAAGATCTATCTTGGAGAAAACTATGGCCCCTTCATCTGATCAAATAAATCGCCAATCCACGGAAGGGGGTAATGATTCTTGATCATTAATTTTTTTAGTGTGCGATTCAATCCAAAACCACAAATATCCATCCGTCTTTACAAAAATCACTGGTGTACCCTAAGTGGATACACTAGGACAGATCAAGCCTTTCTCCAGAAGGCCCTAAAGGTGTAACTTGAGCTCACTGAGCTCAAGAGTAGTTATATGGTATGGTGCTTGTGAGATAGGATTTGTGCCCACAACCAAATCTATGTGAAAATCTATCTCATGTGGGATTGGTAACCCCTGGGATCTATGTGTGCAGAGATAACTCCATGCCAATATCCATCCGTACAAAAATCAGAAAGACATCTAAAAACCTCTCTCAAGATGGGATGATCATCAAGGGTATGGTCCGCTATACTCATTCTCTCGATTGGTAATCACTAACCATAACAATATACATCTAACAACCTCATTCTCACACACCGCTTAAGCTACACAATGGAGACACAATGGAGATGGTACAACTAGAAATGGGACTCCTAACCCCTTTATCACTGATTGAACTCCCAGATCATCTATGCATGATATAGTTTTATGGTAACAGTACACTCTGGATCTATGTGCAGATAACCAGTCCATGCCCAAGATGACTCCATAAGAACCCAAAGGAAGGATGCGATGATCCGAGGTAGTGGTGAAGGGTCCCAAATCCACTACACACTCCTTTACTAAGGAGTCTACAGAAAGTTTGGATTTTGAAGACATCTCAACGTCCCAACTAACACCCCGCTTAACTACCATCTGAAATGGGACTCCAATGCTCTACTAAGGATGGTGGAATAAAATAATCGATGAACCCAAAGGAAGGATGCGAATCAAACATAATGGAGGTATAAATACCTCCAATGCTACTTGTCATCTCAATCATGGTACTGGGTGATGCTTAGCTTAGCAGCATTCTTGACCACCGCATATATCTTATGGTTGTGCCCCATGTCACAAATAGTAGGCTAAAAAATATACGTATTACCCTTGTTACTAGGGTTCTGTGGGCACTCCCTCTAATGATGTCTGACAACACAACAATCATAACAGCTACCCAATCCTCTCTAATGAGATGCAGCTCTAGTCGGTACTCTAGAGGTATGTGCTGTGGATCTTAATGATCTGGCTATGGGTCGTTAAGGTCTCTGTTGGAGAGCTCCTGCTGATTACGCTATTGGCGCAACCTTTTTCTTAATGGTACCCCTAGGAGGAGGCCCCATACTTTGTCCTCTCTATGTGTTGAACCTCTGAGTAGGACTAAATGGTGGATGAGTCTGCTGCTACTACTACGAGGTAGTTTTTGTGTTGGTATGAAAGAAGACTGTGTTGAACCTTGTGCATCATAATGAGGAGGAACCGCTCCCTTGATCTATTATCCTACATCTCGCTGGATGTGGATCGAACTCTCTGTCCTATCCTATTGCATCTTTCCTTGTGTCTCCTCTATAATATAGTCCTTCTTCATGACCTCTGCTAAGGTTTGTGGGTAGTGAATGCACACTTGCACCACCCAAATCTAAATTCATACCCCTAATGAACACGTGAATCCATACCTACTCATCCTAAGTATAGTCGACAAACTGGAGTAGGTTCGAGAAATTGACTCTCATACTCACCTACATTTATATATGCCTAAAGGAGTTCGTGGAAGTTGTCTATCCGCTTCAATAAACCTCCTGGATAAGTACTTGATCTTGATCCACTCTTCAAAGAGCTCCCAAGTAGTTGTATCTAAATCAATGTGGAGCTTATACTCCTCGCCATCCACTGTACACCAACTCCATCCCTCATAAGATGGTTCACAACACTAGCTTTCGTGTTTCTAGTACAAGGGCAGATCTTGAAGCACCCGCTCAAGCTCACCAACTAGGCCTTTTCCTGAAATCCACCTGTATCTCTAGAATAGTGAGATGGTCGTAGCTTCAGGATCTCCCGATATGTTCTCAGTAGTTGTTGACTAGTGACCCCTAGGCCTCTTTGCATGCTCATCTCTAGGTCTAGGGCTTTGAGACCTATCCTTGTGTCCTGAAATCATGTCTCCCTGTCCCCTCTGTGGTTACTCTTCTCCTGGACAACTCCACACGTGAGTTCTTTGCCCTATGATCCTCAATGTGTCAAGTACATACATGAGCCTTAACGGATGGCTCGTTATCATGTTTGGCTAATCGTCCTCCTAAGGACCCTCTGCGTATAGTGGCATTGACATCTAGAAGTTTCTATAAAATCTAGGGTAGATCAAGCTAATACGGCCTCGCTTTGCTTTGGAGTGGTATATCTAAGTCTATGTGAAAGGACCCCTCATTTGATCCGTGCCTCCTGCACAGACCAAGGTGAGAGTTAGTTCATCATTCTAGGTTTTATTCCATATTTCTATGTTTACTAAAGTATAAAATCTCTTAGACAAGTTGTTTTCTAGGTTTAGTATTTGGCTAGATTTAATATTATACAGTTCAATGTTCATGCCTCACATTTTCCTGTGTGCCCAAGGGTCCAAGCTTTGAACCCACGACTCGATACCAATTGTAACACTAACTTAAAATTCCTGCATGAGAGCCAAAACAACTTAGGTTTAGTTAGAAAATTTATGGAATTCTTTTTTTTAAAAGCTTACCCGCATACATGCTTCAAAACTATAGTTACCACAAAAATGTTTCAAAGTCAATTATATTTTATAAATAATTTTTTCCCATTATAACCAAATATTAAACCCGCATTAAAACTAATGAGTAGATTTAGTCCAAGAAAGGTTTAGTTCACTCTAAGTGTTAATTTAATAAATAATTAAATTCCTACTATAGTCAAATATTCCATATTTAAATTTAGAGGGTTAAAGGGGTCAAATTAAATAAATATCCTAGGTATTTAATTCCACAAGGTTTGAACAATTAACAAGGTTCTCATTTTACATGGGGTTAGAATAATGAACACTTCCCTACCCCATAAAGTAACCCCTTAAAAAGTCAACCCATAATTTTGAAATTAAACCATTTAAATTAAAAATTTAATTTCCACTCACCCACTCTCTACCTAATTTTTGTAGGGATGAATCTCAAGCTCATGGAAGAGGCTTCCAAGCTCCATCCTTTGTCTATTTTTTTGATACTCTCATTAGTGTTTGAAAAATGTATTAATTCATTTCATTTAGTTCCATCTCTTGTATTTTCCCAAATGGGCTTGTGGGTATTGGCCGAGTTTATTTATAAAGCTACATTGTATCCATATTTTCATTTTGAGTAAGTATATATACATATATATGTATATATAATTTTAAATACTTGTGTATATAATTATTTATTTTAAGAAATCATTTATTGTTTATATATATATATATATATATATATATATATATATATATATATATACGTGTCAATGAACAATCAGGCCGTGGCCCACAAAGTGTACAGGTCGTATATATATATGGGGGCGTTTAATGTTTGGGGGTGGGGAGGGGTCAGCAATGCCAAGCCGCACCCCATTTATATATTAAATGGGGTGGGGTTGGGGTCACCGACCCCCTCCTCACCCCAAACTCCACAAAATTTATAGTATACAAAATCTAACCTACACCGCGGCTGCAACAATGGCATTTAACAAATATATATATGTACGCATATGTATACATATACACACACACACACACACACACACACACACACACACACACACACATATATATATATATATATGTAAATAGTAACATTTTAGAAGTTTTATTGGATAAAGGAGTACCCTTATTAATATAATATAGTTGATAATCTATTAATGGAATGAAATCAATAGTATATTAATATAATAAAATTAATAGGATATTAATATTATTATATTTTCCCAATAATAAGTCTCATTCTATCAAATATTTCATTATTAATAATATTTAAAATATTACTAATACTACCACTTAATAATAAACCTATTCATTCCAAAGAGGCTAAAGCCAAGTTGTGACAAAGTAGTTTCCTTTCTCTACTAGTATTAAGAATTAAATTTTTCCCATTTTTTAACACATAAAAGACAATTAAGAATTTAGATAATTTCCATCTAAGCCTACTTAGTTTGTCTTTCTTTTAACAATGCAATTAAATGAACAAACTAGGCTAACTCTTCCTTTACATGCTTTCAAGTGTTAAAATAAATTTTACTATTTCTTAAATTTTCACAACATGCAATTTTACCACCATTTCACAACAAACTTTACAAAGTTTCCATTAAGTTTTAAAATTGAGGAACTACTAACTTTCCAATCAAGTCTATACACTTACATGAGGCTACAAGCCAAGTGAAAAAGAGGAATAAATTGTCTTTCCTTCAAATTTCATTTCCATCTACATTACAACCTTGATAATAAAATTCAATACAACTTTCCTTCAAAATATTAATACAACATCTTCCACTTAAAGTGGGAAAAATTTACAAAAATGAAAGCTAAAATGAAAAGCAATATTACAAGTTCCTCCACTCTAAGTGGGAATACAAAAAGGCTTTTCACAAGGATGAATTTCTTAAGGATTCCAACAAAAGCTCCAAGCTTCACAACACCAACAAGAGATATCCATCATGATTTTCTTGATCCACAACAAAATGGGGGAGAGGCAACACTCTCCACCCAACCAAAATATCCAATGAGGGGGAGAAGCCATCCTCCTCATTGGCCCCGAGCCCCAACCACATTACAATGAGAGGTGATTCCAACACATGGCAACAACAAGATTCCACATCACAAACCAAGTATTTCACAACCATTCCAAATGCACATTCAACTCAAACCACAAGCACAAGGAGGAGAAAAGAAAACGTATACAAGGATTCTAAATGAAAACCAAAGGAGCAATCACCTATGGGGAGGCCACTCCACCGTAAAAACTTCCAATGTATATCTCAAATCACCTACATGCTCTTACACCTCCCTCAAGTACCCCTTATGCCTCCCACATACTCTTGTGCCTCCCTTATACAAGAACAAGTAGTAAATTCAAGCATTCCTTTTCTAATGTGGGGCACCCAACCCAAAATCCCTCCAAAACATGGAATAACTCTTATGCCTCCGTATATGAATTTTCCCCATATTCCCCTCCTTCACCACACTTAAGCAATCTACCCAAGCACTCAATAATCATTCCAAACACTCAACAAAAAAGCACACAAACACAAAATAAAGGAATAACATAAGCAAAAGTAAATTTCCTACCTTTCCATAGTAGAGATTGTTCCAAGAATAAAAATCCAAGATCCTTCCAACCCAAGCAATCACCAACAAGCTCCCACAAGACCACAATCTCTCCAAAATCCTATAACTCCAAGAAATGAAAGAGCACAATAGAATGAAGTATCCCCCAAACAAGAAAAATAATTTGAATAAATAGAAAAGGGAGGGAGGAGGGTGATGTGGCTCCATGTAGGATGCCACATCACTCATCCTCAACTCCACCTCACAAGTAAAACTTCAAAATCCAAAGTACAATTAATAACTGGTTGAAGAAATGACCTTTAACTTACACACACACAATCCATTCCCACACCTCTTAAGGACCAAAAGTAATTACATGCAAGAAGGTGCAATAAAGACTTATAATTTGTCTTCCCAAAACACCTAATGGGGTCTAATTTTGACCCCCAACCCATAGGTAGAGTTTTCATATCAATTTAAGAGGTATAGGACAAGCTTAACTTGTCCCACAAGCCTCCAAAATTCTAGCCCTTAAGGCCAAATTCTAATTTTCATGAGGGTGTAGAGTGTATAACACTTAAGGTCAAAAGCAATCAGTATTACAACACAAGCCGAAGAGCCATCAAGTCAATAAATTAAAACTTTTGGTCACATCCACAATTAGTTAATAACAAGGTTAGTGAGCTTAAATAGAACACTAAAACCCATTAAGATAAAGGGGAAGAATACGTCATTTTCTAATTAATTAAAACAAGGAAATTACATCACTAAAAATCACATGCTACATTAAGTAAAGGAAACTAAACAAAATACAACACATATCCTCTTAGTCAAAATTTCACCCTAACAATAATCCAAACACACAGACACACACACATACACATGTTGCCATGGTAACCCTTGTTAGATTCACCTAGAATTCCAATATGGTTTGTCTCCAATTCCTTCGATGTTTGTTGTGACATGTTTACCTACAAAACACATAACACCTCCTTCGGCCTCATTGCCACATCAAAAACATATAAGATAAAATATAAAATAGAAATCAACAATCATATATAGATATGAATCAACTATCATGTAGGAAAATATGATATCATTTACAATTTCTAGCAACATTTCTATTCTACATCTCATCCATGTCTAGGAAAATAAAATAACTATAGGGTGGGGGCCGAGCCCCCACCAAACCAAAACTTTTCTTTATTCTTATCCACCACATTTTTTTGTTATTTTAGGTATGCGGCTGTGTATAAATCCTACCCATGGCCTTAATTTTAGTATTTTTATACACTTTATATATATTTCTTATTTTCAGGTTTTTTTATCTATATATATATATATATATATATATATATATATATATATATATATATATATATATATATATATATATATATATATATATATATATATATATATACACATATATATATATGTATATTTGTATGTATAAATGTATATATATATATATATATATATGTATGTATGTATGTATGTATGTATGTATGTATGTATGTATGTATGTATGTATGTATGTATGTACATGTATGTGTATGTATGTATGTATTCTTAGTGAGAGAATTCCAAAAAAAAGAAAGAAATGTAAATATCACAACAATTATAGATCTATTGGAGAAATAAAAATTTAAAATACCCAAAATGGGTATTCTTTTAAATCATGCTTACAATAAAATGAGAAATTTACAAACCCTTGTAAAGGGTAGAATAGAAAAAGAAAAGAAAATATTATGGGGTTTAGGGTGTGTATATATCCATCCCCAAGCTTGCAACCTTCTCATCCATGGCTTCCCCTCTCCCATACTTTTCCTTAACCTGCAAAACAAAGAAATGAGAGAAATGAACAAAAGAAAAGAATAAAAGCCTTACTTAAGGATTTTTAGGGTTGATTGAAATCCTCTCATCGAATGGTCCATATTGGTTTCATCCAAGGGCCAATATTGTCCCCTACAAAGTTAGGTAGGGGTAGGTGAGGTGATCATTTGATCACATGGATCTCCTTTTTGAATGGGGCCACTAGTGTGTTTTGAAAGTAATTAAGTTATTGTCTTTTTATTCTTGAATTAAATTAAATAAACTTTCCCCTTATTAGTTTAGATTACTTTTCAATAGAGAACTAAATATTTATCCTTGTGTAAATGGAAGGGTTGTTTATACTTGGAATTTTATTATTAAATATTTGCATGACCTTAGGAACCTAGGTATTAAATCAATTTAGGATTAATTGACTGAAATATTTTAAACTCAACCATAGAGTTAATCAAGTCTTTCATTTACATTTATTGTTTATTTAATTTTATGATGACCCATTATTAACCAAGGGTTTCAACTAAGCGTTGCATCCATCCTTTAAAAATATTATTCCGTAATTTTGTTAGTTTAATCTATGTTTGGTGTTGGGTTTCATGTACGAAATTGTGTGGGTGTTATATTTGGTATCAGAGCAATGGGTTTAACACTTGGAACCTAGGCACACCTAGAAAACACGAAACAAAAAAAATAAATAAACCTAGTGCAACTTTAAACCTAGTACACACAACTATGCATGATGTTTTGAAACATATAAATTTTAGAAAACTGAAAACAAAAGCTTAGATGATTATAAACTAACTCTCACCTTGGTCTATGCAAGAGGCACGAACCAGATGAGGGGTTCCTACATGTGGACCTAGATCTACCACTTCCGGATTAGGAAGTATCCACTATTATGCCTTAGAAATTACGGATGCTACAGGAGTTTAATGCTTTTATATGTGGAGGATTGATAGGAGGGTGACCTAGCATGTAGGATAGGGATCCATCAGTGGAGGCTCATGTGCCTTCATGTCACAGTGTAGAAGAGAGGGTAGAGAACTCCCACATGGAGTCAGTTAGACATGAGTCATATCTAAGAGAGCTCAGATATCAAGATGTGATGCATAGAGACATGTCTAGGAGCCCTAGGCTGAGAGCTGATCATCTAGAGAGGCCTAGTGGGTGACAATTTTCTACAACGGATCACATTATAGAGATATTGAAGCTATACCCACCTCATTTTACTTTGGAGGAACAGGTGGATTTCAAGGGGACACGTGGTTGGTTAGCTTGAGTGGATGCCTCAAATTATGACCTTGTTATAAAAACATGAAATATTATGTTGTTGTCCACCTTCTAAGAGAGGGAGTAGGAGTATGGTGGAGGATAGAGGAATAAATGCTCTATGTAGATTCTTAGACAATCATTTGGGATCAATTCCTCCTCTTGGTGGACAAACATCATTACAGCCTTCCTTCTAGCCTCCTCTACCTCCTTAGGAGTAGAAATCATAGTAGACTCAACCATCGTTTCAACCTCCACAACATAATGATGCTCGAGATGGTGTAGCATGAGACCGCTAGCTAGGGTGCCTGACAGACATAGTCTCCACCTCAAGCACAAATAGAATCATGTCCATTACAACAACCATAGAGATCTATGGCTGGATCATCAAGTCCTTCTCCATGTACTACTTTGGGCCACTTGGAGGATTAACTACATAGTAGAGAGGACTAGGAAATTCTTATGGATGCAACATGCACAGACATCATTGGATAGAGTTCCCTCAGAACCTTGTTAATCAAGGTAAGTAACCTACTTCTGAGCCTATTGTTGGTGACATGAATAGGAGCCATAGGATATATGCGCGTGGTGGTCGAGAACCTGCTAAGAGGAGTACAAGGGTCATAGTGATAGAGACCATATGTAGCATTGGTGGTATTTCTATCACTATTTTATTTGACTTAAGCTCATCAGATTCTTTCATTTCACCATCTTTAGTAGAGCATTATAGGCTGGTGGCAGTTAGGCAGGGCCTTAGTTGGGATATCAAGATGGCTTCTGGAGCCAAGATCTCAGTTGAATCCTTAGTCAAGGAGTGCACAAAGGGAGCTAGGACCCTTTATGATGGATCTTTGTACTCTTCCCTTTTTTTCATATGGTGTTATACTAGGAATGGATTGGTTTTCGCACACAGAGCTCGAGTGGATTTCTACAAAGGTGAGATTATATCTTGTGTAGATGATTTGGGTGTTCGGTGATAGTAGGAGTTAGGAAACCTATCTCTATGTGGAATATTTATGCTATGCAGCTCAAGCGGTGTGTGCAATGAGTTTGTTAGCTATATGTTATTATAATTAGTGATAGGTCAAAGGATATTTTTATTATACCTTCACTCAATGATCACCCCATATTGCAGGATTTTTGGATGTGTTTCCTAGTGAGCTACCAAGGATGCCTCCCCACGTGAGATAGACTTCCACATTGACTTGGTTCCGGAGTGGAACATATCTCACGTGCTCCTTATAGGATGACCACACCTAAGGTATGTGAGCTCAAGTTGCAGCTTGAAGGATTTCATGAGAAAGGCCTAATCCATCCTAGTGTATACCCTCGGGGTGCACTTGGTGATTTTTGTGAAGAAGGACAGATCCTTGTGGTTGTATGTGGAATTTCATTAGCTAAACAATGTAACGATAAAGAATTGTTATCCCCTTCCTCACAAAGTAATGATTTTTTGATCGATGAAGGGGGCCACACTATTTTCTAATATATATCTTAAGTTAGGATACCATCATCATAGGATCATAGATGCGAGATATCCACAAGTCAAATTTCTGCATGTGATATGGCCACTATGAGTTCACAGTGGTTCCATTCTGTCTTATGAATGCCCTTGCTGTATTCATGAGTTTGATGAATGAGGTTTTCGAGCACGAGGAGCACCTTCGTCATGTTCTACACTGTCTTCATGAGTAATAGCTTTATGGGAACCTGGAGAAGTGTGCTTTCTTTTAGTTAGAGGTGCAGTATTTGGGTCACATCATTTCTAGGGAAGGTATCACAATCAATCCTTCCAAGATTAGAGTCATTATGGATTGGCCAACCCCACTAGTGTGACCGAGGTGTGCATTTTCATGGGGTTGGCAGGATACTATAGGATATTTGTTCATGATTTCTCTTAGGTTGCACACTACATCACTTCCCTTCAATAGAAAAGGAAGAATTTCATCTATTCAGATAGATGTGATTAGGCCTTCAGGACATTGAAGGAATGCCTTACGACAACACCTATTCTTACAATTCAAGATCCCCAAGGTCATTTATTCATTTGCACAAATGCTTATTTGGTAGGGTTAGGTGGTGTATTGATGTAGGATGGTTGTGTAGTAGCTTTTGAGTCTCGCAAACTTAAGGATTATGGGGTTAATTATCTAACTCATGACCTTGAGATTTCAGTAGTTGTCCATTCCTTAGTTCTATGGAGAGACTTTCTTTTTGGCTAGAGATTTACACTTAGGACTAATCACTTGAGTCTTCACCACCTCTTCACGTAGCCCAATATCAATGCTTGTCAATGGCATTAGATGGAGTTTATTTATGAGTATGACATGGAGATAGAGCATGTGAAGGGGAATGATAATTTGGTTTTAGATGCCTTGAGTCGATGGAGATATTTGATTATAGTTACCTCGGTGAGTACAAATTTATGGAGTAGGAGTTTGCAGCAGCTTCCTCACGACACTTTCTACCTAGTATCCAAATCAAAGATTGAATCTTAGAGACCCATTGAGGGGATTTTTTATGGATTCTCATTAGAGGTAGATGATATTCTTAGAAAAAGATTTCAGATATATGTTCCTAGAGATGGAGGATTGAGACATGATATCTTGGTAGAGGCTCATCATGCACCTTATTCAACCCATTGAAAGGTTAAGAAGATGCATGCCACCTTGAGACAACCTTATAATTGGAGAGGCATTTGGCAAGATGTAGCTCAGTTTTTATCTCATTGTTTAGTGTGTCGAGGTTGAGAAGGCTAAGCATCATCATCTAGTGGCCATTTTACTGCATGCCATATTGGAGTGGAAATAGGACACCATTTCCATGGATTTCATCATAGAGATAAATTGATGAAAGTGGTTCATTTTTGTCTAGTGAAGACTACGTATACGATAGTAGAGTAGCGAGGGTATACCTTGATGATATTGTCGGAATTCATGGAATTCGTAAAAGATCATATAGAACTATGATCCCTTGTAAAAGTATCACATCTAAACTACAATGAAATAGGTTCTTGATAAGAGTATCAACTTCAAGATACAACTTATCACCAAGAGAAAGATGGAAAGACAAAATGGGTAAATAATATATTACAATATATTTCATGGATGTATGGCATGGACCAGCGGTCTAGTTGGGACGAGTACTTGTATCTAGTAGAGTTTTCCTATAATAAAATTTTTCGAGTTTGATTAGAATGGCTCCTTTTCGTGTTGTATGGAAGAGATTACAGGACACATTTGAGTTGGGATAGATTGGAGGACAATATTTCTCTTGTGTTAGCTTTAGTAGAGGATATGGAGCATCAAGTTGTCTTGATCCGTTAGAGGCTTGAAGGCTCGGGACAAGTAGAAGAATTATTCCGATCGAGGAGGATAGATCATATTTTTGAGTTGGACACGAAGGTGTTTTTTCGACGTGTTAGGTATCATAAGAGTCCTATCCATTATGGAAAAGGCTCTAAGTTAGATCCTAGGTTTTTGGTCTCTTCGAGATCTTGGAGTTTATCCATACCTTGGCCTATTGTCTACCATTACCACCTAGCTTATCTCTTGTGCCCGATGTATTTCAAGTATCCGAACTTAGGAGATATATTCCAAAACACTCTCATGTTTTGTATTGGACCAAATTGTAGGTGAAAGAGTAAGGGTAGGTATCAAAGGATCTTGTACACATCATAGATCACATGAACCTAGGCTTTCGAGGCCAAGATATTGACAGGTGTGAGTCTAGTGGGATAGGTATGACAAGACTTCACCACTTGAAAGGATGCCATTATTTTGCGAGCTTAATTTCCTCATCTATTTAAGTGACTTCTAGAGGAAGTGAGTCTAGTGGGATAGTGGACAAGACTTCAGCCACTTGAAAGGATGCCATTATTTTATGAGCTTAATTTCCTCATCTATTTAAGTGACTTCTAGAGGAAGTGGAGTCTAAGGGGAGGGGGATGTAGTTCCCACTCCTTTTTAACATGGTTTCATCTTGTAATGTAGCCAAATTCTAACCAACTTGATTTACTACAAATAATAGGAACTCCGAAGAAAATAGATCTCCTTCTTTGTTATCGAATAATGAATTACAATGTTTCCTAAATAGGAAAAACAACTCCCAACTTGATTTTTCAAGTAAACTCTAACTAAATCTGACTAAATCTACTCTAGGTGGCGGAAATTACTATTTTTAGTAGTTTACTAGAACCTGCTATCCTTAGTAAGTTCACATGCTTATTCCTACAGGCACAAAAATTTCCACGCATCTTCTACATCCCTAAATTAGAAGAATTTCCAACTTTCTAACTCATAATGCAACTAGTAGGCTAAAATTAACTAATGCCAAAAATAGGAAACAACCAAACTATAACTTAAATCCTAATTTTCGGCCTCAAGATGGCGGATTAAGGGATCGAAAATGTGTCAAAACTTGCCCCAACTAGTAAGGCAAATTTTCGTTGCATTCCTATCATCGAAACATGTGGTTTAAAAAAAATGGACACAAACAGACACCCAGAGCTCAAGTTATGACCTTGTCAAGTTCCTATTAATTCTAGCACATCATTCTCCCTGCTTGAAAAAAAAACGCAGCTCCCCGCAATTTGTCTTCTTCAAACTAGTTCAATTTATCTACATCCAACCTCTTAATCTCCCACTCGTGACCCAAGTATTTCCCTCTTGTTCCATTCCCGATTCCAATGTACCAAATATTTTTGTATTTCCCATGTCGTGTGTCCATTGTTTTCTTATCTAGAATCTGATCCACTTCTTCTTTCTTCTTCATCGGAACCTGCTTCCTCCAATCTACTACTTCATCAATAACATCCCCTTTTGCACCATCTCCATGAAAATAATACAAATATGAAACATTAAACAATAGAGAAATATCAAAATTCCCCAGCAATTCTACCTCATAAGTATTATCGTTTATTTTTTCATGATTTTGCAGGACCAATCTTCTTGTACTTCACTTTTATAGGTTCCTCTTGGAAACCTTTCCTTCCACAGATATACCATAACCAACTCACCAACTGTAAATACCTTTCTCTGTCTATCCACATCTATTATTTCCTTATACTTTTCATTACTATTCTACATCTTCTTCCGCACTTCTTGTAATTGTTGTATATGTTCGGAAAATGCTTCTGCATCATCACTAACTCTGCCATAAACTGGTAGTTGTACCAAATCTAACACCCCATTTGGATTACTCCCATACACAATTGAAAATGGAGACTTTCATGTGGATCTATTTATGGAACTATTATATGTAAACTTAGGTTGTGGTAATGCTAAGTCCTACTTGTTTTGGATTTTCCCCAATGATGCACCTTAATAGGTCCCCCAAAATATGATTTACCACCTCCTTTTCCCCATCGGTCTAAGGATGATAGGAACTGTTGAACTATAATTGAGTTCCCAATTTCTTCCATAAATTCTACCAGAAGTGACTTAAGAACCTTGTGTCCCTATTTGAAGTAATGGTTTTTGGAACACCATGCAAACAAACAACTTCTCTGAAAAACAAATCTATTATGCCTGTTGCATCACTTGTTTTCTTGCAGGTAATAAAATGAACCATCTTAGAAAATCTATCAACAACCATAAAAATTTAGTCATTACCTCGTTGTGTGTTTGGTAATCCCAAAACAATATCCATACTCAGATCTGTCCACGACCCTTTAGGAATAGGAAACGGCATATAAAACCCTATATTTTGTGCATGGCCTTTCGAGACTTGACAAATTCAACACTTCTCCACATATCTTACCACATCTCTTTTCAGCATTAGCTAATAGTATTTCTACTTACCAAGGCTATTATCTTATCTTTACCAAAATGCCCACCAATTCTCTTCTATGCAACTCTTTTACTATGTTCCCTCTCATAGACCCAATGGAATACATAGTTGGCATCCCTTGAATAGATAGCCATCATGTAAAATGTAATCATCCAAGAAATCTCCTTCATTGTGTGGCAATGGAGATTTAAACTTTTAAAAATATCCTTGAAATCAATATCGAGAGGAATACAAACCCTTTATTGCTTCAAAACCCACCACCTCATTTTCCATAGTGGTAAACAAATTCACACACCTACTCAATACATCTGCAACTTGATTTTGTTTTCCCGATTTATGTTTTAGACAAAAATATAACCTGCAAAAATGATACCCAATTTGCATGCCTACTATTCAAAGTCTTTTGTGTATTCACATACTTTAGGGATATGTGGTCTATAAAAACAAAACTCCTTAGGCACTAAGTAATGTCTCCAATGCCTTAATGCTTGTACAATTGTATAAAATTCCACATCATAAGTAGAGTAGTTCTTTATTACCTCATTAAGTTTCTCACTAAATAAATCTATTGGCTTTCCACCTTGAATTAGAATAGCACCAATACGCACATGCGAGGCATCACAATCAACCTCAAACACTTTTTAAAAATCTAGTAATGCCAAAATGGGTGCCTCTGTCACCTTCTTCTTTAAGAACTAGAAAACTATCCTCGGCTGCCTTTGTCCAAAAAACTCCCTTCCTTTTGTGCACCGTGTGTTATAGGTGCTACTATAATGCTGAAAATTTTAATAAACTTTCTATAAAATGTTGCTAGACCATGAAAGCTTCTTACCTCTATTATACTCTGTGGAGTAGGCCATTCAATAACTACCTTTATCTTTTTGTGTCCATATGTATCGCATTTGCTGAAATAATAAAGCCCAAGAATACCAAACTCTCTTGCATAAATGTGGACTTGATATTTGTAGATAGTTTCTCTTTCCTTAACACTTCGAATATCACCCTTAGATTCCTCAAATGTTCTTCCTTATTTTTAATAAAGATATAGATATAATCCAAAAAAACCACAAAAAACTTACCATTATACTCCCATGAAGACGGTGTTCATCAGTCTCATAAAAGTACTAGGTGCATTGGATAACCCGAATGGCATCACCAACCACTCATATAATCCATTTCCTCTCTTGAATGATGTTTTCCACTCATCTCCTTCTCTGATCCAAATCTAATGGTAACCACTTCGAAGATCAATCTTGGTGAAATACCTAGATCCAACTAGCACATCCATCATATCATCAAGGTGAGGTATTAGGAACCTACACTTGATTGTAATTTTATTGATTGCTATACTATCAATGCACATTCTCCATGTTCCATCCTTATTTGGTGTTAATAAAGTTAGGGTTGCACATGGGCTCATGCTCTCTCTTATGACACCCTTTCTCATGAGATATGCCACTTGCCTATTCAACTCAAAGCATGTAATGTCAAGCTCATCCTATAAGCCGCTTTATTTGGGAGTGAAGACCACGGAATAAAATAAATATGGTGTTGAATATCTCTTTTGGGTGGTAATCCATCCGGTAGCTCATTAGGAATAACATCAGAATTTTTTTATTAATTTTGTTATTTCTACTGGTATTTGTTCACTTACAGGTTGGTGACTAGTGCATAAGAAAAACCAGTTGCCTTTGCCTCCTTCACAAATTCCTTTGCAGAGAGTATATTTTCAGCCTTCCCCTCTTCCTTGAGAGGTAGTAAAACTATTTTTGCCATCCTTCCGAAAGTATAAGTATTATTTCCCCGTCATGAATATCTTTCCTATCAAATTGTCATGGTCTTCCTAGTAGCATATGACATGCATCCATATGAATAACATTGCACCAAATATCAACCTTGTAACTTTTCCCAATAGACAAACTTATTAAACATCTCTTATCAACAGTAAATTCATTACCCTTTTAAACCATGCAATACAATAAGGGTTAGGATTCTTCTCACAATGTAGACCCAACTTCTTTACCATCTGATTTGAAACCATGTTCTCACAACTACCACCATCAATAATAACATTACATACCTTTCCTCTAGAAGTACATATTTTTCTAAAAATATTTTTACGCAGCCATGCATCCCCTTGATATCCTTTCTTGGAGCAATCATCGTCCTCTTGATCATAAGATTTTATCCAACATTTGGTCGAATTTCTAGGTCCTGTTCATCTTCTACTTGTTCAGCTTCAACAAGATTTACTCTTGGTGTATATCCTTATCTCTTGTCATGCGTGTAAGAATGCAGCCATTCAAAATCCCGATGCCCCTCTTCACCACATCTCGTAACAAAAAAATTATCTTTTGTGAAGCCTCCCATCATCTATCACTATTGTATCCTTTGCCCATAGAAAATCCTCTTCCTCTTTGTTGATTTTGGAAATCTTGTCTCGTATCTTCTTTCTTGTCTAATCCGTGAGATGATTCTCCCCTACCTTGGTTGAAACTAGCTCATCCTAGAAAGGAAGATGAGGCCCCCTATTCATTCCAAGTGATCTCCTAAAACTTTGACAATTTTTTTTTCTCTCGGCCTTTAAGGCTAATTGATAGGCATCCTTCACACTCTTAATCCTATACATACTTATCTCATCTTGAATAGAAAATTTTAATCCATTTACATACCTTGCAGCCATTTGTTTCTTAGTTTCTTCATTCTCTACATGAATGGACATCTTATAGAACTCATCTGTGTATTGTTGCATTGTTTGTAGCTTATGTTTGAGATTTTGAAACCTCCTATAAATGGGTTTGTGCATAATCCACAGGGAAAATTAATCCTTCAACTTCTTCTTCATCTTACTCCACATCCTAATTCTTTCTTTCCCCTTTCTTGACCTCTCTTTCTGTAGGTGATCCCACCATAACATAACATGACCTTTCAATTTCATGCATGCAAATTTCACCTTCTTTTCTTTTGACATAGCCTTCCACTCAAAAAAATTTCCCCATGCTAGTCAACCAGCCTACCACCTCCTCTCGCTTTTAGACTACCACCATGCTCAAACATCTACTCTTATCCCATCATTCTTCCCTTCTAATGTGTGAGGCATCCTTTCTTCAAAAGATAATGGTGGCACTTGTGTTTCCTCCTCTTCAAAAAATTCTTCTTCATCTGTGTCATCTCCACCTTTGTTTCCTCTCTGGGTTAGCATTCAAGCAAGTGCAACAACTTTTCTATGCAGATATTGCATATTTATATTCATTTGGGCAATACCACCTCCTCTTCCTCTTCCTCTTCCTTCCATTTTTTTTTTAAAGAATCAAACCGTATCTCGATACCACATAATGTAGCCAAATTCTAACCAACTTGATTTACTCAGAAATAATATAAACTCAAGAAAATAGATCTCCTTCTTCATTATCAAATAATGAATTACAATGTTTCCTAAATAGGAAAAACAACTCCCAACTCGAGTTGCCAAGTAAACTCTAACTCTGACTAAATCTACTATAGGTGGCAGAAATTACTATTTTTAGCAGTTTATTAGAACCTGCTATTCTTAGTAAGTTCGCATGATTATTCCTATGGGCACATAAATTGCCACACATCTTCTACATCCCTAAATTAGAGGAATTTCCAACTTTATAACCCATAATGCAACTAATAGACTAAATTTAACTAATGCCCAAAAATAGGAAAAAACCAAACTATAACTTAAATCCTAATTTTCAGCCTCAAGATGGCAGATTAGAATTGTAATCTCATGGATGTTATGTTTAGAGTTTGACATATTGATGGAAAATAAAATTGTTAAATGTTGAATGGTGAACATTTATTTTATATCCGAGATGTTGTTGATGTTGTTAATAAACCCTAAGGGTAGAGAGGTAATTTTTTTGTGAAAGAATTTTATCACAAACATCAAAGGGGATAGGGGACCAACCGAGATAAGGATGTCGGGCATAGAGAAATGAGGCCAAATTTGACAACTTGTGTAAGGGTAAGTGCACGAAGTTAGGGGGCCAAAAAGTGGATAAGAATTCGAAAAAAGAAAAATGCGTACGCGTTTTGCTAAAATGCACCCGCGTTTTAATTTGTTTGGCTCGAGAATAACCAAACCTATAATGTGTACGCATTTCAAACAATTCAAACCATGTACTTTAAATTTATTATTTCTTATACTTTAAATTTACTTTAGTAAATATAAGAATTTAGGGTCACTCTGCACCTTGAGGAAGTGGTCTCGTAGCTCCAACAATTATAATCTAGAAGATAGTTTTTCAAAATCTAATGCAGTGAAAGATACTTATCATTTTTAGAATTTCAGCAAACCACCTACAACTTTTAGTGCATATATATTGTAGTCGGTCTTTGTTTTGGGAAAGCATATAGTCTTTTTTAGATTTTTGACCTTCTAAAATTGATTTTGTCCCTACCAAAGGTTGCTTGAATTAGTACTAATTTTTAAATTTGGTTCATAATTCAATTTAGTGACCATGAAACTTGATGATGTTTGTCTACTTCTTACTAAAAAAAGATCCTCACTTTGCGAGATAGAGGATTGTTCCCTGAATGGGATTCCTATCCTATGGCCAAAATGAGGCGATTGTAATTCACCTCCTCTTTAAGGTGTGATATCACTAATAGGTGTTGAATGAGTTGTTATGAATAGTACCAAGTATATTGCATCAAGTGAACTCGATGATTTCTCATTCTTAGAAATGTGGTGCTCCATATAAAGATCATCCCCTCACCTTTGCTAGCTCTAAAGCATCCTTTCATGGAATCAATTTCATGATTCTCATACATGCTTTTGCTAAAATGCACCCGCGTTTTAATTTGTTTGGCTCGAGAATAACCAAACCTATAATGTGTACGCATTTCAAACAATTCAAACCATGTACTTTAAATTTATTATTTCTTATACTTTAAATTTACTTTAGTAAATATAAGAATTTAGGTCACTCTGCACCTTGAGGAAGTGGTCTCGTAGCTCCAACAATTATAATCTAGAAGATAGTTTTTCAAAATCTAATGCAGTCAAATTATTTATCATTTTTAGAATTTCAAAAACCACCTACAACTTTTAGTGCATATATATTGTAGTCGGTCTTTGTTTTGGGAAAGCATATAGTCTTTTTTAGATTTTTGACCTTCTAAAATTGATTTTGTCTCTACCAAAGGTTTCTTGAATTAGTACTAATTTTTAAATTTGGTTCATAATTCAATTTAGTGACCATGAAACTTGATGATGTTTGTCTACTTCTTACTAAAAAAGATCCTCACTTTGCAGATAGAGGATTGTTCCCTGAATGGGATTCCTATCCTATGGCCAAAATGAGGCGATTGTAATTCACCTCCTCTTTAAGGTGTGATATCACTAATAGGTGTTGAATGAGTTGTTATGAATAGTACCAAGTATATTGCATCAAGTGAACTCGGATGATTTCTCATTCTTAGAAATGTGGTGCTCCATATAAAGATCATCCCTCACTTTGCTAGCTCTAAAAGCATCCTTTCATGGAATCAATTTCATGATTCTCATACATGCTTTTGCTCATATGTATCTTATGGAGACAAATAATGTCTTAATACTTCACAAATAATTGTCCTCGATATTTCGGTGACATGACTAGCTCATTTTAACTTGTTTTGAAGGGTGTTAAATTAACTACAAATGGCCAAAAATGCCTTTTTAGGCCTTTAAAGTAAGTGATCTCAAATAAAAACTAAATGAATCGATCGATCACCTTAAACACTATTCCCACACACCTTTGAAACATGTTGAATGATATTTTTAGGACTTTCCTTTAGGTGGGGGTTTATGATTTAAGTTTTAGGGTTTAGGGCTCGGGGTTTGGGGTTTAGGGATAAGGGTTTAGGACTCAAGGTTTAGTGTTTAAGGATCATAGTTCAGATTTTAGGGTTTACGGTATAGGGCTCGGGGTTAGGGTTCATGGTTTAGGATTTATGGTTTAGGGTTTAGAGTTTTGGGTTTATGGTTTAGGGTTAAGGGTTGAGGGTTTAGGGATTATGGCTCAAGGTTCAAATTTAGAGTTTAGGGGTCAAGGTTTAGGGTTTAGGGTTTATGGTTAAAGGTTCATAGTTTATGGTTTAGGGATCGGGGTTGAGGATTTAGGGTTTAGGTTTGAGATTTTAGGGTTTAGGTTTGGGTTTGGGGTTTAGGCTTTAGTTTTTGGGCTTTAAGGTTGAGGATTTATAGTTTATGGTTTAGGGTTTAAGAGCTAGGGTTTAGGGTTTAGGTTTGAGGATTTAGGGTTTAGGAGCAAGGATTTAAGGTTTAAAGGTCGGGTTCGGGTTTAGGGAAAAGGGTTCAATATTTAGGGTTAGGGATCAGGATTTAGTTTTTAGGGTTTATGGTTGAGGTTTTATGTTTTAGGGTTCAAGGTTTAGGTTTTCCTTAACGATTATGGATTAGATCCTAGGGTTCAAGGCTTAGGGTTTAGGGCTCAAGGTTTAGGGTTTAGGGGTCGGGTTTAGGTTTTAGGGTTTAGGGTTTAAGGTTTACGATTTAGGGCTTAGAGTTTAGGGTTTAGGGTTTATGAGTTAGGGTTTAAGGTTTACGGTTGAAGATTAGTGTTTATGGTTAAGGGTTTAGGAGTTGGGGTTTAAGGTTTAAAGGGCGGGGTTCGGGGTTTAGGGCAAAGGGTTCAAGGTTTAGGGTTTAGGGATCAAGGTTAAGGGTTAAGGGTTTAGGGTTGAGAGTTGAGGTTAAGCGTTTAGGGCTTAGGGTTTAGTTTTTAGGGTTTGGGGTTGAGTTTTTATATTTAAGGGTTCAAGGTTTGGGGTTTTGGTTTAGGGCTTATGACTTAGGGATAAGGGTTTAAGGCTCAAGGTTTAGGGCATAAGGTTTAGGGTTTAGGGGCCATGCTTTAGGTTTTAGGGTTTAGGTTTTAGGGTTTAAGATTTAAGGCTTAAAGTTTAGGGTTTAGGGCTTAGGTTTATGGTTTAGGGCTTAGGGTTTAAGGTTTTAGGGCTGAGGATTTATGGTTTACGGTTTAGGGTTTAGCAATTAGGGTTTAAAGTTTAAAGGTCAAGGTTCGGGGTTTAGGTTTTAAGGCTCTAGGTTTATGGTTTAGGTTTTAGGGTTAAGGGTTTAGGTGTAGCAGAGTTTAGGGTTTATGGTTTAGGGTTTAGGGTTTAGGATTTAGTGTTTGGGGTATAGAGTTTAGGGTTTATGAGTCGGGGTTTAGGGTTTAGGGTTTAGGGAACTTTACGAATTAAAATTTAGGCCTTAACATTTAGGGTTTATAGATTAGGGCTCAGGGATTTAGGGTTTAGGGGTTAGGGTGCATGGTTTAAGGTTTATGACTTAGGGTTCGGGTTTAGATTTATGGGTTCAAGGTTTAGGTGTTAGTTACGAGTTTAAGGTTTAGGTGTTAGAGATAAGGGCCCTAGATTTAGGGTTTTGGGCTTAGTGTTTAAGGTTTACAGTTTAGGGCTCAAGGATTAGGGTGTAGGGTTAAAGGCTTAAGGTTTAGGGTTTATGGTTTATGTATTAGGGTTTAGGGTTCATGGCTCATGGTTTTTGGCTTAAGGGTTAGGGTTCGAGTTATTGGTTTAAGGTTGTGGGGTAGAGCTTGAGGCTCTGGATTTAGTATTTAGAATTTAGGGCTTAGGGTTCAAGGTTTAGGGTCTAAGGTCAAGGGTTTAAGGTTATGGGTTTAACATTTAGGATTTAGGGTTTAGGATTTATTAATTTGGTTTTAGGGTTTAGGGTTTAGGTCTCATTGTTGATGGTTAAGGGTTTACGTCACAGAGTTTAAGTTTCATCGAATTTATAGGCAGAACATTGAAAGAGAGTCATCAAAATTTGAGGTTTTTCATCTGTTGATATTTTGAAGGAGGGAAATTTCATATTCCTGACTATCCAATCCTTCCAAATATCCCAATAGTCCTCAATCCTTGGATGTATAGGGAGACACTGTTACTTGGCTTCCATTTATAATAATAGAGATATTTGTAAATTCATGTTATGACCTCTAAATCTATATGAATTTCATGTTGCTTGGAAATCACATCACACCCTTCACTAGGATTGATGATTACCCCTATTTTTTTATGGGATTTTGAAAACATCCATAGGTTTATCATATATAAAATTATCAATACGTGGAAGGTCATTAAATCATAGGCTAGGTAACTCCCATTTAGAACTAAACAAGAAATATTTACTAGGCGATTAATAACCCTTAGTGTTCTTATCCATTACCATGTTTCTATTCATATTTTGAACACTTTAGGAAGTTATGTAAAATTTACTATCCATTCCAGTAGAACACTTGAACTTTATCTTTCTCTGCGAGGAGAGGATACTACAAAGAAAATCTATTATGATCCTACACCTCTGCGCATTGATATATTCTCTATGTTTCTTTTGTTTCCTTTAAGATTACTTTTTGTTATGATGGTTATTTTTCCATCTTCCAATGGGTCATCATGGCTTACATAATACCATACATGGAAATATGAGAAATGTGAAAAAAAATTTAGAGTGTGAGTAAATTAACATTCAAGAGTGCAAGTATATGTGGGGAGAAACAAGTTTGGAAGAGATGTGTAATATATGCATTACAAGGCACAAGGTAGATGTCATATCCATTTAGTTACTTGTCCCACTTCTCATAAACAAGGTAGTTCTATAAGTAGACTCAATGATGGTTCTAGGCACTAGATTAAGAAATATTGATGAAATATGGTTTGGGGTTTAGGATTTAGGGTTTAGGGCTCATGGTTCGGCTTTAAGGTTTAGGGTTTAGGGTTTAGGGTTCTAGATTTAAAGTTATGGTTTAGGATTTAGGGTTTAGTGTTTATGGTTAGGGTTTACATATCGAGGTTAAGTATTTAGGGTTTTGAGTTAAGAATTTAGTATTTACGGATAATGGTTTATGGTTTATGGTTCAATTTTTAGGGTTTATGGTTTAAGGTTCGGTGGTTCGGGGTTTAGGATTTAATGTTTAGGGATTAAGGTTTAGGGTTTAGGGTTTAGGGCTCAAAGTTTAGGGTTTAGGGTTTAGGGTTTAGGTTTTAGGGTATACGATCCAAGGTTTAGGGTTTAGATTTTAGGGCTCAATGATAAGGGTGTAGGGTTCAAGGCTTAGGGTTTAGGGTTTAGGATTCAGGTGTTTAGGGGTCGGGGTTTAGGGTTTAGGATTTAGTTTTTATAGTTAAAGGTTTAGGGTTTAGCATTTGAGTCTCATGGTTTATGGTTTATGGTTTAGGGCTTAAGGCTCATGGTTTAGGGCTCATAGGTAAGGGCTAAATGTTTAAGGTTTAGTGTTTAAGGTTTAGGTTTTAGGTTCTAGGGATGATGGTCAAAGGTTTAGGGTTTAGGGCTCAAGGTTTACGGTTTAGTGTTTAGGTTTATGGTCTATGGTTTAGGGTTTCGATTGTTGAAGTTAAATGCTAAAAGATTTAGGTTGAATGTTGAAATATTGAAAAATTACTTTTGTACTAACCAGATTATACTTCAAAAAACTATCTCCTAAACCATTACTCATGGAGATGTGAGACTAATTCCATAAGTTGCAGAGTGACCCTAATTTCTTATATTTACATAAATAAATTTAAAGGATAAGAAATAATAAAATATAAATAATAATAAAGTATAAAGATATACTTTATTATTATTTATATTTTATTATTTCTTATACTTAAACATTTATTTATGTAAATAGAAGCATGTCAAAATCATACATAATGTTTATACTACAGAACGCATACATGTTATAACACATACATGTTTTATGTTTTCTCTTTTCCCAAGCCATGCCTCAAGGCTTGGGATCTGGTTTGGATCCCGAACCATGAGGCATGGACCTACAAACACACAACAAACATCGTGTTTTTACAAGAAAATGTAAAAATTCCACTTCCTCTATGATAAATAAAAATAAAACAATTGATCCATTTTTAAAAAATTATACCACGATGTAGAGAAGAGTCTCTTCTTTCTAAAAATATAAATTTTCAAATTTTTTGACTAATATACAGTTTCCATATGATTTATTTTCTAATTATGCATTTTTATAGCTATTTTTGAAGTGTAAATATGTCTATCTTTCATGGTGTATCTTTATTTTGCGTGATCCATTTTTTTTAAAAAAATATACTTTCCCAAACTAGGCATAATTCTATACATATTCAAAAAATAAACATCTAATTTTTGATATTTTTTGAGGTAGTTAGTGGGGGCAACACGGTTGGAGCTCCATTATTTATCAAAACATAAAATTTCTCTACTAGAAAAATCATAAATAAAAACATATTTGATAAAAATTTGGATCCCAAACTGGATGCTCCTAACTATCTTTCTACCAAAGGTTTTTCAAAAATACTAAATGGTACTCAAAAATGATGGGGGCACGAAAGTCACTCTATTATGTTTTTTAACAAAAACTATAGAATCTGTTGGTATTTTAGTTGTTTGACCCACTTAAACTTATCTGTTTTCAATAAAACTTAGTAGTTTAAAAGTTAGACTCAACGTGTGACGATTCATATTTCTACAACATCTTCCAATTTTGAGTGTAACTATTTCGAAAAACTTCTACAAGTTGAATTTTTATTGTTTTTCAGAAAAATGCATCCACTTAAGACCTCCTTTTGGCCCCCTAACTTGGTGCACTTACCCGTAATGTTGTTTTCTGTGTGTTTTGCATGTCTTGTTTGGAATTATCTAATGGGGTGATTTCAAATGTGTGGATATGGGGTGAATTGTGTCTCTTTCTTTAATTTTTGCATGTGCTTATTTATGATTTATGTATTTAAAATTTGGAACAAAATTCAGTTTATTAGCATTTGTAAATGTGTGTTATTAGACTTAACCCTTTTTATTTTGTTTAAGTAAATTAGAGATGTGAGAAATAGTGATGATGAGATCTTGTAGTCCTTTGTAAGTAAACTTTATATTGATTTGGGAGTGTTTTACTCCACCCCAAGTTCAAAATTCAAATTTGGACTTAGGGGCCACTTTTAGAGACTTGTGGGACAAGCAAGACTTGTCCCATGCCTCTTAATTTGACCCAAAAACCTTACCTATGGGTTGGGAAGCTTAATTTTGACTTATTTGTCCATTTTTGAGTGTTAGAGAAGGAAAATAATTGCACTTTATTTCTACCCCAATTTATTATGTCCCTTGAAAGCATGGTGTGCAAGTTTTGAGCCATGTGGGTTGTCATAGTCCTTGCTTGTGCATTGATGTTTCTTGGTCTTGGTGTGTTGAATTGAGTGTGGGGATGGGGAATGATGAAGTGACATCCTACATGGAGCCACCTCATCATCCTCACATTCCATTTCTATTTATTGGTGATTTTGGTTGGAATGGGGTTACATACCAATTTTTCTTCTTGTGTAGTTTAGAAGTTTTGAGATTTTGTGAGTGCTTGAAAATTATTTGGCTTAGATTTTAAGAGGCTTGTGAATGTTTTCATGGATCTTCATGTAGAGGTAGGTACTACACCTTTTATTTTTATGATATTTTGTTTGTTGTAAGCAATTTTGTGCTTGTTAAAAGTGTTTTTGTATTGTGATGGTGTTTGTGTGGGTTGATTGAGTAGCTGGTTTTAGTTGGATGTGTGAGAAGGGTTTATGCAGCCATTGGGGTGGAAAAAGGGATTTTATGTGAGGCATGATCTTTTTGGGACTGTGAATGAGATTCTTACCTATGGGAGATAAAACATGAATTCATGGATTTGTTGCATGATTGCGTAGGGAGAGATAATGATTTTGTGTGATTATTTTTGTACTTTGAGGCTTAGGGTAAGACTCCCACTTTACTTGAGAGGCATAAGGAGATGGTCTCCCATAACCCTTTATCTAATTTGTTTGATCCTCAAACCTTTGTGTTGTTGTGAAATTGTAATCTTGTGAATTATGTTGTCATGTTTTGAGTTGAATGCCTTGTATGTATTTGTTGTGAAGCCACCTTGTTCAAGTTGTCATTGTTGCTCAATGCTCCTCATGGTTCCTTTGTTGGGGCTTGGGACCATTAAGGGAATGGCTTCTTCCCTTAATGGATTTAAGGTTGGGTAGAGAGTGTTGCCTACTCCCCCTTCCTTGTTTTGTGATCCCATTGTGAAGTTGAAGAAAGCTAAAGTTGGAGCTACCTTGTGGGGAGGACATACTTTTTGAAGACTTGAAATTTGGCTTGTTGATAACCTTGTTGTATACTATTCAAAATTTTACTTCCCACTTGAGAGGAAGTATTGTAAAATTGTGAGTTGTTATAAAGTGTTGTATTCTTTGGAAATCATTTTACCTTGTAAACTCTTTCAAGATTATTGTATGAGAATGTGCATTTTAAGATATTTATTAGAATTGTGAATGGAATCTACCAATTTATCGCCTAAGTTTGAAGAAGTAACAAAGTTTGAAATAAGTTAATATGGAAATGTATTTTTCTCTTATGCTAATTTATTCTATTATTCCAAAAAAATAAAAAGTTGATATGTGTTATGTTAGAAGGAATGAACAACTTGTTAAAATGTCTTGCTATAAGAATTGGATGTCATTTTAATTACCTTTGTATATAAAAAAAAAGGGGATTGAAAAGAAAGTGTTATAGGATATATAAATTTTGTTACATTCCTATAAAATTGTAGGAAGGAAGATAGTTGTTAAAATTCCTTGAATAAGTAATCTTATTAGTGCATTTAAATTATCACTTTCTTCTAATGGATAAAAATTATTGAAATTATTTCCTTGTCTTCCCTATTCTAAATGAATTAATATTGAGTTTCTTTTTATATAAATCAAAATTATAAGAATATACATACATTTATTATTAGAAATATAATTAATTATATAAATTTATTATAAAGTTTATATGCATTAAATATATTATGAATATTTCCCTTATTAAAAAAATTGTTGAGATTATACTATATGCTAGAAAATTCTAATATTTAAAGTAGATATTAAAACAAAGTGATGTGTGTGTGTGTGTGTGTGTGTGTGTGTGTGTGTGTAACCTCACTACACCCACCTAACTTTTTAGTAGGTACAATCTTGTTTTCTCTTATTCTAAAGTTTTTAACTCTAATATGGACCACCCACTACCCAAACAAAAAAAGTCCACAAGGGTTACCTAGACAAATAAAACTACAACTTCAGATTGCATGGTCGAACCAAAAAGAAATAACATTCCTTAATAAAAACATACGTACATACATACATACATACACATATATTAATGTTTTATTAAGGAAAGTTATTTCTTTTTGGTTCGACCACGCAAGGTCAAGTCGCAGCTTTTATTTTTCTAGGTAACCCTCAGTGACTTTGTTTTGTTTGGGTAGTGGGTTGGTCCATATTAGAGTTAAAATATTTAGAACAAGACAAAACAAGATCGCACCCTACAAAAAGTTAGGTGGGCGTAGGTGAGGTGACCCTAGAAAGTACAGTTAAAATTTTTAGAATAAGAAAAAACCATAGAAATCCTTTTTGAATGTGTCCATTAGTGTGTTTTGAAAGTAATTAATTTTTTTTCTTTTATCCTTGACTTAAATTAAATTAAATTTCCCCTTATTAGTTTAGATTACATTTCAATAGAGAAATAAATATTTATCCTTGTGTAAATCGAAGGGTTGTTTATACTTGGACTTTTATTATTAAATCTTTGCACGACCTTAGTAACCTAGGTGAGGTCCATATTGTTTTATTTTATTCTAAGAATTTTAACTCTACTTTCCTTCCTACAACTTGATAAGAATGTAACCAAAATTTCTATATTTTCCAAACACTTTATTTTCAATTATTTTTCCTCTTACAATGACAATTAAAAAGACATCTATCTTTATAATGAAGAGTATCACATGTTGAGGATATTGAAACAAATTAATTCAAGGAGATGTATTTCCATATAAAAACCATATCAAGTTTTCTTCCTACAAAACTAAAACATTTCCAAATGCATATTTCTAAATCCAATACTGTTCGAACAAATTATATTTTATATATATTTGCAAAGGAAGATAGAACTTTATCTTATGCACACAAATAAACAATCTTCCACTCAAGGCAAGAATAATTACATGAACTAATTATAATATGAAATATTTTGACAAGGCTGAAATGAAATTCTTCAATTAGCAAGTCTTCTCCCAAATGTAGCTCCAAACTAGCTCACTTCAATATTCGACAACAAGGATCACAATACGAGGAAGGGGAAGTAGGAAACACTATCTTCCCAACCTTAAATCCATTAATATTATAATCCATGCTCTTAATAACCCCTGATCCACAACCAAGGAACCATGAGGGACCTTGAGAAACTTTTGACAACTTTCAACAAATATGGCTTCCAAAAACAACATACATTGAAGACATTCAACACAACCAAAGTGACATATTCAACAATTTTACAACTTATCAAACAACATAAAGGTTTGAAATCAAAAACAAAAGGAGCCAGGACTATGGGAAATCACCTACTTATTCCTCCTAAGTGAATTTGGAGTTTCACCCTAAGCCTCCAAGTGCACCAAACAAACAACACATATTCTTTATCTCTCTCTTACAAATATGCAACAATACAACCATGATTTCAGAACAACCCAAAATACGAACACATACAACATAGTGAAATACAAGATAAATTTTTTTTTTTGACTTGCTTAACACATGACACGACACAACATGTCATCACCAAGGATACAACTAACACCGTGAACAACTTGATACAAGGATGGCCATAAAGGCAAAGACAGAGACGTTCACACCTATCAAGGACAATACATACAACTCTTTTTTCCTTTTGACAAGACAACATGGAAGTCCAACCACATGACACACTTACATTTAGGGCATCCCATGAGGAAATTCTTGTTAAATGTTCTTGTTTACTAAAATTTCTCTTAATTCTTAACTTACGTTCTTATAAAATTTCATGTAATGATTCACACAATTCTTTTCACAAGGAGAAATTCTGTCTTTTCAACTATTGACTAAATAGCTTAAGGCCAAGCTTTCTAAACTAGGATCATCAATTTTATGTCCAAGGCTTTTATTCATTTGATTTTCGAACATTTTCCATTTCTTACAAGGTTAATTAAACTTACTCAAGTCACTAACACATGTTCCACACCTCTATTGCCGCAGGTGAAGGCATAAGGTCCGATTGAGTGGAAAGTACTTCTTGGGGTTCATAACAATAACCTTCTTGTTTAAGGATCAAATTTTGACCTTGCTTAACAATATCACCATGAATGAAGGCAAGGGTTAACGAGAACAGACAATAGAATTTAGCTTTAGGGTCACATTGTTTACAATCAGGTCTTTTATTGAGGTTAAGAGTTTATCAAGATTGGTTAAATGTTTCATCTAGACTTTACTTAATTAAGTTTGACGAAGGAGAACATTTCAAATGATAGAGAGATATTTAAAGTTTTATTAATCAATTTCCTCCTACTTATTAAATCCTATCATCTTCTAAACTCTAACCATTGATTTCACCACAAGACCGTTCCAAGGATTCACCACAATAATAGATTGTTGATTAGTTTAAGTGGGGTCACCGGTATATTTGTTTCTCTTGTTTTTTTTTTTTTTTCTTTTGTTGCTAGATTCAGAACATAGTCCTCTACCAAACGACACATGACCAAAGGTAACCAAAGTGATGTAAGTTGATTCAAGTTTAGATAATTATAATTAGGTGTGACAATTCAAGGATAAATCATATTCTGAAAAGTGAATATTCAACGAAGGATACACATGTCAAAACAAGTTCATTTAATCTTATTGACAATAATATTTCTCAAATTGACTTTCAAACGATAACAACCTACATGAGAACAATACAAATTTATAACACAATGCCTTCTATATAGTCTTCACAATTTCCATACCAATGTTTTAAAGCAAAGGAAAACATTCGTACAACAGCAGTTCCTAAGAAGGCTGGAAACCACTCTCTACACGTGTTTCTTTTTCTCTCTCTTTTTTTATTTTTTACTCAGGAAATCCTCCTGCACATTTGTTAGCACATGTCAGTTCGCAAAGAACTGAGCACGATAAAAGCTATAACATTAAGACGATATGTTGTTATCTAACTGTTTCAAGGAAGAAGAAAACACCGTTGATTATGAAAAATAATCTAAGAGTCTAAACAAGAGCAATTAAAGAGTTGTCCAATAGCATAAAATGTCTGAATAAAAGGGGATGACACTAACTCTATTTAATTATCATTTTCTCATAGGAGCAGTTAATAAACATCATAGTGAATTTCACTCATATCACAATAATGACCGTCATTTTAACAAGATAACATTTCGAAACAAAAACAATTACAAGAAGAGAATTAATTTCAAACGTGATCTGTCCCTATTTGTTTAAGTTAGTTCACCAAGCCAAGGATTCACTATGCCACAGGAAGATCCCAACCAATCAATCGACATGAGAATGTCTAAACCAACATGACTTATTAATATTAAGATGATGTGCCTATAACAGTTAATTTTATGTCAGTACCGAATAAATAAATTGGAAGGAAAAGGGATGAAACGCAAAAATGACCTCGTATGGGTCACATCCTATCCTAACAATCCTTCTATTAAACTTTCTTCTAATCAAGAGAATGTCTTAAGAAAAAGGACAAACTTGGCAAGACCAAACATAACCATCATAAATCTTACAGGAGGGTTACTCAATCATTCACAAGAACACAACACAGGATACATAGCTTCCAAAGGATCTGTCATCAACAACAAGTTGACTTAAACCTTTCTGGTCAATACATACCCATTCTACTACAATGACAGCAAGGAGGTCGTATCACAACGATCATCACAAAAACCAGTCAACCAATGAGTTTCCAAACACACCAACCTCTAAGTCACAGGAGAATGAAATTTAAGCATCTTTACGGAGCAAAACATAGAGTAATTTCTTACGCATAAAACCAACATCCCAATTTTAAGATTTGAAAACTTCCTCACTAATGATCAAGTAGATCTCGTATCCTCCAACATGTGTGAAACAAAATCAAGGTAAGAAAAGAGTATTTCCTCTGACATTTTAAGCTATCCAAAAGAAATGTGAGTATCGTCAAAAGAAGACATTCCATAGGATCAGCTACATTCCTCAAAACATACAACAGTCACCAAGGGAGAGAAGGTGATTCCAAAGACAACAATCTCCAAATGGTGAACATGAATTGATATCAATTTATGACGATCAACCATGACACTCGAAAAATAAAAGTATTTCTTCGAGCGATTCAAAACAAATAACAAAAGCAACTAACCTAGTTGAAAGTAATATCAACTTGGCTCAATTCAAAATTGGTCAAGCTAAGCACACACCAAGCCAACCGGAAGGGTTACTCGAACCTAAACAAATGAACGAAAACAATAGAGACAGAATAGCACCATTCACCTATACATAATGCACTCACAAAGACTCAATCACCAATTCACAAATACCCAACATAACCCAAAACTACAAATCTCGAACCGAAACAAGAATAAGAACAAAACAGAACTATAAAGTTGAGTACAACGACAATGTTGATAAAACATTCAAATCGTGAGACCAACACAAAGAACTCTGGAATTTTCATTACAGAACCCCACCTCTTTTGTTTTATTAGTCTTAAGCACAAAGTTCACCCAACTAATATTTATTAAAACCCAAAAAACAATATAAAGGCTTCAACCAGCGCAATCATTTCTAATGCCAAAAAAAGAATACAAACGAGCAAGGGAAGTGGAAACCAAATAGCATACCATCACACGAGACATTTATATGAAGAGTAGAGTTATTTAATGAATCAGTTAGATAACAGCATAAGAATCAATGGTATAGAGAATATCGTGCCTGATTAAGCTCCCACAGTCGAAACAAGGTGGATAGGGCCTACAATAGCAACCCCAAGCCTAATTCCATTTTCTTCAAGCTCGTTGGGCACCCAAACATCGAGCATCTTCACGTTGGCACAGGAAGGAGTTCATGGCCAGGGTGGGTGGTCTACAATATTTGCCAACATCCTCCCAACACCGCTCCAAGATTAGCCTTAGAACTTCAGAGGCCCCATTTTTGGCAATTGAACTTGATCCTTCGTCATTCATCCAAACACCTCCACCATCTCCATATGCAACTAATTGTTTCCAATTTGGACCTCCTAACCTTGGTGCTCTCATACTAGGAGCAGCCCTAGTCTAAGACAAAGCAAAAGAAGATGGCTTTATAACCACAAACAAACTCTTGGTATAGACTCCATATCCATAAAACAGTCCCTAGACTTAGCATCCTCAATTAAGGTTGACTAGTCACTAGATTGCTTCAACGCAGATGCTTTGTAACCCCTGGTGCTCACTTCTGCTCTAGTGACTGACAGGCCATTTTCACGGAATATGCGAGTCACATCAGAGAGAAGACCAACTCGGTCACAACTGCATAATTCAAGTCTCATTCCCTCAGACATTCTTCTTTCTATAGCTGCCTCTAAACAGTGGATTATTCCTTGCCTTTCTGCTTCCGAGTTCACTGGGCAGCCATCCATATGTCTGATGTTAGTACTCTTGGAATGCATCAAGTCTGTCCGAATCAACTGTTCCATGAAATACAACATATTTCATGTCGGTTAAAGGGAAAATCCTGTCAAAGAGAAATTTTGGTCTGTCCTTAGACTTAATATTAATGACAGAATAACCTTTCTCCACACAGCTTCTACACACGTCACTATAGGCCTCCGGTTGTATCATCCTGGATTCTATCGAGAATGCTATGCACTCTTTCATAGTCACGATCTGAAAACATCATTTCTTTGTAGAGACACCTTTCAGTCCCTATTAATTCAATTGTTGTATGTTCAGGAGCAGCCTTTACTCCAACAGTTTTTCTAAATGAAGGTAACAAACAAGCATTTGTTCCGAGGGACTGATGCAGTGTGGCAGAGGAATACTTTTACTTTCCCTGTTCACTCAGCACATGTTCTGAATCTGACAAATATCCTGCTACCTTCATCTCCCAAGACGTTTTCTCCAACATTGCATAGATCTCCTATGCCTGTGGGTGTGATCTGTCACCAACACAAAAAGCATGCGCCATTTTATTGGCTTTAATCCAACTACACCAAGTTTCTTTTTAATTCCTCTATCCTTCATCGATCTCCTAAAAGCTCTCTTGCAAAGCAAACTGTGCTTCATGAATATTCTGATATGAAACAGATCCACCTCTATGAGATCCTCTTCCATGAGTTACATCGTAGAACAAGCAAGGTCTCAGTAGAGAATCTCTGTAATAAATTTCATTGGGTCTCTTGGTAACACTCTCACTGTCACTTAATCGATTTTGATGAAAATATCTTGAAGGAGAATCCCGAATTTGAGGATGCAGTCGAAATAGAACATATAACAACAAAGTTGGACAACCTGCTTGTTGGAGTGCTCAAAAAGGCTTCTACTATAGTATTCCACGCAGGTGTATTGGCCACAGGCACCATTCCAGCATCACAACGCAACCTTCTGCCTGCAAAGCCTTCACTATTCCAGCTTCTACCATGCTAAATTCACCACCTGGACAGAAGCGACTTTCCAAAATGAAAAGGCAAGACAGCTCAACTAAAACTTTATCTCGTTCTTCTACTACAGCTACAATATTTTGCAACAACTGATCTCGACTGTGGTCACGTGCAACCAGAACATCAGGTCCAACACCAATGGTTTCTTGGAATTTCCTCAAAGCAATGATCTAGATTTAAGCCATCGATCAGATTGTGATTCAGGCTTGGCACCCAATTAAAAACATTGACTATATTGTTGAATGTGGCTCTTCCCTTTGTTATGGTAATTAGAATAGAAAACAAGTGTCCTCCAAAAATACAGATCCGAAAAATCATTTTTGAGCCAGCAAGGGGGAACGAAGTCCTAGGACGTAGAGAGGGAAGATCTGTCCAACCACTATCCAACCACTCCTCACATTAACTCGGGTCAGATTGGATACGGCTTCAGGATCTTAAAATATTTCTTGTATTCTCATGTAAGGAAAGAGTCAAGTCTGAAAGGGACATTGGGGGAGTCACCTCACACTCATAGCCAACAAAAGAATTAACTGCCAGCATTGCGTGGTAGGGAAGGAAGATATACGGTGGCGGGTAGGAAAACAATTAGTTTCATTGGTATGCCAATCAAGGGACTACAATTTCCTTTTCACTCCCCATAGGTGAAGCTTTTAATAACACTCCCACCAAATGGTCCCATAATTCCATCTCCCACACCCAACTAAGGCATGTTGCCCAACCACACACAAGCACATTCACAAAAGTTAAACAAACTTTACAAGCATAATATTTCCACATCAACAAACATAATAAAAAAATGGTGGAGAACATACCTATCCATCAATGTTCAAGAATACTTCAGTTCACAAATCTTTCACACATCCAAGCCAAGCAATTTCCCCAAAAGCACTTCAACAAGCTCCCAATTTCAAAAATGACAAAGGAAAAAAATGAACAAGTGACCCCAATTCCATCAAAATTCATCAATAAATAGAAAATGGAGTGTTAGGATGTTGAGATGGCTCCTTGTAGGATGCCACTTCATCATTCCTCCATTTTCACACTCAAGTTAACACACCATACCCAAAGACAATAAATTAGCATGTAAGAAGTATGACAACCCACATGGCACAAAAAGTCACACACAATACCTTCTCTGAGACACAATTTATCATGACAAGAAGAACGTGTAATTACTTTCATCATTTTACACTCCAAAAACGATAAATATTTCAAATAAAAACTCCCTAACCCATACGTGGGGTTGTTGGATAAATTTAAGAGGTATGAAACAAGCCTAGCTTGTCCCACAAGCCTAAAAAAAAAGCCCCCGAAGTTAAAATACGAATTCTTAAGTTGGGATGGAGTAAAACACACATACACTAACACAAATCATACTTACAACAATGACCATCTAACCTTATAATTACCTATTTGTCACATCTCTATTCTATTTAACCAAATAAGAAGGATTATCTTAATTAAGACACATTATTACAAGCTAATAAAGTGACATCAATTCCAAAATTTAAATACATAAAACACAAATAAAGAACATACAAAAATTAAAAGAAATGAAACACAATTCACCCCATGGCCTCACATATGAGGCCATCCCCCAATGATAACATCCTAACTAGGCATGCAAAATAATACAACAATACATTACACAAGTTTGTCAAATTTTGGCCATGTTGCTTAACACCTAACATCCTTTCATGGTTTCCCCTATAACCTTAGATGTATGTGATAAAATTTCCTACAACACAACAAGATACCTCTCGGTCCTTTCAAATCTTATTAACAACATAGAGACAATATACATATAGAATCAATAATCATAATTTGAAACTAAGTAATTCTAGCATCCATCAACATAGAAAAACTCTAATCCTAACATCCATAAGATTATAATTCTACTCAAAACATGTAGGGTATAATGTGTGTAGTATAAGATCCAAATAATTCAAATCAACATATATCAAACTGTTTACTATCGCCATCTAGTGTATCATAATAACAATGCAAATCACATAATGTCAATACTCCAAATATTTTCATAATCCATGATCTACTAATCAAAATATAATACTCAAATTTCTAAGTATCAAATCAACAGTAAAATCATCTAATGAAATAGTGTCGAAGAGGAGTGGGCACTACATCCCCCTCCCCTTAGACTCGACTTCCTCCTGGAATTCACTGGAATAGAGGTAGGGGAAAAAAGCTTAAGAGTATAAGTCACACTCTCTATGGGATTTCTTAATTTCAAACAAGAGTGGGTCCTTAGAGCCCAAATTTGGCCAAATCCTATTCAAAAAGGAAAGGGAATATTGTTAGGCATGGATACTACACTTTATTCAAGCAAGGTTGTAAGTGTTTAATTTACTGAGTAATTCTATGTGTGATCAAACAAGCTACAACACAAAGCATCTAAACAAGAAATTGTCAATGGAATCTCAAGAACAACCACCAAAGTAAAAGAATAAAAATGAGGATTCTTTGAGAACTCGGATGACCACATAGCCCCACAAGGATACAATACATTCAATAATAATTGATAAGACTTCCACTTAGGTTGAGTTACACCTCAATGTTTGTTATTTAAACAAGGTTGAAAATACCAAACATGACCATCCATTTTACACGAGAAAGACAAGTCTACTCATAGGTCTCACAAGTTTAATATCACACAAGATGAGGTTTAACAACAAGAAAAACAACTAAATTAGCAAAATGCTTACAATCCTACACACTACTCATTGGAAGCACTTTTATAACTCGAAAGGATTCAGTTAAATTTTCATGGTAATACTAAGAAAAATCATGACCACAAGGTTTTCTATAACTTGAATTTGCACTCAAATTTGAACACATAACACTAACTTGATTTATAAAACTTCAATCACTTAGATAATATTTTTGCTTATGATCCAATTCTTACACAACTACATATCAACACAAGAGACACCAATCACTCAATATAACACAACAAAATTATATTTATTTTAAAACCTTCCAAAGATCAAAATAAAATAAGGAGAGCACATGGTAAATTCATAATACAAAAGGGAACTCAAGGGAGTTAGGAGAGAAATAAAAATAAAATAAAATAAATGAGTAACAAGAGGGGCTCCAATAACAATCTACTAACGTTTCACACCAAAAAAATGAATAACAACTTATGAAAACAACTTGCACTTATCTTTCCCAAGGTCAAAAGGAAAAGAAACATCAACAGGTTTCCCAAGAAAAGAAAATAGAAAACTTCCCAAAATTATTTCATATCCTTAACATAAGTTGTCTAAACTTACCAATAAACCTAGGTCACCAAGGACTTAATCAACACACAAGGAGGGTGCCATTCTTAAAACAAGAGATAAAGACCTCTTTAAAAGGTCACAAATCACACTTGTCTGATAAGAGGCAACAAGGGGTACGATGACCCAAAAACTCAAGGGAAACCAACACAACTAGAACACATCACCAACATCAAAGTGTTTCATTAATCCAAGTAGGTAGACAAACTTAAAGGTTCAATTAGTTACCACCCTTGACATGATGGGATGTAGGGACCATCAACACAAACATATGAATTAATTCACACTAATAGAGGGAAAAATCTTTATGTATTTGAAGAACTTTGCACTACTAAAAGAGAGGTCCAAAAATGACCTTGAGTATACTTGTGTCATGACCATTTTACATATGATTATTGTTTTCTCTAACAAGGGGTAGGTGAAATACTACAAACATATCAAAATCCCCAAAAAACTCTTAGGCCACAAAAGAGCTTAGGTAATCCTATACTAGTTCAAGGAAACCTTTAATTTAGCTCAAACATTTTCAAATTATGTATTTTATAAATCTAGGGCATGTAATGGCCATTTATAAAATCAAGGTTATTTAATTTTCCATTGTACTCAAACACATAAATTTAATCATTCCATAATCCAATTTATAAAATAAAAGTTATATTTACATTTTCTAATCACAATTCTTATAAGTTTTCTTAATTAATTCATTCCTTTTATTATGATATCACATATTTTTCATCATTAAGGGACACCACCAATGATGGCATGACATTACACAATTCTATATATGTGGAAAATTATTTATTTTACTTCTAGGGAAGGTAAATGGAAAAAGTTTATTTGTATTTTACCATTGTTTTATTCCTTCTATTAATCCACTATAATTAGGGTGACGAACCATTTTCCTTTTCCTAATGTTCCATTTTACTTGTTTGGTTTCAAAGTCCAAGCCCCCAATTTGAGTTTTATTATGCTCAATTTAATCCTATTACTAAATAGATTTTAGTGAGAAGGAAGAGTCAAACATATCACATTATTAATTTTATGGGAATAAGAGATAAATCAACATATCACATCTTTATTTTTTTATAGGAACAAGAGTCCAATCAACATATCACATCATTAATTTTATAAGAACTAGAGATCAATCAACCAATATGCAACATACCAAGATTTCAAGAGTTTACTAAAGAATTTCAAGCATCACTAAACACTCCAAGTGGGTCTCCAAAAGTATCAAAAGAAGCTATGATGAAGGAGTCCATTATAGAAACAAAATTTACTTTTACAAGTTTAAGAGGTTTACATCTATTTGGGAAAGAAAGCAATGTTTGTTGTTTAGTCTCGAAATCAGTTCTCTAATAATACAAGGAGAGTTTCCAAACAACACTCATACTTCCACAAGATACCACCACCCAAGAAACAAGATGAAAAGGGAAAATTTACTCTCGAGACACCACATTTCCCATTCAGAAGACATCAAATACAAGAGGAAAATCAGCTAATTTACCTAAACATGGCCTCTACAAACAAGAGTTATAGCTTTAAAAGAAAAGGATACAACATAAGCACAACTAAGATTAAAATTTTAAGATCTACAAAACCAAAATATCTAAGAGGAAGGTCCAAAAGACCCCAAGGCATCCATATGAGTCTCAACATAACCCAATACTTAATAGGTTATAAAGTGGTAACATATCAATTTTAAAAAGTTTAGGAAAGGGTAGGTCTATTTATGGGTCATTGAGAGAAAAAAAAGTACACTTAATTAGGCACATTTCCCGAATGAGCTTACATCTAACCACATTTACCTAGATACATACAGTCCATCTAATGACACTTTCTATACTAAAATAGAGAAACCATGATAAAAATTAGAATGCCATCGGTGGAACATCACATCCAAAAAAACACTATCCACTAAAATCTACAATCATCCAAGAGTTAATTTGATCCTAACACAATCCATAAAACTATAACCAAAACACATCTATTCTGACGAGGAACAAGCTCTTACCAGATTACAAGAGAATCAAAACTACTACTATCAACACTGCCAAAAATATTGAATGACACAATGAACTCTCTCTTTAGAAAGGTTGAGTAATGAAAGAGTCACTCCAAGATCCTAGACACACACAAGGTTTCATCCTTCCAAAACCAAAGGCATAACTTGAAGCACCTAAGAAGATAATCAAGGCACCTAGGGTGTACCCCCATACATGAAACATCACAATACAAACCTTGTAGAAGGAATCACATAACATTTTGACAACACTTAACATTTTGACGTGCCAAGTGGCATGATAAAAATGATCTCTAATCACCAATCAAAAGTAAATCCAAGAAATATCGACAATTAATAAAAATTGCTAAGTAGTCGCATAACAATCACTAAAATTCTTGCAATAAGGTAAAAATAACAAAAATATCCTCAGAATTCTCAATCAAATCATAAAATAAAATGTTGGTCTTTGAAAAATATAATTTAAGTTTATGAATATAAAATACAGAAAATTACACATCACATTCACTTCATAGCCCTTCACTGGACCACCAATAGGGGTACTATATAATGAGATCTTAGATCTAAGGAAGTATACATAAAAACTAGATCAAAGTGAGACCAAGAATTTATATCGACTCACCCTTATGGGGATTAAGTTGAGAAAATAATGACAAACACAAACTTGCTAACCATCAAAGAAGGGGAGTTCTAAACACCAAAAAAACTTCTAATTCCCTTCCAACCAATCCCTAAATGCAAACACTATCACTAAACCGCAAGATTCACACCATGCCAATTAACATTTCAAACAAGGAAGGGTCTCTATGGGGTCAACAAATCCAACGAATAAAACAACGGATAGAGAATTAAAACAACATCTTTGCATGAAAACCAATTTCATGCTACACTAAAAGTCTACAAGAATAGAAATTTAATTTTACATTTTCCATTAACCGAGTTGATAAAAATTCCACTAAGAAAGTGCAACAATCCAAAAAAATTCATTATTTTATTGTTGTTTTAATCAAAGAGGTTCAATTTGTTTCTAACTAGTTATCGAGTTCCCATGTTAGCCCAAGGTCTAAGTGTTAAACCCATGACTCTGATACCAAATGTAATGCCCACAAATTTACCCACGAAACCCAAGACAAATAAAGGTTGTATTAAAAAATTAAGAAATAATTTTTTTTTAATAAGATCAAAAGTGATGTTTAGCTATTCCTCAAGTTAACAAAAGATCATTTTCATTAATAATTAATTTATATTATTTTATTTTCTAGTTTGGTTTAAATTTTCCATTTCTATATTCCTTTTTAATTTTCCTTCCATTGATTAAATACAATTAATTTTAACTAAATTTCTATAATAAACATTTCATAAAATTACTAATGTGTAATTTGAATTAATTTATTACAAGGGTCATGGATTTTTTATTTCAAGACAAAAATTAATCAAAAATGGTATAAAACTATTTAACTCCTACACCACTTAAATGGCCCCATTCAAAAACTTAACCCATACATTTCATTTAACATATGTTTCACCTACCCTCACCCAACGTTTGTAGGGAACATTCCTAGCCATAGGATGGATCAATCTAAGTCATTGGTTCTAAGAGGATTCAAAACTAACCCTAAATATCTCTATTTAGGATTTTATTCATTCATTTTATGCATTTCTTTATTTTTTTTGTTGCAGGTTGAGGGAAGAAGGAGGAGAAGGAGCCATGGAGGAGATAGGTATAAGCGTGGGATGGATACACACAACCCCCAAATTCTATTTTACTTTATTTTGCTTATTATTTATATTCTACCCTCTCCTAGGGTTTGATTGCAAATTTCATTATTTGTTTTAAATCTATAACAATGTATTTTCCTTCTGGGTGAGCATTTGGGCATTTTACCCTATTATAATAAATCTTGTTTTCAAGTTGAATATACACTATTTTTTTCCCTTTTTTGTATATACATGAGTACATATCCCAAGTATCTATGAATATATATATATATATATATATATATATACTATATATATAAATATAAAATAAAATTAAAATTTGAAATAGATTTATTATTTAAAAATAATAAATCTAGATATATATATATACATACATATATAAAATGTGTATGTGATGTTAAAAACAAAAAGTTCGTGGATCGAAAAAATAGAGACCGAGTAAAGTAATAGTGGTGGGTTTGAAATGTCTTTTTTTGAGTTTGGTCAGGGGCTTGGACCCCACCGATTTATTTAATAAAATATTTAAGGGGTGTGGAGGGGTCCTTAACCCTACCCCACCCCATTTCCCATTCAAAATAAAAATCACAACAACCACATAGGCTTAAAGAAAAATCTTTTAATAAAAACATTTACTTTAATTTTTCTTTATCAAGTTTTATTATTAATTATTTTTAATTATATGTGTGTGTGTGTGTGTGTGTGTGTGTGTGTGTGTGTGTGTGTGTGTGTGTGTGTGTGTGTTTATATTTTAATATCATAATTAAATTTTAATATTATTAATATATTAATATATTAGAATAATCAAATTTACTTAAATTCTTTTCTTTTTTATTAAAGGAAACCACAATTAGTTTAATATACCAAACTAGATTTAAAAAAAAAAACCTTTCCATATAATCAATTTATTCATAGTTTACATTTAAGTAGGAGTGAATATATGTATGATTATCCAATTACAATTATATGAAGTTCCTATTTTTTTAAATTTAATTTTATCTAACACTAAAAATGGCAAATAAAGGGTATTCTTTCACAACTTATTCTACAAAATATTAAGGTTAAGAAGGATGTTTTCTTTATTCTATAGATTTAAACTCTACTTTCCTTCCTCCAACTTGATAAGAATGTAACCAAAATTTCTATATTCTCCAAACACTTTCTTTTCAATCGTTTTTCCTCTTAGAATGAAAATTAAAAATACATCTATTTCATATAGAAAGGCATTTTAAGAAATATTTTCAATATCTTTATAATGAAGCATATCACATGTTGAGGATATTGAAAAACTTAATTCAAGGAGATGTATTTCCATATCAAAACCATATCAAGTTTTATTTCTACAAAACTAACACATTTCCAAATGCATATTTCTAAATCAAATACTCTTATAAGAGATTACAATTTATAGATATTTCCAAAGGAAGATAAAAATTCTTTTATGCACACAAATAAACAATATTCCACTTAAGGCAGGAATAATTACATGAATAAATTACAATATGAAGGCTTTTGAGAAGGTGGAAATGCAAGTCTTCAATTAGCAATTATTCTCCCAAATGTAGCTCCAAACTAGCTCACTTCAATCTTTCACAACAAGGATAACAATACAAGGAAGGGGGAGTAGGAAATTCTCTCCGCCAAACATTAAATCCATTAAGATTAGAATTTATCCCATTAAAGACCCCGATCCCCAACCAAGGAACCATGAGGGATCTTGAGAAACATTTGACAACTTTTAACAAATATGGCTTCCACAAAAACATACATTCAAGACATTCAACACAACCAAAATGACATATTCAACAATTTTACAACTTCTCAAACAACACAAAGGTTTGAAATAAAACCAAAAAGGAGCATGGACTATGGAAAAACACCTCATTATTCCTCCCAAATGAATTGGGAGTTTCATCCTAAGCCTCCAAGTGCACCAAACAAATGACACAAATTCTTTATCTCTCCCTTGTAAATATGCAAAAATATAACCATCATTTCTTTTCACTCCCCATAGGTGAAACTCACAACAACACTCCCACCAAATGCATGCCTCACAAAACTACATTTTCCCTCCCCAATGGTCCCATATGTCCATCTCCCACACCCAATAAAGGCATTCTACCTAAACACACACAAGCAAATTCACAAAACTCAAACAAACTTAACAAGCACAATATTTCCACATCAAAAAAATAATAAAAAAAAACAATGGTGGAGAACCTACCTCTCCATCAAGATCCAAGAAGACTTCACTTCAAAAGTCTTTCACACCTCCAAGCCAAGAAATTTCCCAAAATTACTCCAGCAAGCTCCCTATTTTCAAAAATGATAAAGGAAAAAATGAACAAGTAACCCCCATTCCATCAAAATCCATCAATAAATAGAAATGGAATGTGAGGATGATGAGGTGGCTCCATGTAGGATTCCACTTCATCATTCCTCCATTCCCACACTCAAGTCAACACACCATGCCCAAGACAATAAATGAGCATGTAAGAACTATGACAACCCACATGGCACACAAACTTGCACACCATGCCTTCTAAGGACAAAAATTATTGTGACAAGAATAAGGTGTAATTATTTTCACCCTTTTACACTCCAAAAAGGATAAATAAGTCAAAAATTTAAATTATTTAAATTATTTTCCATAAATTTAAGAGGCATGAGACAAGCTTAGCTTGTCCCAGAAGCCTCCAAAAAGGCCCCCAAATAAAAATATTATTTTTGAAGTTGAAGGGTGGAGTAAAAACACATTCAAGAATGTAAATCTTACTTACAACAAGGACCATTTAACCTCATAATTACCTATTTGTCACATTTCTATTCTAGTTAACCAAATAAGAAGTATTAGCATATTTAAGAAACATTATTACAAGCTAATAAAATGACATCAAAAATTTGAGTACATAATGTTGATATCCAAATTTATTCTCCCTTAGAAGCTCAGTAGCATCACTGATTTAACAAGATACTTACAGACAGAAAAATTGTGGTATAAGTTGTTTTGTATCGAGAAGGGGATTCATTGACTCTTTGTCACTTAGGCGTTGGAGAAATGGATAGCATCTTCATTAAGGATTTGATCTATCCTCACTACTTTAGGTTGTGCCTTTTGACCAAGTTGAAAGGACCTGTTTTGTAAACTCTCTCGGTGAAGAACATGAAGAGATCCTTCTTTCCACAATTTTCGGGAACTATGAGAAAATATGATCAATACACCACAATTTAACCCTCACGATTTGTCACTTGTAAAGAATGGAGATATTTTCTAAAAAGTTCAAAGTTACTAAAGACAATTAAAACCTTCTTACTTCTATAAATTTTGGTAGTAGAATTTGTTCATTTGTGGATACACAACACAAACACAGTACTTCAAGCCGGATTTATGGTTATTTGAAATTTTTGGTGGGGAATTAAGCAAGATGTAGTTTATTTCACTAGATCTTTGAGAACCTTTACAACAATTCAAAAATAACAGAGATAGAATTCTTCATACTAGCGAAAATATTCCTTCAACCAAAAGGTGTGCATCAATGGAGGCCCAGATCTACATGGTTTCACACAATCTTTAAGAATTGAACATGAAGGCTCAAGCTAAAGACTCAATTAAACATTAACAACCCCTGCTTCATCATGCCTAAGATACACTCATAGGCTTACAACAATCTTTATCAACATAGTGGAAGTAAAATGATTTGAAATTGTTTATTTCATTATCAGATGAAATTTCTTCTCATAATGAAATTACAAATGCCAAAATACTAACAAATGGACAAGATCTTGTGTGATTCAGAGGGATTTTAACATAAGATTGCAACAGAAAATAAAACCATTTGAATACATTTTGAAATAAAAGAAGACACAATTTTTCCCAAGATCAACATAGATTAATTTGAGATCTATTAGATTTATCAATAGGGAAAGTTTCTTGAACAATCTTAGAGATTGTCAATGGTTGTACACTTGCAAAACCATTGTGATGTGATCAAATGTAAAACATAAGAGATTAACAGTTTCTCAAATGGTCTCTTAGAAGATGGGATTTCTCAAAAAAATCGTAAAAATTAACCCCGCCATTTTTAAGAGTATCCTCATTGCATTTATATAATTCAATTGCTCACTCATCCCAAATTTTCCCCATAAAGAGGAATATTTAAGGAATCCTTTACTTGTTACAAATTTTTCTCAGAAAGTGATGTTTAACAATTTTACACCCAAAGCTGCTAGGTGAAAAAATCATGAACTAATCACGTTTCTCAAACCCTCAACCTTGACTAGAATGCCATACCATAAATTTTTGATAGTCCTCCTAATCATTCTTTTATTCTGTCATGCAAGGAATTCCCTTTTTTAATCATTTTCAGGTGGCTCCATATAGTTGGATCTGACAAGCAATCCTTTTCACCCTTGAGAATAAACCTTGAGAAATGAGTTACCTTGCATGGATGCTTGTATTCATGTGCTGCGATTTTGGGTCAGCCAAGTACAAAGAGGAGTTAGCAAAAGCCTCCATGTGTTTCCTTGGTGCAACTACAAAGGTTAAGTCCCGAGGCATGTTCCTAAATGATCGCAGGCCTTCCACGTGTTTAGGACCCTAGAGAATTGCATTTGTCTCTAAAAATTCGAGTATGGGAAGGTCCAAGGGAATCTTCCACGTGTTTTTTCAAAGTGTAACTTCAAAGATGAATTCTAAAGGTAGGACCTCAAACAAACAAGCACAAGTGCACCATTTTCCCTAGGCCCAAGAAAATTTCATTGGCCTTTGAAAAAGTATTTGTATAAAGAGGAGCCATCGAAAGCCTCCACGTGTGGCTTCAATGCACTTCTGATATGGTTCCTAAAAGTGGAGACCATAAACAAGCACGGGCTCACCATATGTCTCAGCCTAACAAAGTTGTTTGAAAGAGTTTTAAGGACTAGCAAAAGGTGCCACGTGCCTTGGGTCTAAGAAATTTTCCTTGTCCATTAAAAATTCTAAGTATGGGCATGACCAACAGAATATTCCACTTGTCTCATCCATGCTTTTTGGTATGAAGCTCAAAATAAGGACTCTCAAACAAGCGCAGGCCTTCCACATGTCTACGGTCCAAAAATGTTGCACCAAAACTTGAAAAGTCTAAGTATGGGAAGATCCAATGGAAACCTCCACATGTCTCCTTGGTGTTCTTTCAAATGTAAAATCATGGGTAGGTCCCCAAATAGGTGTGGGCCTTCCATGTGTCCCATGCCTAAGAAAGTTTCTTGAGAAGTATAAGTATAGAGAGGAGCTATCGGAATCCTCCACGTGTCTCAGTGGCATAACAACAAAGGTAGGACCCAAAGGTGGATCCTCAAATGAATGCAAGGCCCTCCATGTGTCCATGGTCTAACAAACTTGCACCAGCTTGAAGAAAAGTCTAAGTATGGGCAGGGCTAGTGGAAACCTCCATGTGTATCCTTGGCACAAATCTAAAGGTCAAACCGAGAGGTGAATCCTCAAATGAGTGCAAACCCTCCATGTGGAAAATATTTGAGTTGAAGCAGGCCAAAAAAATTCAAAATGCTCTGGCGACCCACGTCTCCGCTTCCAACATTTTATGTCGGCCCCATCGGAGTTGCAACTCAATTTTATGCCTTAACATCATCTCAAAAAAAAGCTTAAAACTCCACTATGATCCACCAACCCACTTTGACTTTTCAAAACTCGACTCAAACATGTAACATCACTCGTCCCTACAGGTCATGCGAGTGAATTTATAGCTTTTCTCCTTTTTCACAAACTACCAAAAATCTTCAAAATGTTCTCGATGATCCGCTTCTCCGCCTTTGTCTTGAATAACGGCCACGTGTCCATCTTCGGTGTCAAATTAATAATTTCTCCCTCTTGCTTCATGTTTCTTCAATAACCAATTATATATTATCGGGGTCATGGGGCCAATTTGGTATTTTCTACAAATGTGAAAAAAGTGACAAGTTTCACAAAAAATACCCATCGGGCCATCCAATGAGAAAGGACCATGTTTCCACAAAGGTTGGGACAAAAGTGATAGGGAAAACATAATCTGTGGAAAAAGAGAAGGAAGAGATAACCCTCGAATTCACACCCAAATTTCAAATTCTTTCTCATGGACAGAGAAATGGAAAACAATATCTGGACTCAATGTGATCCTCAACCAAACAAAAGGACTGACTATGGAAACCAAATGAAGGAAAAAGATTTCACACATCAATACAGGGAGAAAAAAAACTTTGAACCATGCGTACTAAGACATTTTGAACAAACAGTGGTGAGATTAAATTGAGTACCAACATCGCCCGACTCGGGGATGGGAACTCCTTGTGAGTGTCACAAGAACAATAGACTGACCATGTGCCAAAAATCTATTAGGCAATGATTCAAAAACAAGCTTGTAGATCAGAAAGACAATAACCAAATCCCCCAAGATGAACTAAGAAACCAACAAAAAATTTGTCACTAGGGACTAAGACAAACCAAAATAGAAAAACATGAAAGTAGAATGAAACCAAAAGACTATACACTATACAATGATGTGCACCCTGATTTAGAGAAAACAATCAAGGAAAATTTTCAAGTGCCTTCGATTCTAGATATGACCATGCTAAGCAGTTCTGATACGTCTTTAACAACTGGTCATATGATTGTTTCTCTTTTCCATCCAAGTTTCTATTTGACCACATTTTTTCAAGCTTATCCTTTGTGCCTAGGTCAAGTTTTTCAACATCTCGAGGCTGCATCAAACATCAAATTCCCAAGAAAATCAACCTGCTCAGGATATCTACATTGATCAATTTCATACTCCTTGAAAACAACATAGCTCACAGAGTTATCAACATCAATGTCTGTGTGCAATACTTCATAAGAAGCATTGTTTGGGTCCTCAATGAGATATAACATTTTATTTTCACCATATAACTTCACAAGGATGCCCTCAATTGGTATGGTTGGATAAGACATGTCCATTTGCACACTTCCACCCACACTAGCTACCCACTTTCTGGATAATAACATCCCCCATTTAGCAAGACAATCCACAATGACCACATTCAAGGTTAACTACTTGCTTGGATACACTGCCAATTACACTACTAAGCCTTTAACACATCCAACTACTGGAACCTCTCTTGAACCCATGACAAGACATTTCCCATAAACTGTTGTTACTTTGATATTTAACTCATTCATGACCTCAAGAGTCATTACATTACATGAAGCCCCGAGTGAAACATGCGCTTATGTAACACCCTATCCTTAATAATCACAAAGAGTAAAAATCAATCCACATTCGATGAGACTCAACAAGAGAAGTTCCCAAATAAACCTCAAGTGGTTCACCCAATTCCTCTAATGCTTGTGGTTTTTCTAATTTTGCAATGACATGAGGAACCTCTACATTGTTTACATTTTTACTCTGGGTGACCTTTTCTTCCTTAAGCCCCAAATACTCAAATGCCCTCTTCTTATGATTAGATATTCTAAAAAATTCAAAATAGGAACAATAATCTTGATCTGACTCAAGATTTGTGCTATGTTACAAGGAACATATTTGGGTAAGCCAATATTAGGGGAAGGATTACAAATTCATTTGATGGCATAGGATTTTTCATAGTCTGAGCATGGGGAGGAACACAAGTTTTATTTAGGGTGACAAATCCTTTGCTAGATGCATCTTTTCTAAGGGTTTCCTAAGGATACTGGTAAGAAATGGAATTTTTGGTTTGGCTCTGCAGCCCTAGCCATTTGGAAACCTTACTCCCGGTATTATATTATTTTTCTTGGGTAACTACTGCATTCATTAACAATTTCCTGTCCTCTTCAAGGAATTCCTACATCATACTTTTTAATCATTATTAGAAACTCAAAATATTGTACCATATCAATTTCAAAAGTACAATTCGGACGAAGAGGTAATACCTAGTGAATGCAATCCCAGAAATCAGTAGTAGTTCTGGAACTTATTAGTTCAATTGAGGTTGCTCCCTACTATGAACTTGTAGAGAAATCCATCATGCATGCATCATCATCATCTTCCTCAACTTCTTTGTCTTCTTTGCATGGGGAACGGGGCAAGAAAAATCTATCACACAACTCCATTTCATGAGCTTCTTAAACAACAACAAATCTAACAGCTTAAATAATTAGGTACCAATCTATTTTCCTAGGGTTGGGGATGTCTATTTCCTGATCCCACGAGCCCTTTACCCATGTCATCTGATCTGTGATCACCTCTGGGATGATTTTCAAATATTTCTTGACCATGTGGCTTGTTTTGACCTTGGAAACCTTGTCCAACCGCTTCTCTCCTGCTCGCCGCTTCTAGGATATTTCCTTAACAACTTCGACCAATGTTTTTACAACTTTTTCTAGATCCACAAACTTACTTGATTGACGCTTTTATGGATTGGTCATCTTGATACCTTCCCTCTTATTAGGCTTACCAACTACTTTGATATTGTTTTCAATCAGTAAAGCCATGGTGAAGGCCTACCTCAAAGTTCTTGGGTTTATGTTCCTTAAATAATAGGCAGACTTTTTGTCAAAAGTATCAATATTTTATTAAACAAGAAACATCAGTTGGCCTCGGATTACAGGTAGCCTAATCAAGGTCTTATTGAACCCAGATTAAAGACATGAATAGATTCATTTGGATTTTTCTTTATATTTTCAAATTCAGACAAAAGAAACATGGGATCTGTCTTATCCCAATATTGCAATCTAAAAGCATTTTTCATTTCTATCCATGAATCTATTGAGTTATCTAGAAAAGACTTATATGAGTCACGTCCATCCTCCTCAAGAGTGTGAATAAACAATTTGATATACACATCCTCAAATTCAATCTCAAAGTATTCCATCATATTGACAAAAAGTTTTAAATGTTGATCGCTAGTGATAGTATTATTACCTTGAAATTTAAGAAATTTGTTTATGATATCTTGTGGCACTATATTTGGATATCGAGCCATACCTCTAAAATTTGTAGGATTGAAAGTATTCACAACAAAAGGAGGTCGAGGTGGAGGCTAGGCCATAATGTTTTGAGGAGGTGATCTTACAGGGACACAAAATTATGAGGGACAAGGGGTCTTTGGAACACAGAGTATAATTTTCAAAATGAATGTCCTCTAAAGGCTCTATTTCGTGGAAAGCCCTATAAAATTTGGAAAATATAGGGACAGACTTAGAAGCACACTTATAAAATACAAATGAAGGCCTCTCTCTAGTTAGAGAATTTAGATCTATATGAAAATTACCTGATTCAGAATCACTTGAAGAAGAATGGTAATGTTCAACCATAGGTTGATCACTTTTCAAAAATAATATCTCTTTTCTTGATTCCTGATCTCCAACAACTTTCAAGACTCTTTTTCCTTCTAAATTTTTCTTTCCCAATTCTGAAACAACTTTCTGGTAGGATATTTAGTGAAGAAATATCTACTTCCTTCTAGCTTTGCAAAGAATAGTGATAGATTTCATTTAATACAGTTCGTGATCTGGTATTTATCAAAATTTAAATCAACACGGAGTCGCCACCAAGGATTTTCACCTTAGTTGTGCAAATTCACTATAAATGACTTGTGAAATATCTATCAACACTTAATTCCTACAAAGCTTAGCAGATTTGACCTTCCTTTACTAGTATTTATCATTGATGATATAAATTTAGTGAAATAACCATTATAAATTGGAAATATTGCACAATGAATATGTAATCTTGCACAAATATAACATATCTCGAAAAGGATGACATTTAAAAAGTGTATTTGTACTTAGATCATGTAGGAAACATTACCATGTCCAAATATAAGAATGCCTTCGAAGATCCCAAAGAACGGCACCATTTTGGTGTTGGTATACAAATTGATTCTCCTTGGAAGTGAGCAAAATCACATATTTAACAAGATTTTTAGAGATAGATAAATTGTGGTATAAGTCATTTTATATCCGGGGAGGGGATTCACTCACTCTTTGTCACTCAAAGGCGTTGGAGAAATGGATAGTATCTTCATTAAGTATTTGATCATACTTCACTACTTTAGGTCATGCCTTTTGAATAGGGAGAGAGGACCCATTTTGTAACCTCTTTTGAGGACATGAAGAGATCCTTCTTTGCACAATTTTCAGGGAACCTTTAGAAATTATGATCAATACACCACAATTTAACTCGCATTTAGTTGTCACTTCTAAAGAATAGAGATATTTTCTCGAACAAGGTTCGAAGTTACTAAAGACACTTAAAACCTGCTTGCTTCTATATATTTTAGTATTAGAATTTGTTTATTTGTGGATACGCAACACAAACATGGGTACTTCAGGTAGGATTCATGCTTATTCAAAAAAATTGTGGGGAATTAAGCAAGATGAATTTGATTTCACCAGATCTTTCGTAACCTTTACAACAATTGGAAAACTAACAGATAGAATGCTTCATACTAGCCAAAATATTCCTTCAAATATAATGTGTGCATCAATGGAGGCCCAAACTTTCACGGTTTCACACAATCATTAAGAATTCAACACGAATGCTCGAGCTAAAGACTCAATTCAACATTAATAACCCCCGATTCATCATGCCTAAGATACTTTCATAGGCTTACAAACAATATTTATCAACATGTTGGAAGTAAAATGATTTTAAAATGTTTATTTCATTACCGATGAAAGCTCTTCTCATAATGAAATTGCAAATGCCAAAATACTAACACATGGACCAGATATTGTGTGATTAAGAGATATTTTAATATAAGATTGCAACAAGAACAAGAAAAACTATTTGAAAGAAATTCTCGAAATAAAAGCAAACACAATTTTACCTAGGATCAACTTAGATTAATTTGAGATCTATAAGATTTATCAAGAGGAGAAATTTTCTTGAACAATCTTAGAGCTTGTTAATGGCTATAGACTTGCAACCATCTTGACATGATCAAATCTAAAACACAAGAGATTAACAGGTTTCTTAGATGGTCTCTCAGGAAGATGGGCTTTCTCAAATTTTCTCCGAAAATTAACCCCGACGATACACAAGAGTATCCTCATTGCATTTATACAATTCACTAACTCACTCATCCAAAATTTTCCCCAAAAGAATAATATTCGAGGAATCCTTTAATCGTTGCAAATTTGTCTCAAAAAGTGATGTTTAAAAATTTACGCCCAAAGTTTCTAGGTGGAAAAATCATGAACTAATCACGTTTCTCATACCCTCACCCATGAATAGGATGCCATGTCATAACTTTTTGACAATCCTTCTAATCATTCTTTTATTCTGTCACACAAGAAATCTCATTTTTGATCATTTTCAGGTGGCTCCATATAGCTAGATCTGACAAGAAATACTTTTCACCCTCGAGAATACACCTTGAGAAATGAGTTCCCTTGCATGGATTCTCGCATTCATGCATTTCGAGTCCGAGTTGGCTAAATGCAAAGAGGAGTCAACGAAGCCTCCATATGTTTCCTTGGTGCAACCAGTAAGGTGAAGTCCAAAGGCAAGTTTTTAAATGAGTGTGGGCCTTCGATGTGTTTAGGACCCTAGAGAATTGCATCGGTTCTTTGAAAAGTCAAAGTATGGGAAGGCCCAGCGAAGCTTCCACGTGTTTTTTCAGCCCAACTTCAAAGATAAAGTTTAAAGGTGGGACCTCAAATGAGGGCATGCTCTCCACGTGCCCTACACCTAAGAAAATTTCCTTGGCCTTTGAAAAATTCTTAGTATAAACAGGATCCATTGAAGCCCCCACGTGTCTCTTTAGTGCACTTCGATATGGTGCCCGAAATCGAGACCCTAAACAAGTGCATGCTTACGACGTGTCTCACCGAATTTTTTTTTTTTGAAAGAGTTTTAAGGACCAACGGAAGGTGACACGTGACTAAGGTCAGAGAAAGTTTCGTTGGCTATTGAAAAATTCTAAGTATGGGAAGATCCAACGGAAACCTCCACATGTCTCTTTGGCACTCTTTTAAAAGTAAAATCAAGGGTAAGTCACCAAATAGGCACGGGCCCTCCACATTTCCCATGCCTTAGAAAGTTTCTTGACAAGTCTAAGTATATAGAGGAGCCGGTGGAATCCCCCACATGTCTCCTTGGCTCAACTGCAATGGTAAGACCTAGAGGTGGATCCTCAAATGAGCACAGACCATCCACGTGTCCATGGTCTGACAAAGCTACACCAGTCGCTTGAAGAAAAGTCTAAGTATGGGCAAGGCAAATGGAAACCTCTGCATATCTCCTTGGCCCAACTCTAAAGGTCAAACGAAGAGGTGAATCATCAAATGAGCGCAAGCCCTCCACGTAGAAAATATTTGAGTTGAAGCGGGCCAAAAAAATTCAAAATGCTTGGGAGACCTGCTTCTTCGCTTCCAAATTTTGATGCGGGCTCCATCGGAGTTGCAACTCACTTTTATACCTTTACATCATTTGAAAACAGAGCTTTAAAATTTCAAATTGCACCACCGACTTGCTTTGACATTTTAAATGCTAACTCAAAAATGTAACATCACTCGTCCCAATTTATAACATTACTCCTTTTTCACAAAAGGGAAAAAAATCTTCAAAATGTTCGATGATCCTCCTCTCCACCTTTGTCATGAAAAATGGTCACATGTTCATCTTCAGTGGTCAAAGTAAGAATTTTCCCCTAGCACTTTACGTTTGTTGAATAACCAATTAGGTATTATCGGGCTGCGGGGCCAATTTGGTATTTTTAACAAATGTGAAAAAAGTGACAAGTTTCACCAAAAAAACCCACTGGGCCACATCCAATTAGAAAGGACTATGTTTCCATGGATGTTGGCACGAAAATTAACAGAGGAAAATATGACTGTGGAAAAATAGAAGGAAGGGGAAATCCCAAATTCATGCCCAAATTACAAATTATTTCTCATGGACAGAGAAGCGGAAAACAATATCTGGACTCAATGTGATCCTCAACCAAAGGAAAGGACTGACCATGGCAACCAAATGAAGGAAAAATCTGTCACACATCAATACAAGAAGATAGAGAAAACTTCAAACCATGCAGACTAAGACATTTTGAACAAACAGGGTGAGATTAAATTGAGCACCAACACATAAAACACAAATAAATCGCATACAAGAATTTAAAGAAGGGAACAAAATTCACCCCATGGCCACACATGTGAGGTCACACCCCAATGGGAACCTCCTAACTAGGCATGAAAAACACTACAACAATACATTACACAAGTTGTCAAATTTTGGCCACGTTTCTCAACACCCGACATCCTTGCGTGGTTGGTCCCCTATCCCCTTCGATATATGCGATAAAATGTCCTACAAAACAAGAAGATACCTCTCTGGCCTTTCATTCATATTAACAACATCGAGACAATATACATATAGAATCAATAATCATCATTCGAAACTAAGTAATTCTATCATCCATCAACATATCAAAACTCTAATCCTAACATCCATAAGATTATAATTGTACTCAAAACATCCAGAGTATAATGTGTCAGTATAAGATCCAAATAATGCAAATCAACATATATCGAACTGTCTACTATCACCATCTAGTGTATCATAATAACAATGCAAATCACATAATGTCAATACTCCAAATATCCACATAGTCCATCATCTACTGATCAAAATATAATACTCAAATGTCTAAGTATCAAATAAACAGTAACATCAAACAATGAAATAGTGTCGAAGAGGAGTGAGCACTATAACTTGTAATTTGATTAGGACATATTCATTTTTATTTCATTCTCCATTTTTGCATCTTTCTCATATACCTCTGATAAGATTTAACGGGAAAAGTGTAGCTATAACTTGAATTTTCTTTGACATAGTCCATTAATATGAATACAGAAATTAGGAAGTTGCCAGTAGTTAATGGGGTTAGTGGTAATGAGTTCCAAGTTACTGACGTGGTGTTGAATGTATAACGGTTAAATGGAAAATATATACCCCGATCCGAAACTCTTTGTTGTACTTTCTTTATTTATTTTACAGTCACTTATCTCGTAATGCGAGTTATCAATGATGTATATCTTTTTAAAGTTCCCTTTTCTATATAAACTCAGGAAACCTTCCAGGCAATATTTTCCTTTCTTACGTGGCTAATTCTTAAGTGCATTCAATCATACGAGTTGCCTTTCGAAATAGTTACGTTGTAATAGGTTGTTTGGAATTTCTAGTAGTAGTGCAATATTTTCCACGCGTATGTAGCTAATTCTTAAGCGCATCCAACACTCACATGAATTGCCTTTTGAAATAATTACTTTATAGATAAAGTTTCTTATCAAGAAAGGTATCTGAATAAATGGCAGGTGTATTCAGTTAGACCATTGTGCATCTAGAGGAAAGAAAACATGTACTAGTATTGGATTATGTGAATATCTAGTATATTAAATTTACATGTCTTCTAGAGTTCTTTTAGATGAGGTCTCTAAAATTACTAGTCTCGTGCATATATCTAGGTAGTTACTTGATGTACATAGAAACAATAGATGAATGTATTCAAATAAATCATATAAACTAGCAATTTAATCGAAGGGTTCAATGAACACGCTGATAGGGTGACAGAAGAAAATTAGGTAAATCAATGGTTCAAAATGAAACGATGTGATTGGATTTGTTAACATGCATGAAAAAGAAACCATAGAGACTGTCAAGAAAGATAGAAAATATTTTAATAAGATAAAATATTTACTTTCACTTTAAAGTTTGCAAGGAATTTGAATAAACTCATTTAACAATGTAATTGAATCTCCAGGTTTTGACAAATACTAATACTTTGTTTCAAAGATGCTATTTTGAATGGGATGGTGAGTATGGTGGCAAAGGGTATATTGATCCAAGAAGACAACTGTTGCTACTCATATTTGGTGAAACTATGGCAATGTGTCATAGGGATGCCCATGTCTTGTGAAAGATGTACTCATGGTTTTTAATGAGTAGATGTTATAACACATCAATGTTGGAAACCACGACCTAATTTGTACATTATTTGTGACGATCATTTTGTGGAAATATAAAAAATTAATAAGTGGAATAAGGAATAAAACTCAAACGAACCAACACATAATACACAATATATGAAAATGGTGAATTGTATGTAGACAAAAAACAAACTTTTCATAGCTGAAATAGTGGAATAAATTATTCTTTGATTCAATTATGAGGAAGAACATGATGAACGAAACTTAAAAACATAAATACAATATAGATTGTATATGTTGAGTATGCATAGATGCATACGCACCAATGCCATGAAAGGGGAGCTCATGTAAATTTTCTAAAAAGGTGTGTGTGCCTATGCAAAAATGCAAAAAGGGGTACCCTAGCTGCTAGCACCATGAAAGGCACACCTATACACATTAGAGGGTTGGGGAAAAATAGTGTTCGTGAGCGCGTAGATGGGGTATCGACACGCAAAGGGGGTGAAGTGCTTTGAGGGTGCTCACATTGTAGAGGGGGTAATGGCATTGCTAGAGAGATGGCGTGTAGAAGACATTTTGGAATGACTTGAGAAGGAAAAAAAAGGTTCTTAGGAAAACCTAGTTGTTAGAATCGATGAATTGGATAACAAAATGGAAGATTTAGATGATATAATAGGAGAATAACATGGTATAATAGAATAATAAGATCATAATAAATGTCTTGATTAACCCTATAAATGGATTTAGAATGGCTAGAGACACGAGAGCGACATAGGTGGCTCTGGGATTATGAGGTGACATTCGAGATAATGGGACCAAATTTTATTGGAGATCACACTAAAGGTGACTTTCTAAAATAACAAACCTTGAAGTGTAAGTCAAACTAAGTGGAAGTCTTATCCTTTCTTTTCACCGTGTGTTGTACCCATATGTGGCTACGTGGACACCTTGTGTACATAAATTTTTCCTATTCTTCATAGACCTTGGTTGTCATTCATTGGGGTCCCATTGACAATTTCCTTTTTAAATGTTCTATGTTGTAATTTTTTTAACCTTTTAGAGATGATTATGTAGATTTTAATGCTAACAATCATGTTTAGAGGAGGTTAGTGTCCAGTACCTTATATTCTACCTTCTCTTTTTACAATAGTGTCGGACAAGAGTTGGGTTCTGAGGGATACACTTTTTCTACAAAGTAAAGAAATCCCACATAATGCATGACTTCTATTCATATACATTGTTTCCTACCTCTTTCCATGACTTCCAAGAGGAATTCAAGTCTAAGGGGAGGGGGATGTAGTGCCCACTCCACTTTGACACTTATTTTTCTATAATCATGTCTATTAGTTGCTTAGTGACATGGACACTTCTATGATATTTTGGATACAATGTTATTAGACTGTATGGACATTATGATTATCAATGTTTTTGTGACTCTTATTATGGATTCCTAGTAGACAAAGAATGGATATTGTGGTACATGTTGATTTATCTTTGTTTTACTTATATGCTGAAATCTTGGACTCTTGACATTGGCGATTATGTTATATGATATGACTAACCATGTGTGCATTGATGCCATGTTTTTGTTACTAATGTGAAGATATTAAGTGATCAGTACTATGTTTTCGAATTCACCTAAGTAGATATAAATTGTAGTAAGTGTGTGAATTGCATGGTTAGTGTAAAATATGAATTCCGAAAGATGATTGTGCAAAGCGTAGGAGATTGTAAATGTCATGGTATGGTAAAATTGTGATAATTAGTAAATTTTAAAAATTGATTTAGAATAAAATTAATCAACTATGAAAATGATGTAGTTACGTTGTATAAAGATGTTATTTGATACATGATATTTGTGTTATGATTTCTTGACGTATTAATATGGTCTTGAGGTAGAAGGTGTTATTGTCTTGGTTGTATGCGGGAAATGAATTCACAATAAACAAATAAGGGACTAGGATACTAACTATGGAAGAATACCGGATGTTTAAAACTTTGTCACCTAGGCATTCATGTGTGTTGTGTATGTTTTAGTTTTTCTTGTTGTTGTTTGTTAGGATGTGAATGTTGTATTTTTCTCTTTAACTATTTGACTTAGTTGTGCGTGTGATTTTATTGAATTTTAATGTATTCTCATTTTATTGTACTTATTTAGGGTTCTCTTTATTCAGATCAATTAACTATGTGGATAATGCTAATTAGGATATGTGACAAAGGGGTAAATGAATGGGGTAGATATTACTTGTTCTCTTAAGGATTTTAGATGGATTTTATTTTATTTTGATTTATATAGCCCTACCCATCTCTCAAATGTCGGATTTGGGCTTTGAGCCCATTTTTGGAGGCTTGTGGGAAAATTTATACTTGTCCCATACTTCTTAAACTCTCCCACCAACCTATCCTACGATATAAGGGGTAACATTTAGCCCATATTATGTATTTTTGAAGGCAAATAGGCAATTAATGCCACCTTTTCTCGTACCCTCTTAATTGTGTCCTTGAAAGAAAGGAGTGGAGGTTTTCGTGTAAGAATGGAATTTCACATACCCTCACTATTAAGAAATAAGAGATAAAATATGCGGAATAATCCCTCATGGAATCGCTACAAGAGAAACTAATATGTAGAAAGTCTTACAGATCTCAAATAAAATTGTAGAATAAAATAACATAACACAAAGAGACATTATTTAACATGGTTCACCCAATTTGGGCTACGTCCACTAAGAATCATTTGCTCATATTTTATTACAAGACACCGCTCTCTCAATACAATACCTATATTTTTTGGAGCTATGCTCAACAAACTCTATAGAATTCACACTGAATTCAAAACACATCTCGCAATGTTACCGTGTTTCTACCATATGCATAAAACCATATAAGTAGATAACCGCTTAAGCAATTTTACAAAACCGTGGGTTTCAAAACCATGGGCAAAAATCATCCCATAAACCTATGCCACAAAATCCTACCCATATGAGAAAATACGTTTCCCAGATATCGGGTATGTTTTAAGGCCAAAAAAATTTCTCGGGGGCTGCGCCCCCAAAACCCTACTATCAAGGGTTTCCGCCCCCAAACCCTGGTGAGGATACATGAAAATTGTATAGTACTCTTAGTGTATAGTCTTCAAAACTTTCACACATGAAAACACGCTCCACACCTAACACTCACGACTCGTTTATGGAGTACAGGGGGTTATGTGTTTGACTTATGAGGTGTATTGGGAAGATATGATGTGGCATCCTAAATGGAGTCACCTCACCATCCTCTCCACCATTTTCTATTTATTGGATATTTTTAGTTTTTAGGGGTTACTTGCTTAGATATTTTTGGAGAACTTATATGGCAATTGGCTTGTATTGTAGAAAGAAGTTATATCTTGGTTTCTTGAAGCTTTAAAGGAGTTTTCAAGGAAAATTAGGCCCTTATACTTGTATTTTAACATTTCTTGTTTATGTATTGTGTTGTAATTTGTATGAATGCATGTGACTTTGTATGGGATTTGGTAGATTTGGCCATAAGGATGGTGTAGGGAGAGGGAAATGGAGCCATTTTTGTGGAGGTAAAAGGGAGTATGTGAGGATTTTGTGGAGGGAGTGTGGGAAGGGTGATCCACCTATGTGGAGTTAAAAGGAAATTATATCATTGTATATTTTAAAATGGAGAGATAAGGAGTCTTGTGTGTGTATTTGATTTTTGTTAGTGCACTTGGAGGCATTGGGTGGAACCCTATCCCACTTAAGAGGCACAAGGATATGGCTACCATTTTCTTTTCCCCTTTAGATTAACTTTTAAGCCTATGTGTTCTGGAAAGTTGTAGATTTTATTATTAATGTTATTGTTGTGTATGTGTTGCAAGTTGTATTGGTGTATATGTATGTATTGTTGAAGCCATTTTGTGAAGAGTTACCATGGTTGTAAAAATTCCTTATTTTTCCATTGTTGGGGCTCCGGGGCCAATGAAAAGCTAGGATTGACCTTCTCATTGGATTAAGGTTGGGAGGTGAGTGTTGCATAGGTTCCCTTCCTTTGTGATTGTGTGGAAGATGGAGGAGAAAAATAAATTGCAAGTTTAGTTCATGGGATGGAGTTACATAAGTTTTATTCTATTATATGTAAGTTACTTATTTTATTAAACCATTTAAATTTATGTAACTTTTCCTCTTACTTTGTAAAGAAACAAAAATCCTTTGGTTATACTCATTGTGAACCAATGTAATGTTATCCTACTTAAATGTGAATAGAAGTTGATTTTTAAGTTACAAGAAAAGTTGTAAATGAAAGTGTGCAAATTGTGTATCTTGTTATGAAAAGAAAGTAAACTTGATAAGTTGATTTTTGTGTAGAAATGAATACTTGATTTAAAGGAAAAGAGGAATAAGAATGGTTGTGTTTGAATAGTGAAATGCTTATGGGAACTTAATTTCTCTCTATTACTTTGTTTTATTACTTTACTTTTAAAAAGTGTTCAAATGGTACTTTCTCTTTTATACAATCTTCCTATCGATATACTTGTGTAACTCTTTAAAAATACAATTAAACCACCACTACATACATACATGTATTATGTACATACACACACACACAGATATATATATATATATATATATATATATATATATATATATATATATATATAATTATTGGGGTGTTGGCGCACCCCCAACAGCTTTATTATATATATAAAAATAAAGTGGGACTAGTGGTGTGGGTCGACCATGGCTTCCCACCCCATTTCCTTTGCATAGTGGTCACCGCCACTATGGGTCATTTTTCACGAGTCACAACCCCATTTGGGTGTTTTATTAAACAAAAATAAGAATAATATAATTTATATTATGTGTGTGTATGTGTATGTGTGTGTGCGTGTGCGTGTGCGTGTGCGTGCGTGCGTGCGCGCATGCACGTGTGTGTGTGTATCCACACAAATTGGATTTAACCCAGGATTTTTTTCAAAATAAAAATTCGGGAAACCATTTACCTAAAGCAAAAAACCTAGTTAATTTTTTCAAAAAAAAAATCTAATAAATTGTCTATTAAAACTCTGCTAAGAGAATTCAAAAGAAAACCAAAAATATTGTTTCAAAAGGATTTCCCCCTCCATTATATATCTTAAGCAAACAAGAAATCCTCCATAGCTCCCTATTTGCATCCATGGCCTCCACTTCCTTCAACCTGCAAATCTAAATTAGAAAATGAGAGGATTAGGGAAAGAAACAGAGTAAAAACAAAATCATAAGGATATATAGGGTTATTAAGAAAACCTAGGATATAATGGTGCTTATTGATCTAATCAAAGTGTAGAGATTAGACCCTACACTTTTTAAGTTGTGGGTAATTTTGATGGGAATGGGTATTTTAAAATTAAGTGTATGGGTATTTGACTGATGGGGTCACCTAGGGTATTCTAACTAGTGGGTTAGGTTATGTTGTGACTTTTGATTATGGGCCAATATATAAATAAATGACATTTTGATTATGGGTTGATTAAATAAATATTGTGCATGAACTTTTAAATAAATAAACTATTTGAAGGGGTTAAAATGATTAAAGGTAGATGTGTAAATAAATAAATGAGGGGCATGGGAAATATCCACCTTAGGGGAAATAAAATTAAAGTTAAATTTGGGAAATATTTCAAATTAAATTAAATGTAACTTAGAAAATTATTTTAATGGAATTAATAGGAGCTTAGGTGGGTAAAAATGATGGGATTGACTTAGAGAATATTTTAAACAAAATTCATAGAAACATTGGATGCGGATAAACTCCAAAATGAATTTTGAGAACTAAATAATAGTATTCATTTATTAAACCTTTTATGGCCCCTCTAAGGGGGTGTATTATTTAACTGATATGAACTAAATAAACTTATTTAAAGTATATTAACCTTGCGGCATTTTTAAAAAAATTCATAATTTTCCTAAGTATTTGATAGAGTTTGACATGGTCTTAGTGCGTCAAAATGTGGGTGTTACAAGTACATTAATTTTTCAAAAACTTTTGTTAGGAATAATATAGAAATTTACTATTTGATGTAAACTATTGTACAAAATTGCTACGTTAATTTTTTTTTGAACTTGTCAAATATACCTCTCGTGTTTTTAATCATAGTTCGCCTTTCATATTTTCTTACCAAGTTTTGGAAATTTCATTTTGTTACCGCCATCTTCCTCGAGTAGTAGAAACTAGCACAATAAGGAATTCAATTTCTTTCTTATGACAATCACATTGAATCCTCTACATTTGCAATTCTATTCTGTATATGACGGAGAATTTAGTTTTAAAACCTTTCTTCTAACTTGGGAATTGAAGTTTTGAATAATGTTAAAGTGAATTGCACAACTTTGATATAAATTATTTTCTTCTACAAACCATAATATTATAAACAAGCAAGATCAAATATCGAAGCTAAAGTGGACTACAAGTTAAAATAAATATCCAAATATTGCTAAAAACAAAATAGTTTATAAAAATAATGTATCATAAATCCTCAACTTTTAATTTAAGTTCAATGACATACAATTATGAATTCGCATACCGGAATGGGGATGATCCTGTGGTGAACTGGTGGGGCCCTTAGCCTGTAGAGCCAACAACCCAAGTTCAAACCTAGCCCCCATGGCATGTGGAGTGGGGTATTTGCATGTCGCCTAGGGGGTACATCCCTAGTATAAATTGTGCTGATGGGGTGGGTGTGGTGTAGTCAAGTCACATGGTTGTATGCTTGCCCACCCATGTTCAAATCCCACCAAGGCACAATCCTCCTCGGAGGTGGTTTCTCCACTAGAGGCAGCATCTCTGCTCATGGGGACACTGGTGGTTACTCCTCGCTGCTGACGCTGGTGACTCCTCCTTGCTACTAATGCCGGTGGCTCATATTCTCGCTTCTCTTCTCACCGCTAATGCTGGTGGCTGCTTCACTCACTATTGATGCTCCTTTCACCGATGAAATTGGTGGTTTCTCCGCTTCTTTGCTAAACCGGTGGCTTCTCCTCTCGTTCTTTGACGATATGGTTCTTCCTCTCGCTTCAATCACTAATAGTTTTCCCACTCGTTGCGGTCATTGTAGTTGGTTGTTGCATCTTCACTATGGTTTCATGTTGCTTCAATTGGGTTCCTAATAGTGGTCCCCTTGAATGTAACTAGGTTGTGGATACTCTAAAAAATACTCAATTGTACAAGGATGTGGGTCCTTTCAAACACCCTTAATTTACCCCCAATTCCAAAAAAATAAAATCGCATACCAAAACCTCACTCAAGCATTATGCCAAACCATTTACATCAATTATTTTCTTTTATTCCAATGCCTTGTATAGGAACTTCCTATTCAACATTTTCACTTATAATAGAGTATATACATACCCATGGATTATTAATCCATATTAAAAAAATAACAACAATTTAGTTTTCTTAATATTCTTCCATGATATGGGAGACACAACATGTAATCTAACCAACTAAAAATAAAATATTTGCAAAGATAAAACTCATAATATAAAACATTAATGTGTATGGAAATATGCTCATTAAAACATTTTACACAAATATGATGACTAAGTATGTAAAGTAGATTAGTATTGATGAAATTTTATTCCAAATCTCAAGGGAAGGCAAAACAAATCATTTCCATTTAAGCATTAAACTGAAGAATAAATGGATCAAAAAATTGATACACAACACCATTTGTGTGAAGAATCCAATCATTACAATTGTGATTCTATCAATAATGGATGAAACAAAATACTTTGACATAGAAAATAGAATAAATATGAATCTAAAAAAGAGACTCCAATTTGTTGTTAAAAAAACCTAAAAAAAAATCCATAATTAAAACTAAAATTCATTGGAACATTTACAAATCACAAACCTAGACCCAACCACTAGACTATGAAGGTTTACCCTTCGGATGTCGATAATCATTTTTTTGTTAACTTAGCCTCTAACTATAAGAGTGTGAAACACAAAGGGAATCAAAAGGTTTTTTTTGGAAGGATTATCAACCCGATGATGTTGGTTGTGGGGGAGTGATTGAGATGATTCTTTAGAGGATTTGGAGATGGAAGAAGGTGAGATTCATCATACGTATGGAACGCTCATCTCTCCTCCAATTTTGGAGGTTGACGGTTCAATTTCTTTACAACAATCATATGAGATATCACTCCCTTTGGGGTCAGCCAATGATCTCATTGAAAATAATAGCTTGAAGAAGGATTCAATTATTAGCAATAAATTTCTTGATGTGGCCAAGGCTAGGACTTGCCCCTCCTCTAAACCCATGGCATATGCAAAACTGACCCTTGTGGTTTTTGCCAAGACATTTATGAGTTAGTAGAATATTATTAGAATAGGGGTTTGATTTGCAGATACAATAGTTGTTTCCCTAGTCTTCCTACTTTGCAAAAATGGATTTTAGAACAATGGTGACCTCTTATTGAAGGTAAAGTGAATATCTATCGCTCTACATGGGGTATTCTTTTAGCATTATTTTATAGTTCCTCTGATAAGGATATAATATTTGAGAAAATATGGGAATTCCAGTCGGATCATCTCCTCATGAAGTCCTGGTTCTCTCATTTTAATCCCCTAAAGGAAACTTTTAACATTAGACCTATGTGGGTAAGGTTTCCTTACATGCACCTACACTTCTTGAGTGAGGATTGTTACAAGGCTATTGGGGATACTCTGGGAAAAAATTTAGTTGTTGATCCTAAAACTCAAATTTTTGATCATACCACTTTCACTTGTATTTTAGTGGATATGGATATGATAGAAGACTTCCTGGCATCCATGGAGCTTAGAGTCAAAGATTCAATATGGACTCAAAACTTGGATTATGAAGGTTTTCCATTTAGGTGCAAAACTTGTTTTGCTCTTTGACATTTAGCAACTGATTGTCACATTGCCAAGAAACCATTCAAGGGACGGGTCTCGTGGTGGAAGGATTTTAACCTAGAAAATTTAGTGGTACATGCTCTTGAGGATAGTGATGGTGAGAATGTTTCAGTTAGTCATTCGGTGAATCTCGAAGAACAGAAGAGGGAGATTGCTCCCTTCCCTACTAAAATGGTTCAAAGAAGATGCGGGTTTAGGGGTGCCTCTTCTCCATGCCCCCAAGGATCCATGCATTATCAAAGCCCCAATAATTTGGGGGTTCTTGAAATTTAGCTACCGGTCTACCCAAATGAGAATGTAGATCCTAATGTGGGTGATGGCTGACAGGTTGTGAACAACAAAAAGAAAGGAAAAATAGGAAATTCTCCTATTAAGATGAGCCTTAGATCCCACACAACAAATGGCCAGGATAGTTAGGGCTACCCTTTTGGTAGATGGTCAAGTGATTTTGATCTAGTCTATGTTTTTGGTGCCCTTTACCTTTTTGGTTCTTGGTTTTGGGCTTGTTTGGTTTGTTTCTTCTTTGGCAGTTTGGGTCTCGTTCTTTTTATTCCTCTTTTAGGATTTTTTCATATCTTTCAACAGACAGGTTCCTTATCCCTCCCAAATATATTTTTACCTTATCTAATAAAAAAATAAATATTAGCAACAAGATTTTTTTGAAATCATGCTAGCAATCAATCTGATTAAAATAAGGATCATAAATGTTAGCATACGTTGGTTATTAGATTAGGTGTCTATCTTATCACATTATCTCTTCTTCCATCATTCTCTGCTTCTATTGTGGATCTTCTCCATTTAGTTAGGGAGTCCAGTACAGATTTTTGTCCTATAAATACTGTACGTGTGCTTTGTTTTAGATAGAATAATATGAGATAAATCTATCTCTTCTATTTCTCCTTCCCTGATCTCTCTCAGTTTGGTATCAGAGCGTGGCAGAGATCTGGGAGGCGTTGGACAGACTGCAAATAGGCACAGTTGGAGGTGTAGGGCGAGATCTTGCCGGTGAGGCCAAAGCCTGCAAAGCTGAGCTTGTTAATCCTTTCGTTGTTGCAGATTACACCCTCTAATTCTGAAAACGTGCCATTACAGAGCGCCTGAAGCTTTTCTTCGACCACTGAGTGAGCACCTGAAGCTTTGCTGCTACGTGGAAGAGTCCTGAAGCTTTGCTGCTACGTGGAAGAGTCCTACTGTTGCTGCTGCGTGGAGAGGAAACATTCTTGCTGGTGCGTTGGACAGAAGGAAAAAAACATGGAAGTTCACGTGGAGAACTGCTGCTGCGTGTGGAGTCTTCAATTTGGGATCAGCCCATTCCCGTAAGAGTGTGACTGAATGCTGAAGCTCGTACATTGTATTATCAAAGATCTTTGAGCATCTTTTGAGATCCGAAACGCTAGGATTATCTATTATCAGCTTTAGAATAGATTGAGAAACCTGTTTGGATTCATCGACGCTCAGATTAACAGCAATAAAAGCGAGCAGTGGCACTAAAATCAATTACATCGAACTCACGGCCAGCCGAGCCATGTTCGAAATCTGAGCGTGTTGGAGACCACAAGCTGGACGTGGAGATCTCGCCGGAGAGAGAACTTATTTCTGTGCGCGGAGACCTTCAAACGCTGTCGAGGTAGTTTTGAGTCTACAACAGTCTCTTCTACACTACATCGAATGTCGAGTGTAGACAACTCGATTGAAAGCGTCAACAACACGGTCGCCACAGCTGAAAGCCACAACATCAACTCGCCAGCCAGAGAACACCGTGGAGAAGCTCCTGAGAGCTCCGGGTTCTACTTTGCATTGCTGACGAGCTTCGAAATTGCGGCAATCTTGCATTCGACAAACTAGTTCGAGAAGGACTCCTTGAGTACTTTCTTTTCAATGTCAGCTGCCAAGCAAAACGAGTACGGGAAGAATTAGAAGCCGGATATGACGCCGATTGTGATGACAAAGAAGAATGCCCTGTAAAGCGTCACCGTCTCACAACACGTGAATATCGCGAGCATCTACGAGCCAGTAATTCTCGACAGTGAGTCCAAATTGTAATAACTTTTCAAATAAATAAATATTTTTTATTACAATGTCTACTCCGAAGTTACTTCTGTCTGACGCTCAGTTGCTCAAAGGGCCTAATTTTGCGGCCTGGAAGACAAAAATGAAGACAATCCTTCAGTTTAAAGGATTATGGGAATTATCACAGGTCTGTGCCTGCTCCCACAGCCCCCGATGAACTAATAAAATATGACATGGCTAGTGCTAAAGCCTTGATGCTGATAATGCTCAGTATTAGTGATGATGTGCAACCGCATGTTCGGAATGCGGAGAAACCCAAGGAGGCCTGGGACAAGTTGGCAACCATTTATGAAGCCAAAAATCAGACAAAGATTCTTCATCTTCAGTTGAAGCTGCACACCCTCTCTATGGGGTCTAACGAGAAAGTGGAGGAATTCCTGCGTCGCGTGGCTGAGTTGAGATCGGAGTTATTAGCGCTCGATGAAACGGTAGACGATAAACTACTCGTCCCAATCACCTTGAGAGAACTCCCTTCTCATTTTCGAGTGTTTGTTACAACACTAAATGTGTCTAAACAAACAAAGTGACACTCGAAGAGCTTGTGAATTTGCTGCAAAGCAGAAGAAGCTATCACTTCATCGCATGGGGAGTCTTAGAACAAAGCCTTGTTCTCAAAGTCTAATCGTGGCCAGAAGAATCGGAAAGGTCCCCTAGAGAATCCAAATCCAACACAACCCAAATAGAAAGATCAAAAGTCAAAGAGATGGTGTCACATTTGCAGAACCAATACTCACGACACTGATCACTACTAGCACAACAACTTGAAACAAGGGCCTTCAAGCCATACAAGCACATCCGGCGCGAAGATTTTCAAAAGTCCAAACAACGTCCCCGCTAGAGAAAGAAAAAAGGACATCTTGCAGCCCAACAAGAAGATGATGACTCTAATGAGGAGACATCAGAAGGAGCCCATTGTAGTAAGAATCTTGTACTCGTCTCTCAAACTTCTCAGCCCATGAAGAAAGTCTGGTTGATAGACTCTGGTGCAAGCAAGCATATGTCAGGTGACAAGAAGTTGTTTGATTCACTACACGAAGAGCCAATCGGAGATCGAGTTCGGATAGCGGATGACAAAGAGTACATTGCAGAAGGAATAGGGAATGTGACCATTCCTCTGGGGCCACGAAAATGTACACTTACAAAGGTACTATATGTTCCTGGCTTGACTAGCAATCTTTTCAGTTACTCAGCTCTTGAATCATCACCTTAAGGTTGAATTTCTTGTTCAAAATGGCATTAAATCATGCTTAATCTCTAGACAAGGTACGGTTCTTGCTAAAACCTTTGTAAAATATAAGTTATTTGCTTTAGATATGTTTCATCTTCTGCAGTAGCTTTATCTGCTTCAACAATAGAATCAACTGCCTTATGGCATTTTAGATATGGACACTTGTTGGTCGGTTCACCGCACTGTGATGAGTTCAAAAGCAATGGTTCGTGGACTACCCGAATTGTCCAGTTCCTTGCCTATTTTCCCTGGTTGTCTTGCAGGAAAACAACATAGAGATCCGTTTCAAGCGAGCACCTTCCATGCCAAGAAGTGTCTAGAGGTAGTTCATACCGATCTGAACGGCCCATTGCCTGCTTCATTTTCAGGATACAAATACTTCCAGTTGTTCGTGGATGACCACTCTCACAAGATGTGGGTATATTTCCTAAAGCAGAAAAGTGAGGCTCTTCAACACTTTCAGAACTTCTATCATCATGTTGTCAAAGAGTCCGGACAACCACTTCTTCTACTCCGCTCAGATCGAGGGGGGGAATTCACATCAAAGAAGTTCTTGGCCTTCCTAAACCATCACAACATTAAGTAGCACCTGACTTGCTCCCTACACGCCCTAGAAAAATGGCATTGTTGAGTGTCGCAATCACACAGTGATGGAGATGGCTCGCTGCATGCTATCAACTGCAAAGCTAGGAGAACGCTATTGGGCTGAAGCAGTACAAACGGTTATATATCTTCTCAACAAGGCACCAACAAAGATTCTACTGAACAAGACGCTAGAAGAGGTATGGAGTGGTAAAAAACCATCAATTTCTCATTTGTGAGTATTTGGTTGCACAACATATATGCATGTCCCAGCTCAGAAGAGAAAGAAGGTAGAGCCAAAAACACTCCCGTGTATCCTTCTTGGCTACAGTACTACCTCGAAGGCATATTGTCTCATGGATCCTAAGACAAAGAAAGTATACGAGAGTCGGGATGTGGTTTGTGATGAGTCATCCTTTGACTCAATAGTATCAACAGAAGATCCACTTCCAAACACATCTCACCGATTAGTCTCTGAATCAGATGATGAGCCGGAGGAGACTACTCAGAGAAAAGAAATGCTACCAGGAGAACTATTTGTTGACCTTGGAGAACTGCAGAATGTGACTCCACATCAATCCTCATGGCAACGACATAGTTCTTCTCAAAAGCAGTCAAGTTCTCATCCGAAGTGGGTACAAAGCACTATCAAGGACTCACATTTGCAACAACTCCTAGATACATCATCCGGAGTCAAAACAAGGAGTCAAACAAGAAATGAGGTAAACTTTGCACTCATGAGTTCACTGATGAATAGCTCCGAGCCAGATAATGTTCGTGAAGCACTCAGTCAAACTCAGTGGAAGGAAGCTATGGAAACAAAATATGACTCGCTCATGAAAACCGGACATGGGAGCTTGTCGATCTGCCTACAGGAAAGAAACCCATAGGCTGCAAATGGGTCTTCAAGAAAAAATATAAGGCAGATGGATCCATTGACAAACATAAAGCATGACTTGTAGCCAAAGGATATGCTCAGAAAGAAGGCATCGACTATGAAGAAACCTTTTCACCCACTGCGAAGATGAAGACCATCAGAGTAGTTTGCGCACTTGCAGCACATAAAGGATGGAGACTTCAGCAGATGGACGTCAAGAGTGCTTTCCTAAATGGTGATCTGAAAGAAGAAGTATACATGACCCAACCTGAAGGATTTGTTGATGAAAATCAGCCTAAAAAGGTATGTCATCTCATCAAATCTCTTTACGAACTGAAACAAGCTCCCAGGGCATGGTATATCAAGATCAACGATCACCTTTTGCAGCATGGGTTCACTCGTAGTCCCTCAGATTCAAATTTGTATATAAAGAAGGTAGGCAAAGAAATTATCATTCTGGTTGTTTATGTAGATGATCTTGTGATCACTGGTAGTTCAGAAGATCAGGTTGATATTGTAAAGAATGATCTCAAAAGAACCTTCGACATGACAGATTTGGGGCTACTACATTACTATCTTGGCTTGGAAATATGGCAAAAGGAGCATCACATCTTTGTCTCCCAGACAAAGTACGCCAAGACACTCCTGGAAAAGTATAGAATGTCCGACTGTAAACCTATATCCACTCCCATGGAAAAAGGCTTGCAACTTTCAAGATTCCAGGACTCACCTCAAGTAGATGCTACTCTCTACAGGCAATTGGTTGGAGGGCTCATCTATTTGACATACACCAGACCAGATCTCTGCTATGCTATCAGCTATCTTTCCAGGTTCATGCAGGAGCCAAAGAAATGTCACTGGAATGCAGCAAAGCATGTTTTGAGATATGTCCGAGGAACAACTAATTATGGTCTGGAATATAAAAAGAATGATCAATTCTTCCTACAGGGATATGTCGACTCGGACCATGCTGGATCTGTTGATGATAGGAAGTCAACTACATGATACATATTTCATCTCGGATCTGGACCTATCTCGTGGATAAGCAAGAAGCAGAATGTTGTTTCTATCTCATCCACAGAGGCAGAATATCGCGCCGCACGAGGAGCTGTGTGCGAAGTGATATGGATACGTCGCATTATGGATGACCTAGGAATTCCTGAAAAACAGTCACCTATTCTCTATTGCGACAATCAGAGTGTGTTGAAGCTTGTGCAGAATCCAGTCTTTCATGAACGAACAAAGCATATTGAAATTGACTGCCATTTCATTCGAGAGCACGTCTTGAACCATCAAATTCAGCTCCAGTACTGTCCTACTGAAGCACAAGTTGCTGACATTCTCACTAAATCTCTTGGAAAAGTGAAATTTGAATCTTTCAGAGGTCACATTTGCAAGAATAATGTAATAAGGGGGGGAATGTTAGCATACGTTGGTTATTAGATTAGGTGTCTATCTTATCACATTATCTCTTCTTCCATCATTCTCTGCTTCTATTGTGGATCTTCTCCATTTAGTTAGGGAGTCCAGTACATTATTGTCCTATAAATACTGTACGTGTGCTTTGTTTTAGACAGAATAATATGAGATAAATCTATCTCTTCTATTTCTCCTTCTTTGCTCTCTCTCAATAACAAGGGGAGGAATGGATGGTTGTGAAAATTAAAAAAGAAATGGAAAACTTTAAAGGTTCCACTTAAGATGAAGTTAAGATCCCACGGAGTGGTATCTCATGGGTAAACCATCCTTTGATTTTGGTTAGGTTTCGTTTAGGATTTTTCTTGAGGTTGGTCAATTATGTTTGACTAGCCTCTTCTAGGAATTTTATCTTTTGTCCTAGCCATGGTGTTTTGGGTGGATTTTTGTTTCTTTTGTTTCTGGTCTTGGATCATGTTTCTGTTGGTTTCATATTTGTACTTTGATGCCTATCTTTCTGTTGTACATGGTTTTGATCCCTTCAAAATCACTCTTTTTACCTTATCTAAAAAAATGAAAGTCACAAATCTAAATACCCACAGCCCTAGCTCAATAATTGGAAAGGAAAATGGATAATTCAATCTGAAAAATTGTAGATATTATAATCAAGTCGCAATTCGATATTATTATTAAAGTTTCAGTAAAGCTTTGCTCTCCCACCTACAGAAAGAATAAGGAAATTTTATTTGGTAGACACCTAACTGGCTGTTCGGTTTACGCCTACAGTCAAGTTCTTTTATTTATCCATTGTTTTATGAAACAGTTTTCAACTTAGCAAAACATCAGACATTCATCTCAAGGCCACACGATTTTTGAAATTTCCATCTAGAACAAAGTATACACAAAAATCATTTGTCCATGATAATAATCATAATATACTAACGTATTCTTCAAACCCATAGCCAACAACATTATTGGAAAATAACATTAAAAAATTGTAAGAAAAGAAATACGGCCATACCTTAATTCTGGTCGTGAAATATCTAAGGGACCATGAGCTTCTTCTCCTATAACTCAAAAACTCTACATCCGAACAACTTCACTGGTTCTTCTAAACTAAAAAATCTTTGATGTCCCTCTTCTCACGTTCCTTCTGTACGGCCGACAGATTAACTCAAAAAAAACAAAGACACCATCTTAATTAAAAATAAACCCATGTCGAGAGGGAAACAAACTGTCGGAAAATGGAAACACAACCCATCTGAATAATAGGGGTAACAATAAATCATATTCCCTTATCTACAGTGACTCCATAAAATTACTTGACATATCTCTGGTACTAAGAAACCACCGATACCCGTCTTTAATAGCCACATCTAGGATTAATGGTTAGCATTTTTGCATCGCCTCACAAACGTTCGAAGAGCTCAAACACGGTTGATATGAATAGTGTGGATCAATGTCGATTGTAAGTAACGCCTATCAGTGTAATGATATGATTCTGTATTATGATAATATTATAGAATTGATAAAAATGTACACATTTATTTTTTTGGGGGAATAGTGACTTTGTTTGACTGGTATGAATATGAAATAAATGAAAACTTGTGTTTTAATGGATTTTACCTTGCGTGGTTTTAGAATGATTAATATTGTATGTGTTCTAAGATTAGTAATAATATGTCATTTTCACTTTTTCCAACTAAAAATTTCCACAATAATAAAAAAATATTTTTTTAAAAGACACGTAGCACATAAACATGGTTCGGTTCCATGGCATTACACATTTATAATTTCAAACTAAAAAATTAACCACATAGATTAAATTTTAGTGTATATATTCAATCCATTAAGTTTTATTGTATATATTCAATGCATTTTTTATTACTTGTCTAATATTTTTCTGAGAAAACAGCTTATTGAGTTATAATCATGGTACGGTGTAACGCCGCAAAGATGAACGAATGACGACGATGAAGAACTTGCTCCCACAAACATTCAACCCGAAAATGCGACAATTGTTTTTTTTTTTTAAGATCGAGATTAAGAGAACCAGATTTATAATTGCAATACATTTAAATCGGGTCGCTTAGTAGAATCCTCTAAAGAAATTTTCCACGTAGGAGGAGAAGATAAGTTTGTTTCGTTATATAAGGCATAGATTCTTGAGCTTCGCCAAGATAAGAAAGTTAGTTGGAGAAGGTTGGGCTTGATGGAACCGAATCATCCTTAGAAGAGTAAAAACAAATTTCAAATGGGCAAGAAGGAATAGTAATCAAAGATATAGAGGAGGTGCAAGAAGATTAGGCGAACTGATTCTGAATTAAGGCTCCAAAATATGTATGATTAAGAAGGAGACTATATAAATACATGTAAGTCTTTTTTTTAATGCATTGATTAACCATAATATTCAAACAATGATAAATGGAGCCAATATCAGAAATACAAAAAGAAAACGGGTGGATTCAAATTCCAAAAATATGTTTGAAAAAGATTATGGTTGGGGGTGGGTGGCTCCATAAACACTCCATCCCTTTCACACTACTCAAACAATCAATGCAAACCTCTATGTAGATCAAGACTACAGAGATAAACCGAACTAGGCAGCTTAAACCATGCACTCCCCACCCATGTGTCAACGACTAACCTGGGAAACACATTGGTAATTCAAATTCTACAACCACCCAGCCAACATTGACAAGGCAAGTCGACCATCCACAATTGGCGGGCTATGCGTACAACATGCTAAATATGTGTGGCTGAAGCCACGTGGATTTAATGAGGCGATTTAAGATGAAGCTACCGCTGGGAATAGGCGTGTTGACCAACTCCTGGGCCGCATATTTCATTTAATAACTTAGATTTACAAATCTTAAGCTTCCTGTTTGGTCTGCCTACCTGTTTTTATTCTGCCCCGGGCCGCGAGGAATGGATGGTGGTTAGAGATGAAGCTACGGGCAAGAATAGCAAGCGTATTACCTCTTTTCATTTGGCCTTGGCCGCATGAGGTGATCTGGTGGATTATAAACGAAGCTACAGGTGAATATAGCAGGCGGGTTGACTAGTTTTTTTTTTTCGTCCCTAGAGGTGAGGACAAAGGATGGTGGTGAGAGGAGAAACAACGGTCAGAGGGACAAGTGTTTTCTTTTGTTTGAGCGCTTAAAACCAACAGGCTGTCCAACTATGTTGTTATCTGCTCAGTATCGAATGCATCCACAAAAAAATTTGGGATTCACCTTCAAGATATTATTTTTCTTTTCCCAGAAACGATTAAGGGACAGTGAGAGTATTACCCGAGACCCGAAGAAATTTATTACATGATTCTCTAATGAGACCTCGCCTGTTTTACAGTGAAGCTCGTGGTGGAGAATCTCAAAGAGGCGGATCTGTTTCATATCAGAATATTCATGGAGCACAGTTTGCTTCGCAATTAAATGAACATTCGTAGACCTTGGGAGGCGCAAAGATTACCTATACATGCGTATGTTCCCATTGCATATGTAATTAGTAATATTTCTTGGCTGCATGTTCAAATTAATACACTCTGTTAATATAAAAAGGACATCAATAGTATATTGGTATTAACATAACTTGATAATGATAATTTCATAAATTTTAGTATTACTTTAATATGAGTAATATTTAAAATATTAGTTTCCTTCTTAAACATTAAGGACATGTGGTTAATGGACTTGCTAAGTTAGAGCTTTTACATTAAAATTCCTTTCTACACAATCTAATAGGCATTGAACGGGATTTCAAGTGGGTTTGATTTCATTTCCTTTTACAATTTGCAAATAGTTTTACAATGGTTTCTTAAATGAAGAAAAACATAATAGAGCTAGAGCTTAAATTACTTCATTGGCATGTTTCAAGCTATTTAAAAAAACTTAAATTCCAAATTTTCCATTACATCTCTTTTAAGTAACAAAATGAAATCTAATATATATATATATATATATATATATATATATTATAAATTTCCCAACATTCCACAAAAGAGTCCAACAATATTTCCATTAAGTTTTAAAGCAAGAACTACTAACATGTCAACAAAATCAACATCCTCATATGAGGTTCCAAGCCAAGTTAAAGGAGAATAAATAAATTGTCTTTCCTTCAACTTTCAAATGCATCCACATTACAACCTTACTAATGAAGGTCAATACAACTTTCCTTCAACATCTTGTTTCAACATTTTCTACTGAATGTGGGAACAAAATTACAATAATGGAAGCTAAAATGCAAAGCAATATTACACTTTTCCTCCACTCAAGGTGGGTAAAAATACAGGGTGGTTTCACATTGTCATCAACAAGGTTCCAATGCTCCAAATATCAACAAGGTGGCTCCTCCATAGTTTTCTTGATTCACAACAAAGTAAGGGGAGTGGCAACGCTCTCCTCCCAACCAAGATACCCAATGGAGAAGAGAAGCCATCCTCTCCATTGGCCCCCGAGCCCCAACCACATTACAATGGGGTAAAATCCAACTCATGGAAACTACTAGCTTCCACATAACTCAACATATAATTTCACATTCATTCCATAATCCTTCAAAACAAGATCTACAACACAACAAGAGGGAAAACAATCACAACAACAAGTCACAAGGCTTATCAAGAAATCCATAAGAGTAAGGCCTATGGGAGGCCACATATTCCTCCCAATGGGAATGGGTGCCACCTAAAAGCCTCCAATGCAAGACACAATACCGCAAATAACTCTTATGCTTCCCTCAAGTACACCTTATCCCTCCATCCACTCTTATGCCTCCCTCAACTCTTATGGCTCCCTCAAAGTAAAACAAGAAGAAAATGCAAGCATTTCCCTTACAAGGTGGGCACCCAACCCAAACTCCCTCCTCAAGAAAATGATCTTTTATGCCTCCCTCAAATAACTCCCCATAGTCTCCTCCCACTCCCAACTTAGGCATTCTACCCATTCCTAACAACATTCCAAACAACAACATTCAACACAACATAAATATACATTCACATAACAAAAAGGAAACATAATGCAAACTAAGGTGAAGCTCCTACCTTTCCATGGTAGAGCTTGCTCCAAGTATAAAGTCTCAATCCCTCCAAAGATCAAGCAAGCATCCAAAAGCTCCAACAAAATTCCCACAAGTATCAACAAGCTCCAACAATCCACAAACTCCTTCCAATTCCTCTCCTCTCCAAAATACACAAAACTAAAAATGAAATTTCCAACCCCCAAAACAAACAAGAGGATAAAATAAATAAAGAAAAGAGAGGGGAGGGATGATGTGGCTCCAAGTAGGATGCCACCTCCTTTTCCCTCTACTCCACATCATTTGGTCAACTTCATATTCCAATGCACCATTAATGAGTGGTTGAAAGAAAGGCAAGCACCTTACACACTCCAACTAAACCCACTCCCCAAAGGACAAAATTAAATTTTGAAAGAAAGTGCAATTAATATTTTACCCTTTTATCCCCCAAAACACCTAAAAGTCCCTAAATTTTTCCTTCCAACCCATAGGTAGGGTTGGCATGGGGTTTTAAGAGGTGTGGGACAAGTTTGACTTGTCCCATGAAGCTTTGAAATTTGGCCTCCAAGGCCAAATTCTAGTTTCCCATGTGGGGTAGAGTGTGCTACACTCAAAACTCAAACACACATCAATCCACACAAAATCCCAAGTAAATCAAGCCTAATAAATGAGCTCTCTTTGGTCACATCTCTTAATTAGTTTAGGAAAAATTCAAATTAGCTTAATTAAGCCACTACAACCCATGGCTAACAAAGGGGTAAACTCCAATCCAAAGAATATGAATAATAACACAAGTAAAATTTCACTTACTAAGAGCAACACATACTAACATAATAAAAAGAGAAAAATAAAACAAAACAACACATGACCCCTAGGTCACAATTTTCCCATAACCAGATAATTCTAACACACACACAATTACTTGTTGCCATGGTGACCTTAGCTGGATTCTTCTCGAATTCCGATGTGGTTGGTCTCCACTCCCCAATATTGTTGTGAATATAATATACCTGCAGAACAGAAAATACCTCCTTCAGCCTGTTGGCCACATTAAAACATTCATGCCAAATATACAATATAATCTAAAATAAACGACACATGATTTACTATCATCTATGCAAGTACGATATCACTTACACTTTCTAGCACATTTCTATTCCACATTTCATTTATGTCAAAACAATCATCACATTAGTCAAATTATCAAGTTCTACTCAATATGATTAAATATATCACATGTCATAATTAAGATAAATAACCCTATCAAAAGTATACAAATATCATCATCAAATGTCCACCAGTAAACCATATGCATCATATAAAGATCAAATCAATAACAGTCCAATGTCTATGATATCTACTTGGGCATGCTAAATCAAGGAGCCATAATAATCCATAAGTGAAGTAATCAGTCTCGAAAACAACAAAACAAAATGGTGTCGAAGGGAAGTGGGCACTACATACGGTCTACCAAACATTTCCATCAAGACCAAATATCCCGCTCTAAAATATATATTCCGTAACATATTTCTAAAAACATACATAATTTAGTAATGATATGAAATTAAGGTCACATACTAGCCTTTCCATTAAATTCAAAAGAAGGTATACACAATGTTCTAAAGCTAGGTCAATGGGTATAGCTAACATTCACATTAAGTTTGACTATGCTGAAAAAGGCACTTATAACGTAGATAACACTAAAATTAGAAAACCTCATTAGTCCATACACAAAAGGAAACTCAAAGACCGTATGACCCATTCTACAAAAATTTACTTGAATGTAGATCTCTATCCTTAAAACGAAATATTTAGGTTTTTATATGGTTGTAATTTTATTGAGAAAGGTTGGAATAAGTTTATTTCATTATATTATAAACACCAAGTTTTTTTTAACTAAGGTTAAAGATTCTTTCGAATTGGCTGGGATCCTACCCAAAAGAAAGGCCTCAAACTCATATACAACAATGAGAACCAAGACAAACAAGATAGAAACAACATAAACAACATGAAAGCTCCTACGCACCACCAACATCAAGGAACCGTAATCAACCGATAGTCGATGAGTGATATCTAAGTGTCATATGAGTAGTGGTTGATTGAAATTTAGAAGAGAATTTGTTTTTCTTTAGGACAACCGTACACGCCTCCTTAGTAAGATTATCATTAGTGGCACACGAAGAAGAAAATGTAAGGAAGTAATAGGTCATAGGGAAGACTAACAGGAGGAGGTTCATTCCCTCTCCCCCACCACCTCAATAGGGGCCTGTGGAATGCCATTTAATGATTTGGTATGATGAAATTGAGGGGGATTACAACAAGGAATAAACCACCTATGGGGGATAGAAACAAAAACATAGACACACGAGATAGTAGAGGGATCAATGGTGAAATGTGAGGGGAGAGAATCCACTCACCGGACAGATCAACCGTTTTTAGTGCAACCACAATCCTCTAACAAATGTCATGTTTCAAAACACCCGCGACAATGGAAAGCTAATCTCTCAATGTACAATTCTTTGTGTCTAGGTTCTATCACCAATCTATTAATTTATGCTCTTAGGGAGGTCCTCGAAGATATCTAGGTCTACAAGAATCATAACATAGGTAGTATGCAGCTAAAGGGAGGTAACGTTATCATATTTTGTAAAGGCCCCCAACTTGTTACCAATGGCTATAAGGCAAGAATTATCCCATAGTTGTAGGGGAGGGCCAATGATTCTAACCCATATAAGGGAAAGTGTCAAATGAGTTAACCAATGGGTCGAATAGGGGATACCATGGTTTAGTCATAAGTCATTATTGATCCCCCATATCCAATATTTATTGTGAATGCATTCACAATCCTTAGTAGATTCAAATATAAAAATGAAACAAGCTTTGGATCAAGGATAAAGTTCAATCCTATCTTTGACTTCAAAGATCCGATGTGTGCTTGATTCATTCATGTACCTAGAAAAGATTTGGCAAGAATTTGTTAAATTTCTATATGAGACCATGCTTGTTGTATTCATCTTCAAGCTCTCAAACTTTACGAAAATACAATAAGTTATTTTCTAAACCAAATCAAAGAAAATATTTATCATATATTCTATTTAATATAATGATTAAATTACATTAATCGTTGTAGGGATGCCTCCATGAGCATAAAAAAGACAATTAGAAAAAGATCATTTGATATACTTAAAACCAAGGTAAAATAAACACCAATTCAATGTTCCATTAGATTTTATAAATATTCCACAAAATAAAGGAATTCGTAGGAGACAACTATGCAAACAAAACAAACTAATATAGATTTATTTTATTCCATATCTTCGATTCGATTCAAATGTACCCTCCTAATCTTAAAAATATTATTTTGACATATAACTAAATACTACTACAAGATATAAAAATGGTACATCTCTCATTACTAAATTGAATGATTTTTTAAAATTTATTTATTACTATATATTTATTTTTTTATAATATAAAGCTCAAGGATAAAGTTCAAATATAATAGAAAAGGATATAAATACAATGAAAACCTCTTATATGATGTGCATATATTTGTATTCTCTTAAAGCATATACAAAAGAACAGACAACTTAATACTTAATAAGCCAACAAATTAAGATGCCTTTTCTTTGATTTAACTAGACCTGAAAATAAGAAACACGTGTATTAATTACAACCAAGACAAAGAGAATGTTCCATGTATTGAATCAATGAAATTAATTCATTCATTTACGAGATATACTATATTTTCCAAATAATATTGTGTAGTTTTTAGTAGATCTTTACAAAAATAAAATAAGATAATTTTAAATTATCAATAAAACTTCAAATGAAATGAAACATCATTAAATATGAGAGATATTATATTTATTTATTTTTAGATTAAATAATAATTTAGTTTTGGGGACCAAAAAACTCCATCAATACAAACAAGAAAAGATACAACATTTAAGAACCAAGAAGAAGACTCTACCAACAACACAAAGACACAATAAAAGATAATTCAAGAAACAAAAACTTCCCTAAAGAAGAGAACTAGAGAAACCAATGCAGTCAATAGAAAAATACACGAAACAAACTAGAATAGCTCTTCATCACTCCACACAGGATGAGTGGGAGATAATTCATGTTACCGAGCACATTTCTTATGCCGGACCGCATCCATCCACACCCCACCACAGGGGTCCACTATACCATGCCTCAAATTTGTGAGTCCAAGGTCAACCACCAATTGCACATCCTCTATTTCACTCTCACCGTTCCATCCACGTCCTCGGCTAACGAAATGCGTAGTTTCCTAAACAATTTATAGCCTTTAGTTTCTTACAAAAATTATATAACTTATCTTAATCCCCCAAATCTCTCATTACACCGAAGGTGTTCCCCCTATGGTAGAGGACCTCCTGACGTTTCGCAACCTGTCCTAAATTTGATAGCCTTTTAGACGTTTTTCAAACGGGATTAAATTTGATAATTTGTTTTCATGTCGTTTTTACTTTGCATGCAATTTTTGACTTTCTATTTTTAAGATCCTATTTTTAATCGCTGCTTTTTTAGATTCCGCCCTTTTTATAAATGAAAAGTTTGTATTTGTTATCTCATCAAATAAGAAGTTCGTTTTTTGAAAGAGGGATCCGAGGAGTTGAATGCATGACTTTTGGTATGTAAATTTGCAAAATTATTTCTTTTAAATCGGTTATGCATTTGGTTATGCGGGTATTGCTTTATCAAATTGAAATATTTTGATGTAATTTTACCTCTCATTACATGTTTAAATATAAACGCTTTTCCATAGTTTTGACTAAACAAATATATATTTATGGCTTCCACAAATAAAAGGGAACCTTTGGTTATAAGATTGTCTGTTTCTTAAATTTATGCTTTCTAGGGTATGAACATGGATCTGTCATTGTAGCGAAAATGAATTATTTCGATGTAAGTATATCTATGTAAATTCTCGGGTTATCACGGCCAAATTCAACTATTTTAATGTACTATTAACACATGGACAATTATACATAAATTTGTCTTAACAAGTGAAATTTGTATCAACTATAGACGATCTGTAGGGCTAAATTTAATGGGTTTCACATGATTATGGAGCTTTTACGTCAAATTTGAGATTATTAGGGCCAAATTGAAATGATATTTGATGAAACGTAGCCTCTGTATGCATGAACACATATATTTAATTTGACAAGTACATATTTACAATTTTAGCTGCTTGAGATGATAATGTTAGAAGTTTGTAAATGATGGTCTGTAAGACTAAATGACGTTCTCTCAGATGTAAAATTGTTTCTGTTGCATACTCTAGAGTCTAAAGACTTATTCTTTACTTCGTCTCATAAAATTCTGCGGTGTTTGATGCGATGTTGATTACATATTTCTGATGTTATTCTTTGGAGAACTTTCATGCAGTAAATATTTTGCCACTGCTGTTGAGCTTTTTTATAGATTTCATAGAGTTATCTCCAGAAAAATTGTATGTTTTCATACTGTTGGGTTTGCAAAAAAATACTATTAAGTATTTTTATTAAACAATTTGTTTACCCCCTAATTAATTCTATGGTGTAAAAATACACAACAATAAAAAAGATATAAGGGTTTGCAATAGGTAGATTATTATGATCTAATTAACTTCCAACATCAATTATACATTACTAGAATAATACATTCAAACATATACATTTAAGAATCTCATATCATGAGTGGTATCGTTACTATGAACTATTTTATTTGAACTTAACATGAGAAGAATTATATCATGAATGGTAGCCTTTTGAGGGAAATTTTATTTTCAGTAAATATGAGTACATTTGATACCCCTTGAACGGAAATGGTTTATAGGATAGAAGAAGTATTGAGTAAAGTAGTAGCGGAGGTTCTATCAAAGCTTAGTGTAGTGTTTACGAAGGGTTGAGTGATAGTAGTCTTGCTTCCTCATTTCTTCTTGCTCCAAGTGTTGTTACATGTGCCATTTTTGAGTATTCATGTTTAATGCCAAATAAAATAGTCTAACACACACTTTTGCCAATCATGATATAATATTTGAAATGTAGAGATAGAACCTTAAAATGTAATGCTTCATCTCTATTCCTACACTTATAGAATCAATCACACCCCTTATCAACATCAACTATGAAAGTAATAACTATCCCTCTAAATCAAATAACATATACCGTTCGGCATTCACATTGCATTGTACACATGTGATTGCTAGTTCGTAGTATTACTACAATATCCCAACAATATCTCTACTCCTTAAATCACTCACGATAAAATAATCTATGCTAGTTGGCTTTGAAAGAAACTAACTCACTTTATTACACTATGACATTTGAAATCATTCAATAAATTATATTTACATGTAATTACCCGCCCACATTAATACTAAAATGCATCATTAATTTATTAACATGCCTCTATTAGTGTGAATATGGGAGAAGAGATATATTTATTTTCTGAAATACATATCTTAAACTAAGTAATGACTCCATCAAGTTGTCTCTTATACCCTTGTAAAGGTGTATATCCTAAGCCAAATTTCATGGGATCATTATTAAACACTTTAACTTTGACATGAAGACACAATTTTATAAAAGACAATATTAAACTTTACAACATAAGCTTTGAAAATTATAAAACTTGATGACATATATTTAGACTCTATATTTTGACGATGACACTAAACAATATTTTATATTTATAATGATAATTAAAAGTAATAAAATATTATTACTTTTCTTTAAATACAACTATAGTTATCACTTTTTTAAATGAAAGTTGTTATTTTTATTTTTATAATGATTTGTAACATCGATGAGACACACTACACCACAACAAACACTAAGAAAATAAAATTTAAGATTACCAAAGGATCTAAAGGAAATACAATGTTGAATTATTTAGACTAAGAATAATAATAAAAATAGAATAAAAACATAAAACTATTGACATGACACTTTACATAACATATAATTAACCTTGAAAAGAGTTCCAATTTATTTTCTAAAATCCAAGTGTAATGACAGATGTGTTGGTAACTTTTTCAAAGTTATTGTCATTGATGTCAAGTCGATGTAAAAGGAAGTCTTCATTGCATACAAGTCAGTTCGAGGTTTCATATTTCAAGAAGATCGAAGGATGATTGGTAGTGTGGTGAAGTAGCATGGTGTTTAGGTGTGTATGCATGGTTCTTGGTGCATGGTCAAGTAAGTGGGTGTCATGTATGAGCTTTTAGAGTTACATGAAGGCTGGTATGATGTGTCAAAGGATTAAGTGTGTCTGCAAGGTGGTGATCAAGTCTGTTTCAATGAAATCATATGTTGACGAGACCATTCTAGGCGTAGTCCTAGATCTAATATGAACATAACATGAGGTATGAAGTAGAGCAGGCCAAGGTAATTCATTTAAATCTTGGTTGGATCATTATGATGTTGTATAATAGATATGGAATATGTATAAGGTAACTATTCAAGTGTTATAGTGCATGATGAAGGTCCTTTGAAGCAAGTACATTGAGACAAGGTAAGCTAAGCATGGGAAAACCCAGATGGATGGGGAGTTTCAAGTATGATCAAGCATGGAAAAGAATTTTTATTCATAAAGGAGGTCATCACAGATTTGTGTATAAAATTTTAGGTCAGGAGAGTGAAGATAAATCAAGAAAAGTTATTTTTAGCTATAATGAGTTCACATAACATTGTTTTCCAGCTCGAGGTCAAGTTTGAAGTGCTCATTCACTCATGAAATATTTTCATTCTGACCTGATCTATTAATCATAGTTTAGGAATGGATATAAGAGTGTTTTGTAGTTGGAATGAGGTTAAAAGTTGTCTTTTTCTTTATGAATGATTGTTAAGAAGATGTGTGGGTTTAAACCCTAGTTAAATCCTAGCTCTAGATAGATAACAAATATTTGATGTGTATCATCTCAAAATGGCTTGGGAAGGAAACTTTTATGGTTTATGGATGAGTATGACTCATCATATCTCATTTTTAGTGTTAGTGGCATGCTCTAGGTATGTCTGAAAGCTACATAAATATATCAATTTTATGAAGATTTGTTGATAAAGATATTGGGTACAAGTTTCTTTAGATGAAACAAGATGTTCCAAAAATATTGGGATTTTTTGTAGATTATCATGATAATATATAGACATTTTTAATGGAGAAAATGGACAAAATAGGTCTCACTATGCATCCTACCACTTTTTGCCTAGAAAGTGAATAACCACTCATGGAGGTATGAGTTACTACTTGATGGTTTTCATGGTATAGCTATGGTAGATGGTCATGGAGATATTTTATAGGTATAATATAAATTTATTTATCTCATGGTTTTATTTGAAGAGGTGGTTTCATGTTGAAATTCTAATGGTCTAATTAGCCTTATTAGGGTTATAAGGAAGGTATGAAGAAACCTGTATGGAAGGATGATTTTCTTCATATGTCTTATACATGTGAATTCTTGAGAAGGTGTTTGAGGTTTCCTTTGAAGAATTTCAAGTAGTGGAAGAGTATGGAAGTTTCCTTAGAGGTTTTTACATCATATTTCTTAACACTTGTTCTTGATTGATACTGAGAAGTGTATGCAGATTTAGAGATGAAAGTGCTTTAGTGCTTTATACCTTGAATTGAAGGATGTTATGGGTTATTTCAGTTATAAGAGGTCAATAAATTCTTAATGATATTACACTTGTGTCTTATCGGTATGTTTTTGTATGATAATTTTCTCATTTTTGCAGGATGACTTTTAGATTCTTAAGACCGAATGAGGTCTGGTTGCTAAATGATGGATTCCATGATAATGCTTTGAAGGATGTAGAGTGTTTCATGCTTTTTTTTATGTTGATTGGTTTCAGTATATGTGTTTAGATATTTCTAAGTCATGGAGAAGCTACTTGTGCCCTTGTATTTCATAGTATAATCGTTTGATGAGATGTCTTTTTTATTGTATTATCTGAGTAGTATGGTGCTTAATCATGTCTCAAAGGGTCTTGTTGAGATTTGAGGTCCCTTGATGTGAATTATATGAAATTTTAATATGTATTTTAATGTTTTTATGACCAACCTTAATTTTCATATCCGACACATGTTTGTTTTTTTTATGAGCCGTGTATAAAGGTGAAGTTATGTTTTCTAATTTGAGATAGTATTGAAGAGAGAGGTTTGAGAGAGAAAAAGGAAAATGTAATAGGCGTGTGATGGCTCTAGGGAAGAGCTAAGAAGAGGCATGAATAGTTTATAACATTTGAGGAATATTGATTAGATGTCACTTGACCTAATCGGTATATGAAGTTGCGTACATGAGTGAAAAAGGAGAGAGGAATGTTTGAGAGGGTTTTGAGTGGATGGAGCTAAACAAGTGATCACAATCATTTGTTGGAGTAACAATTACTTAAGTTATCTTCATATTCAACTCGGATGATTCGTTACTTAGTCATCTAAGGGGTTGTAGCCTCCTTATGGGGCTGATGTATCACTAAACTAGGAGTGTGTGTTCTCTGTAGGGTTGGTGCCCTACTAAAATAGGAGTTGGTATTCCTTGTGAAGTTATTACTTCACTAAATTCCATTGTGTTCTCTAATATATGAAAAAATTTAATGTGTTTTATTCTCGTTGAGGGTTACCCACTTTATATATAGTGTTCACATGTTATATCTTGTTTAATGTAGTTGTGGATGGTTGTTAGACATTTAATTATCTCACATTAACTATGTGTGTTGGATGGATGATTTGAATGATGTATATATGTAAATGTAAACAAGGTAGGAGTTTTTATGACCGATTCACCCCCACCCCTCTTAGTCACTACGCTTCAAAAAATTAGTATGAGAGAAAGGTCTTTGTGAAACAATTCGTATAGCTTAAAGGATAACCTTAAATCACAATCATGGGAAAATCATCTGATGTTAAAACAACATTGATGTGTCTAACAAAGAAGAGTGAAGTTTTATATTATTTTCCCAAGGGTTTGGAATATTGAATCGTCTATATTAGTGATGAGCATGATCATATCACCAAAGAGTTGAAATCTTAAGTTAGAATTGTGAGAGAAGCTCTAAAAGTAAAATAAGAAGATTGCATCATGTAAAAGTTGAGTTGAAGTCCTTAAAGACAGATTTGGATCAATCATCTACTAGTTTAATGACATATGAAAGGTTGAAAAAGAGCTCTAAGGCTCTAAATGATATGCTGAAAATCGAGGTTACCTAGTGACAAAATAGGCTAGGTTGCAAAAAGGAGATAACTTGAAGAGTTGTGTTGATGGAAAATAAGGACCAAGTGCCTATGAAGACATGAAGGAGACCAATAAGAAAAATTCAAACAGGTATAACCCTCTTAGGAAACAAGATGTAATGAGTTATGGCTACTCTTTCAATGGTTATTTTTATACATGCAATAAATTTGGTCATAAAGCTAAGATTTTAAAAAAGGTTCTCAAGGGATAGGTATTCATGGAATTATGAAATATCCTTCAAATTTCATTGTTATTCATGTTGTGAATATGGTAATAAGGCTATGGATTGTAGTTCGAATCTTAACTTATTTCATTCAAGAGGTAAGAATAGTATCATTGACAATCTTTGCACTCGTGTAAAAATGGACAACTCAAAACTTTGTTTTCAATGAAAAGGCATTGATGAAATATACCTAACTAGGGGGAATTCAAAAAGGTTTATTGTGTTTTTCAATTGCAAAGTGATTGATTAACTACATGTAATTTGTAACTATGTGTGTTGTTACAGAATTTAACACCTCTTATAGACTACCATTCCATGTTCATCTTCGGAAAGGAAACACATAAGCCCCAAAGGACTAATGTATTTCCTTAATGAAGAAAAGAATCACACTATAGGTGAAATGTTAAATTTAGGAGCAGAAAACAAAGTTACATTTTGCATGAAGAAGAGTTCATTTTTAATTTACAAGTACATAAAAAATCATTATTTATGCATGTTTAAATACATTTAATTATGTGATTGAATTGTTTATTTAATTATACAATCAATATCCGTCATAAAAAGATGAATGCAGAAATAAATGGACAACTCCATTACAGAAGTTAATGTTATTTATTCATTAAGAAATTCAGTGTTTCCCACACAAGCCATGGGATGTAACTTATATGTACTAGAAATAAAATATGCATATACTTAAAACTATAAGAAAATGGAGAGAGAATAAACCCATCATTTCCTGATTGGGTTGGTTCTCTCGTGCTCCTTGTATTTCTTCATCTTCAGTTGCTTCATCCTCATCTCAAATTCCCAAAGAATAGTACTGTGGACATATATTACATATTGTTAGAGCTCTAGGTTTGATATATATCCATGTGTTTACAGTTTCAAGTAGTTGAATCTTTTAATGAAGGCACATACAAGATACATCAAAAAAGTTGAGACAAAATCAAAAAGAAAATATCTTTATTGTTGTTTTCATTATCAAGTATAGGAAATGTTGTTATTATTTTCAGATATCTAAGAGCCACTTACAAAAGAGAATAAATGTTGATAATGAAAGAAATCTAAAACAAGAAAATAAGGATTACAATGTACCATTTTGTAGGATAAAAGAAGTAAAATCAAACGTGATCAATATAATTGCGAGAATCAAAAGAGGTACAACTATACAACGTTGAAATTTGTAGCTACTTAGGAAGTGCATATTGCAAAGAAATAGTCGAATAATGAAACAATAATATATATTGTTAAATAAGCATCAACCAAGTAGAATGAAGCCATAGAAATGTGAATATTTATAAAGAGAAAGGGATTATAACTATTATTATGAGCTGAAACATGCCAGCAATAAGAAGAGACAAATTCCATTCAAGCATTCATTATAGAAGGTTGAATCAAACACAAATTTCCATCATTCCTCATGGAGCAATCACAATAAAAGAACACTACATAACTCTTTCGTAGATTCAAAACAGATAGGAAAGTTTTAATTTTCTCATCAAAAGCATTGTGGATCCATGATTTTTCACTAAACAAGCTAAGTAGAATGCCCCCTAGACATCAAAGATGGAGAAAAGGATATACATTTACAACTATGTACGTTGAAGAAAATAGGTAAAGAACGGTTCATAAATAAGTTATCAAACTATACATAATAGGTGATATAATACATCAAGTTCATATTAAAGCCACATGTGGTGTCTACTAGTTCAAATGATGGCAAAGTATGATTACAATTTTAGTAAAAACAAATAGTGAAATGATTCAAAACTTGTTGGGCATAAATTTATAAAGCAAAGCAACTTAGATGAATTAAAAACAAAAGGAAAGATGAAGGAACAAATTCATTGAGTCAACTAACAGAGCATAAGAAGAAGAAATATATTTACATTTATGGTAACTACCATAGTTACTACAATTATCTTTGGATTGGTCAAGGTTTGGATGAAGATCCAAGAATGAAAGTCTTAAAGAAAGAATATTTTGAAAGCAAGGACTTTATAGATATTGGCTGCAATGAAGGGTTCATTACGGTCGGAAGAGAAAAAAAAGAATTCATGTCAAGTATCATGGGCATAGGTATTTATTGTAGGATAATAGGGAAAGCGAGAATCATCTTTAAATATTTATTGGTGGCGAGGAGCACATTGAAAGAAATGAGAATTCTACGAAAGAAAAAATTGAATTAAATGAATTAAAGGATATAAACATGAGAGGGAGAAGTCTAATGAAGAGGATAACAGAGAAAATGGATTACAATATAATGGGAAGAAAAGGTTTTACTGAAGATGATGATAGTGCAAAGAAATCGGAAATCAAATATAAGAAATATATGCAGGAAAGAATACAAATATTTTCAAGGGATCCTATATCGGTTATGCGAGAATGAAACTCAAACAAAGAGCTCAAGCTCTCAATCATGGAGGCCATTAAGGTGTGAACCAAAACCCTCATACACTATAATATCCAAGTCAAGTTTTAAGAGTCATTGCATATTAAATAAAGAAAGTAAAAATGTCCCATGGGATCGGTCTCAAGAAATACGCAAAACCCGAATGTAGTGACAATCATATTAACAAACCAAGTTTTTATATTACGAGCTCAAATCACAAAACCCAAGGATTTTCCAAAAATTAGAGCTTTAAATGGAACCCTCAAAACAATGATGTCCTACCTACTGGTGAAAGAAAAGTTCTCGAAGCTAGAAATTGCACAACCGAGCCACAAAGTCTAAAATAATGGCAAACCCAAAAACATATAGACAAATCCAAAATATAATCTTACCAATCATAGTGTAATGGAATAGATGCACAAAATCCCACTCCAAATCGGGCCATAATGACCAATAAGGAAATTACAACAAAATGATCGGTCTAGGTAAAAATGGCTAACAATGAAACCATGAAAACACACACCGTATAGAGAATGGTGAGCCAAATATCACAAATAATAGCTAGGGACTCATCAAGTTTGGAAAAACCCACAAATATATAAGTGCATGAATCTCAACCTCAAATAAAGTCATTCATCCAAAACTGTAGAGAATCAAGAAAATCATAATCAAAGCTTCATAGAAAACCTTCATGCAAGCTCAAATAAAATATTGCATGCAAGGAATGCAAGGATTTGAATGGAATAGATATACCACATCATATATTAAATATATAGAGGCATTTTTGTTAAAAATGAATAGGCCCACATAGTAGAAAAATAGGATATATCTCGGAGAAACCATTTCAATCGCGATAAGAGCACAAGATTACGAATAATGGCCTATGTAACCCTTGTCAGGGAAACTAACCAACAACTATATGTGTCGGTAAGCAATTTTAAGAAAGGAAACAAATACTAGATAAAATGTAGTGCCCACTTCCCTTTAACACCTTTTGATAGTGATCATGACACTTTGTTGACTATATCGGGGCTATTATTATAGTTTTTCTTTAGTCTAATGTTAGATGTTCAATCATGGATTATTGTTGACTTTGATTCTTATATGATGTATGATTATTATTAGAGCCATTTTTATATATCGATGTTGATATATTGTTTGACATGGTTATATTGTAGATGTTGTTCAAACTTGTGATAATTAGATATTTTGATTAAACCTAGAAAATGAAAATTGTACTAAAATTGATGATGATATAGTTGTTAATCAAATTGTAAGTGATAATGTTGATTGTCTTGATGATTGTTGTGATTCACATATATATTGATGATCTTGAAATTATATTTATATTCATTTGGATATTCTGATATGGCCATGAGGCCAAACGAGGTATTTGTATTTTACAAGGTGGGTCAATGCATGGTGTTGTGTCCCACTTGTTGTCCCAAAAATGCGATGCAAAATGAGAGGTGTGCGGTTTCCAATGATGGTTCGCGCGAACACTCCATTCGCGCGAACCCGTTTCGCGTGAAGAGACACGTAAGCCGTTATTTGCCGCGTGGTGAAATTGAAAGTGTTCGCGCGAACAGCATGTTCGCGCGAAATGGGTTCGCGCGAACCCCCCTGTTCACATATTGGAGGCGCTGCGGAGAAAATCATTTTCTCCGCCCCGTCTCCTTCGCGCGAAGTCTGTGCAACCGACCAAACTGCCCACCACACCAGCTGAGAGCCCACCAGCGACGAAGGCGAGCAACGGCGAGCCCAGGTATGTAGCCACTAAAATACCATTTTTTGCAAAACCCTGGCAAAGTTTTTTTTGGTAAAACCCCATTTTTTCTCGTAGAAATGAATTGAATGTGAAGGTCTACTCTGAAAATACCTGGTTGGCCGTTTTGTATGCTACATCCTTGTTACTTGTAAATGGTCTCTTTGAGAAACTTGAGGGCAATAGGCAATATTTATACCCTTCCATTATGTACATCCAATCAGACAATAAGAAGTATTCTTTTACCAGGTTCAGAGAAACTTGTTTTTGCAATGGACGATTGTACTGTAGTTTCAAGCTAATTTTATCTTAGTATTAGCTTTGATCCACGACTAAGGAAGAATTCATATGGTTGTTACCTGTACATTTTTCCAAGGTCCTCTTAGTTGCCCCAGTTGTTCAATGTATTTTTTTGAAGGGTTTCTTTTATGTGTTGCAAATTGTAACATTTTTGGATCTTTTTAGTTTCTGGAAAAATGAGTATATTGTGTAGCTCACAGCTACCCATGCCATACTAAGATCCCAATAGTGGCATAATTGTTGATTGGAGCTGAAATTGCAGAATGCACTGCCAAAATACCGAGGGGCTCTTTGGCCAAGAATCAGTCTTAAGGGTGTCTATCGACATGTTATGGGCATGAACCTAGGTCATCATCATGGCGGCATTAGGTCTTTATTGGTAATGGTATTTTCTCATCGTTTGGAAGGTATGATTGTGCTTATTATGGCAAAGCCAAAACATTCTTACTACAAGTGTTATATAATAAGGAAGAACCGTGAGCATTGTGGTAAAACCATTCTTTTCAAAAATGTTGGGTTAAGCTTGAATATAAAGTAGTTGAGCTGAAAAGCTAAAAACAATTCCCGATTACACTACAACAAACTTAACAATTATTGACGAGAGTTAAGTGTAATCATGGTGGCAAGGTCAATCCCTATAGATGTTGGTTTAAGCCTATGGATGAAGACCATCCTATGATTTGAATTTGGTTTAATTCTATGTATGAAGACCATAGAATGATTCATACTTTTTGTGGAGGAGATAGATCGCACTAACAATTACCCACGAGATGGAGGCAACGGGTATTTTTCGATTCAAGATTTCTGAATGATGTTCACGAGTAAAATAATCATTCCTTTCTCACCTAAATGAGAAGTTTGCAATGCCATATTGATTGATTGCAGAAACAAATATTCACACCGTGTACGATGGATTGAGTCACGCTATTCAAAGCTTCATAAAATTTCCCTGAATCGGAGATGAAGGTTTATTACTGCGAGAATGAAACGATTCGTATTGCTCATCATTTTTTCTCTCCTAGAAATTAATTGAATGTGAAGGTCAACTCGAAAATACCTGGTTGGCCGTTTTGTATACTACATCCTTGTTACTTGTAAATGGTCTCTTTCGAAACTCGAGGGCAATAGGCAATATTTATACCCTTCCATTATGTACGTCCAATCGACATAAAAAGTATTCTTTTACCAGTTCGTAGAAACTTGTTTTTTACAATGGACAATTATACGTAGTTTCAAGCTAATTTTATCTAGCTTTATTTCTATTAGCTTTGATCCATAACTAAGGAAGAATTCATATGGCTGTTACCTGTACATTTTTCCAAGGTCCTCTTGGTTGCCCCCGTTGTTCAATGTATTTTTTTGAAGGGCTTCTTTTATGTGCTGCAAATTGTAACATGAAGGATCTTTTTAGTTTCTAGAAAAATGAGTATATTGTGTAGCTCACAGCTGCCTATGCCATACTAAGATCCCAATAGTGGCATCATTGTTGATTGGAGCCGAGATTGCAGAGTGCACTGCCAGAATAATGCATATCATGGTTGCTATGTTATAAATGTTTTGCATATGGTTTGGCTTGCTAAAAGTGCTCATACAGGTTCAGAATCCATGAGTTTATATGGATAGCTAAAACATCCACTAATTATATATAGGTGGCCAGGAAATAGAAAATAGAAAATTGATCATAGAATGGCTAAATTGGGATTTTCCTGTAGTGGCAAGAGTACTCTTCTTAGAGATGGTTCAGTGATTTTGATGTGCCTGTTTTGTATTAGACCTTCATTTCAATCAATACTTATCCTTTTGAGTTTGGAGGTTCTGTTCACAGTGTTGCATCTCTGTTGATTTTCTGGAGTAATCTGTGAATGTTTGTAATCATACATGGATTTGTTGGAGGAAAAGTCATGCCTCAGATTAAGATGTAACCAGCTCGTGTACTGACAAATTTCAACAGTGGCATGTTGGGCACTCAATTTGAAGTCAAGGCTCTATCGTTCTCTACAACACTTGTTTTGACTTAAAAGCAAATGAAGATGAACTTTCCTTTGATGGTCACTGATCATAGCAAATCCTTTATAGTCATATTGCAAAGTTTTGACTCAAAATGCTCTTGGCGAGGATGATCCTTTCCACTGTTATGCAACAATATATGAACAAGTCTGGGAGAGTTGCCAATAGATCAATAGCAAGCAAGCCAAAGGAGAACAAGGTTCTAGTATGCATTGGTACCAAGGGTACAAAAGGGACCACTAAAGGGCTGATATAGAGATAGACGATGCCCTTGTGACAGGCTATGAGAGTGACTAAAAAATCCTAGGAGGATTCAAGGTTGCCTTCTCAAGGCTTCTCCTAACACGCACAATTGGCAATCCTCTAGATGTAGAAAGAAAATTGGCACTGTGCACCTGCCCCTGTAGTTCAGACTGTGAGTAGTGAAAATTCGTCAGCTCTACAGCAAGAATAAGAAAAGGATATCTGAGGCACCATGATCACCACTTGCTAGGTGAGGGAGATGGAGAAGCCTCACAGATCTAGAACCACCCGTGATAGTGACTAATGAAGCTAATGGGCACTTGACATCGGACAACTATGGATGAGACAGGCTGAAACAAGAAGCAATAAATTTGATGGCCCTAGAAGTCCTTTTGACATCTCGATGTCTGAATGTAACAACCTTCATAAGGTAGGGCCAATTATCTCTAACATGAATTACGAAAAAATATAGCTAGTAAAATCTCACTCAAATATCATAATAGATAGAAATGCTAAAGATAAAGCATTCTTCCATCTAACACCTCTATGAGAGAGAAAAGACGGCATATCCTTTTGCCTTGCGGAATATGGTGATCTATCTTGACTCCTAACTGGTGTGAAAAGATGTTGACCTTAGTCAGAGAGGACAATCGTCCAATCAGAAATCCACAAGGAATGCTCATCATAAAATTCTGCTACATCCTTGTTACTTGTAAATGGTCTCTTTGAGAAACTCTGAGGGCAATATGCAATATTTATACCCTTCCATTATGTACGTCCAATCAGACAATAAAAAGTATTCTTTTACCAGGTTCAGAGAAACTTGTTTTTTACAATGGACGATTATACTGTAGTTTCAAGCTAATTTTATCTAGCTTTATTTCTATTAGCTTTGATCCACAACTAAGGAAGAATTCATATGGCTGTTACCTGTACATTTTTCCAAGGTCCTCTTGGTTGCCCCCATTGTTCAATGTATTTTTTTGAAGGGCTTCTTTTATGTGCTGCAAATTGTAACATGAAGGATCTTTTTAGTTTCTAGAAAAATGAGTATATTGTGTAGCTCACAGCTGCCTATGCCATACTAAGATCCCAATAGTGGCATCATTGTTGATTGGAGCCGAGATTGCAGAGTGCACTGCCAGAATAATGCATATCATGGAGATATTCCATTTTCACAAACCTTAATACTACTGCCATGAGATTGATTTTTATGCCCAAAAAGAATTATTGAACCTTGTGTCTCTATTTCAATGTTTTACCGATGTCTTTTGTTGTTTAAATATATGCATTAGACATGTCTTTTACCGATGTGTTTTGTTGTTTAAATTTGGATTGGTGTTCTATTTGATTGCGCTAATTCTGTATCATATGCACAAAAAATGTGTTTCAGGGAAAGGTGAATCCCACTCAATTGTTCTGCTTTGATAATGGTTTGTGCCCAGGTAAACTTACATTCTCTTCTACAAACATTGCTTTGACTTTAAGATCATCTAAATGTATTCAAAACTTTTCATTTCTGAACTCTGCAACATCACTTGGTATATTTTGTTATCAAATGATTTGTAATTTATGTAATTTATTGAAGCTTGAAAAGTTCATATTTCTGTTTTCATTAATATAGGAGAATATCTTAGGAATTTTTTTTAATAAAAAGTACTATTGATTAGAATTTTACTTTCATTTTTTTACAAATCATGGCTTCTTCCGAACTCGTAATTTGTTTGAGAGGACCGATTTAGAGATTGCAAAATTGCAATCTATTCTCAAAAAAATCCAACTACAAATGGGAAGTATAAAGCCCATTGTGAAAGAATACTGGTTGATCTTCATAGAATAGAGACAAGTTTGAAAACATATAATCCATTTGATTCTGAATCAATAACAAAATTTATGGATTCACTAAAATCAAGTGTCTCAGGAGATGTAGGTTATAATGAGATTACATCACGACTTTCCGATAAGGAAGTCGTTAAGAGGTCTTGTTGGAGTTTTTATGCATAAACGGAAAATAAGGGCCTATTATGTAAACAAATGTTCATGTCCTTTATGTGCCCCTTTGATTTATCCTAGATTTGTGGCCTCTCAAGGCCAATTTCCAAATAATGACCAATTACCGTTATACTTCATAATGATGCTACATGCTGAGGTTCACTTAAACCTAAAGGTGAACTATTTAGACATCCCTAGTTATTTGGGGCGGGCGTGGCCGTATTAGCCACGGGCGTGCATATAGAAAGGAGGGAGCTCTGCGCAGCTTGTTGATGCGCGGCAGCTTGTACCAAGGCCACAACCATTCTTATCAAAGCTTTCGTGATGTCGCAGACACTGTCAGTTATGACTGCACATGAGGGTGCTATCGAGGGTCTTGCTGGCATTGCTCACGAGACCCAATTGATCTCTTCTCGACCGTGTGGGTCGGTACCTTCGAGACGTGATACTAGCAAAGGAGGTGCTAGTAGCACCAAGATGATGCATGCACGCAACGAGGTATACGCCGTGCATCTTTGATTTCCCAGATGACTTTGAGCTAGTTACGCATCCCTCTCGGGCATGTCGGCTAGGACGCATCATGGCTGCGCCGACTTGTTGCGTGCGTATGAGGTGATTGCTCGGCATTGCAGCATTCCACTATCGGGGTTTTAGATTTTATAGAGCAGAGTGGGAGTGTATCTTCTAGTCGTGGTACTATCGCCGCTGCTACGAGATAGACTTCCCGTAGGCCGGGATTGTCACACCCGATGTTCAACATTTCATTCTCCTGTGTGAAAATTAAACCTTTAATATAATTAAAATTTATTTTAATTGATCATTACTTTACAATTTATTAATATTAAAATTAAACATGTACTTTTGTGTTTAGGCTTCGCTCCAGGTGTGTGAGTTTCACACCCCACACCATCTACCCGTGTCACATACACACACACTCTTGGACCGAGCACAACATGGATCTTGATGTTCCTGGTCCGAGTCAACTTGGCTTAGTTGGCGAGATATTTGTTGGTGTTGAGGTCGTGGATGACAATCCCATACATTTGGAGACGCGTGCCCGCAGAGGTATAAATACATGTGTTTTAATATAATTAATATTTAATCTAAATTGAAATGTTAGAAATTAATGAACTTTATTCAAAAAAACTTATTTATCAACTTCTTACATTTTATTTATTTTGTTTCACAGGATCTACGGGACGAGATCTACGGGTAGCGTAGATACTCCCAACATCCGCGCAGGACGATATCGAGGTAATCAATTGTACATATCAATTATATAATGTATTGAATTATTTAAGAAATTGTTGTAGATTTCGCTTATATATTTTAATATATGGTACATGCTATATATAGTTTATGACATGTATATTCCTTTTTTTTAACATGCGCAGTGCGCAGCAGAGCGTAGTGAGGGTCCTGCACTCGCCCTAGTGCACGGAGGAGACTTCAAAGTGATATTTTATAGATTTCAAACATTTTAGACATACTTCTAGACATTATTATTATATTTTGATATATGTCTTAGACACGTGTATTTACAATTATGGATGTGAATATAAGACACCCCCTTATGTGACAGCTGAATATATTGCTCAGTGTTCAACAATTTATTATGGAAATATATCATTTTGTTGCAATTTGCAATTCAAGATAGTACGTTCAGCAGCTCCATTCTTATTTACTGGATACATAGTTTGCGTAATTGATAACTGATCTCACTCCATCTGGTTTGTAGTATACATTGCCAATAAATGTGTAATTGAGCTATCATAATTATGGTAGATGGTAAAGACTGCTGATTAAATGTTTTAACGATCTAATGTTTTAAGCTTTCCCAGCAAATTGAGTTTGAAGATCGCTTTTTAGGTCAAGTGTCATATATATCACTGTCCAATGGAGTATTACTGACAGCCCTCACGAGCTGAGTGAAAGATGTTTTATTTTCAAACCGTATGTAGTCACTGGGGCGTTTTGCGAGCAAGGGAAAAATAGATCTTTGAAGTCCTAGTCAATGGGACACAAGCTTGAATTCCGAACAGGTTTGGGTAGAATCAGTTTGTGTCCAGATGGCTGGAATTCTTTCAATGCCAAAGTGTTTGTGTGCCTCACGAAGTTGTTTCTCAAAGACCATCCACACTTCTGATTAGTAAAAAGGTCTGGTAAGTTGATTTCTTTTCTGTTCTACCTGAAGATTTCTTATGAATCACTCATGTTAAGAGAAGAGGAGCTTGATAATGAGTAGTTGGTAAAATGACAAGTTCTTGCTGTAGCTTTCAGCATTGTATTCTCTACAATCTTTACAACTAGAGTGTCTTTTGAGTGTATTATTCATGCTGCTGGAAATTTGTGCCGACTCTCTGCAAGACTCTTGTCTGAAAGCTCGAGATCACTATTTTTGTGTTTGTAACATATGATTCTTTGCTTCCCTTCTTTGATTTTTTGTGTTCATAACATTGGGAGGGGTGAGTTGTGAGGTTTGTGCTTGTAGTGAATCTCCTAGCTGCGGTGTTACTTCTAGAATGAAAATCCTTCTAGTTTAGCTGATGTTGGGAGACTCATCACAACATGTCTAGAGGGTTTGTAGGTTATTTGGCTAGGGAAAACCCTGTAACATCCATTTGGCTAGGGAAAACTCCTTTGTTGGTCTCAGGGCTTGGGGCGATTTCCCTTGTGACGTGTTTTGTGGGTCATTGAGATCACTTGTAAACGAATAATGCATATTCGCCTACTAGTGATTGTGAGTTGTGGTGGCATTTCGAGTGTGTACCTCTAGTGGATAGGATAGTTAAGTGGACAAGCACAAAAAACGCTTGGTTTCATTTGAGCTTGAGCCTCACCAGCGCAAATTAAAAAAAAAAAAAACATTGGCCTTCAAAATGTTTGAAAATTGTTAAAGCAAAACTAATTAAAATGATTGCATGTCTTATTGTACACTATTTCAATAACCACTACTCATAGGTGTCTCAGTGCAAACTGTTTGATTGAAATCGTTGTCTGCAATTATGTAATTCTGACCAACTTTGCTGCCATTTTCTTTTCCTTTTTGAGAGTATGAACTAGAATAATAAAATTTATCCTCTACTTCTTTCTTATTTTGTCCAGTATTTATCCTCTACTTCATTTATCTGTATCTCCAGCTTAGGCGTTTGAACAGAGTATGGCTTAGCAGGATAATGATTACATTTATTATACTTCAGCGAAACTGTTTTTTAGATTATAAATGTTTTGAAATACCTATCTAGCCAAGTATATACGGAATGGATTTGTGGATTGTTTACAAGAGTCTTATAGTAAAATTCTTAAATTGGTTATGACATCTTCTTGTAACTTTCTATCGGGCTTTATCTTGAAGAAGAAATACACATATCTATATCACAAGCAATACCATGTTTAAGATAGATCTTGAAGTATTATTCGTGACCGAAGTTTTTATCATAGTTATCATAAACACCGTGCTATCTTATGCTTTTAGAGTTTGTTTCTGACAACAAGATCTTCCTTCATATCATGAATATTTATGCCTCTACCTCTTTTTTTTTGCTTTTAATTATTTTGTGATTGATTGTATTTAGGTATCTTAGAATTTATGATAGCTTTTCACAACCACCAATATTTTAATTTGTAAAGAGCTGTATTTGGAGAACTTTGTATGTTCTTCTCCATTGAAAGCATTCATATCGTATATGTCTTCGACAGTGGATTTTTACTTTCTAATATGCTCACAAGTCTGTGTTGCATTAACGTTGCATACAATACAGGTGCAGATACATTTAAAAAGGCAAGGATACATAAAGAGCACTGATCCTGCCAAAATTAAACAATTAGAACCTGTTATGAAAGGCCTTGTTATAGTTTATATTGCCATGCACGCCACTGACTATCTGTCCTGATTCACATTGAAGAAGGTATGCAGTTTATATGGGTTTGTTGTTACAGTTCACCTCAGCTTGAGTTTTCTACTCGTGTTGTCCTGGTTTTTAAGATTGATTCGACTCATGCTGCCTCTGTCTCTTCAACTGCACCTTTGGCCTTGTTCATCATAGCTCTCAAATCATCTAACGAAGGTGCCAAATCATCAAGAGGTCAAAGAGGTTGGGGTTGCTCTGGAATTGACTTTAAAATATATATGGCCGAGGTGTGTACCCCTCCGCACCAAGCATGCCAAGGGGAGAGGAAGCTCTGTCATCCTTATCCATCAAAAATGGGCAGAGGCACTAATAAACTATGGACCTCGTCTTCTATGAATCAGTGACCCCCTTGCTGAGGACAAAGTCAATAGTAAAAGTGTTTGGTTCACCTCGTATAATAACCAGAAAGGGAAAAATAGAGTTTACTCTAGGTTGGATAGGTTTTATTTCAACAAGGAACAATTCTTTGTTCCTCTGGCTATGGATTCTAATGCTGTTAATGCTGTTAATGTCTTTACTTTCTCAATGTCCGACGTAATCTGAACAAAAACAATGATAGAAAGCCAAGCAATCTGAAGCTATAGGTTCAACGTTGAGACCAATATAGGCCATGTGCATGAGACTTCCACAGGGCATACCAGACCAACGATTGAAAAATGGTGTATGCATGGAATTCTCATCCCAAATACAAAATAACCAATACAAACCTCTTATGCTATCCATTTTCTATAATTTGATCTTTCATTTAAAAATCCGCATTTTTCAGTCTTTACAACAGCAAGGTAAACTTTCTCTTTATAGGTTTCAGATTTCTATTTTTCAGTTCAGATTATAAAATGTTTTTTGCCATGATAACCTGAGTGCATGTGATACTGGGTATGCTCCCCGTCTTTGGGCATAATAGAAGCTAAAAACTGGACAATGCTGAGTACAAGTTCCAGCCCGATTTTGGCACAATATATACCACTTCTTCATGGTTTTGCAATCACGAGGTAGCCTAAACTTTAATATTGCACTCTACAGAGGGATTGGGTATTTACGAATTTCACAAAATTAATTGTAATGAAAATAAGAATAATAATAACGCATTTGATATTGCAAAGGAGTTGTGATGTAATGGTAATGGGGATACTCCTAAGAACATCACCGCCATAAAGCCGTACTAAGCTGCATTGACTTAGAGTATTATTCTTTGAAACTATAGATTGTTGGATATTCACTAATTCCTTGGATTACCAAAAAGAAAATTTGTTGTTTCACTAATAGATAGTACGATTCTTTTTTAATTAAAATAGAAGGCTGAACTACATAATTGCTATGAAGAGCGGTTAATTGCACGTATTACTCTTCAAACTATTTATTTTAGCCATTAGAACACCATTCAAACTCTTGGAGTTCAAGCAGCGATGAAGTGGTGCAGCAATTATGCAGAATGTTCAAGCAAAACCCATGTTTAGAAATCTCAACAACCTGGGTTCAAGTGGTAAAGAAGTTCTGTAGCTATTATGGTGCATATTTCAGTGTGACCCATGTTTAGAAATCTTAAGAACTACCATTCAAAAAGTTGGGCTGTGTTGTAACGATTATGGAGTACATCCGAATGTGACCCATGTTTACAACCTTAAGAATTGGGGTTCGAGTGGTCAAATTGTGTTATAGCTATTATGGGGAACATTCTATTGCTGCCCATGTTTACAGAAGAGTTAGGTTTCAAGAGACTAACCATTATGGAGCTCATTCAATTATGACCCGTGTTCACAAATCTTAGGTTCATAGCTTACCCCACAGAGCGCTGGAGCATTATATTATAACAATTATGGAATACATTCGAGCATGGCCCTGTTTAAAATTGAGGTTCAAGTTTAACCTCAACCGATATTTACCGGAGGAAAGGAAAGAAAAAGTGGACAGAGAGAAAAATGTAATGTTGTAATTGATCCATAATCAGCCTATCATGAGTCAATAAATCATGTTTATACCATACATACTTCCATGTAACAACCATATCACAATACTTGTAAACCATAAACCATCTCACAACAAGGTTTATCCATATGTTTATACCATATAGTGGTCTCCATAGTCCCTTCAAGTAGAAAATACAATGCTATCTAGCTTAATAGTTTATTACCAACAAGGTTTAGTAATTTATTCCATGTCCTTCTATATAATACCAAGTGGCTCTGCTCATTGTTCAATGACTTGTAAAAGTTTTTCATGGTCTTCTACATCTAGTCTCCATTTTTTGCGTTTACTATTTGTAGTCTTCACCTGCTGCAATTGTAACCCCGTAGCAATTATGTGATGGGTGTAATGATACACCTTTTGTCTGCAGTTTGTAATCAACAAAGTGAATCCCACTTTGAGGGCTTTCACTTGTTGTAAGTATGTTCCCCGCACTACAACCGAGCCAAGAAAATGTTGTCACTTCACTTGTTATTTCACATGTTAGCTTTGTTCTCTCCTCTCAGTCAACGCAACAAGTAGTACTCCACTTTCTCAATATTGGCTTCTTCAAAGAATGACTGCAAATACATCTCCTACAACAAAATGCAAAGAAACATTCAATGATCGGATGTATAGTATAAATTATATATACATATATATATTTAATTATCAAATTATACTTGATCCTTTCAAATAAAACATACCTTGTTAAACCAATCCAGATATGTGGTCATTATCAATTGAAATTAATGTCACATATTAAAAACTATCATCATGATCTGATCCATATGTGTCATCCACAACTAAAGGAACTTGCTTCCACTCACCTACATACCCATGTTTTTGACTATTGCACTCTGAATATGATTTGTTCATGCATTCATAACAAAAACAAGAATAATCTCTTGTACAGATTGTCCAGTTATTACTATCCATAGTCATCAGAGAGTGCAAAGACCTAGAATTGGGAATCCTTTCACATCCATACTTTTTCCTCCGATCAATACCTTCATTTAATCATGCTCAAAAGATCAATAAAGTTTAAAACAAACAATAAAAATCAGAATAAAAAATTTAAAGTTAGTAACTTGTAGTTCACTTAATAAATCACATAAAGATTTACATATCTATGTTTTAAATCTGCATGTACCTTTATCTCCCAAAATACTCTGACATGCGGGTTGAAACATGTGAGGTTGAAGCCTGTGAGGTTGAAACCTGAACTGCAAAATGTTTCTTACACCATTCAACAACTATGTGGGCATCAATCAATCGATCTCCCTCATAATCAAAGCTTTGTTTCTTTAGAGCACGTTTGATGCATGCACCCGCACCATCGTGTTCTCCCTTCCCATGACCACTCTCAAAAAAACTCCATAAATGAGGAATTTTGTGATGACGATGATAACGACTGAGTGCAAAGAAAGGGCGAGAGGATTTGAATTGTGATGCGCAACCATCTGACCAAACAAAATGGTGATCTATCTGTATTCCTCGCTGATGAAGATATTGAAAGAACAAACCAAAACAATGTTGCACAAAGTGGGTGTCATGTTCTTTGTCATCACTTATATAGAAGTGATACTCCTTCTTGATCATTCGCTTCACATAAGTACTTTCAACCCCATCCAAATCCAATTGTGCATGCCTATAAAATACTTGAACCATGATAGTAACCTGGTCAGTATGATAATACTGTGTTTGAATTTCTTTTTGATGAGAAAATGAGTAATTCTCAGCAAAATCAACCACGGACAATATGGAACCAATAGGGAATGTGTCCCTATTAGTCTTGAATTGTGTAGCCTGCCACTTTGAATAGTGAGAATGTTTGATGTACGGACTAATTAAACTTCGGAAACTTTGCATGAATGTAGCAATGGGGATTTCCTCTTCTACCAAATCCAACCTGGTTGCATCTTTTCCAAGCCTTGTTGAATATTTTATGTATTTGAACCTACAAAATCAATTCATAACATGGACAAATTGTCATGTATTCATTTGCAGTAAAATAAAAATCAAAATAAAATCTAACATCCAAATTTAAAAACATAAATTTATATATATCACCTCTTGCAAGCAACCAGGTTAACTGTGTCCAAATCTTCATTTGTTTTTGGCAATAATTTCAAGTCCCCACACTTGTCACAGACACCTTTGATGCAAGTCATACGATCATCAACATGATCATCAGATACGTTGCAAATAATTGAAGTTATGAATTCACTGACACGTGTAGGTGGGGCAATTTCTTCTCGTAACTTTCTATACACCTGAAAAAAACATAGATTTTGAAATACATTAATTTTAAATCACATGTCTCAAAAAACGATATTTAAACAAATTTTAAATATATAGATATAAATGAAAGCACGCCTCAAAATATATATACATTGAATCTATAAATTTTTATGTACCTGATAGTGATAATCAAACTCAACGTGATAGTGACAACAACATGTGTCAAGGACTTTATCAGCTCAAGCACATACCAAGGCTTCAAATTTTCAAACATTCGTTGTCCAATCTTAACATCCGGATTTTCTTCTCAAACTTTATGTACATCTCGTGTTGAGTTATTTCAAGCCAATGTTTTATATGTTCTTCATAGTTATTGAGTTACCCTATGTTTTAAAACATCCCTCACATTCGAGAAGGACGAGTCCTTTCACCAAAAATCGAAACTATCTTCACAATATTATCCTCTATTTTATCGTAACGTGGATTTCTACACATTAGTGCCCAATTTCCTTCCATATGTAGAGTCATCCAATGTCTTCCTCCTTTTTGCATACCTGCTAACCGTCTTTCTAGATAAACCCAATGCCTTGGCAAATGCGGTAACATGACGATTCTTTGTTGTATCTTCACTTACAACTGAAGTTAATATTGCTCTACGAGAAATACTCTTATCAATGCAGACCTAGTTTTTGTACCCAAAGAACTTATTCCTTTAAAAACATTCCCAACAAATTCTTCTTCTACACGTTTTGAATTTTTCTATCCAAAATCAACACCTAACAATTCTAATGTTTCCTTCATATCAACATGATTCAAGAATGTAACCAACAAATTTGCTCTAGCAACTATAGTCAAATTAACAAATTCACCATATATTATCTCTACACTTTTTGTTTGTTTTCTTTCGTGATAGTGGTTCTTGTTCGGAAAATTCTTTTAATTTTTGTAAATCCATCTTCACCAAGTGTTTCACATTATTTTTGGGAAGTAATTCCATAACTTTTGATATCACTTCAAAGATAATGTTACGCATCATGATCTCGTGTCCATAAACATACACATGGGATCCTATCAAAACCCTTGCCTTTACGCAATCTAAAAAACATAAATTATCATATTTAAACCTTAGAACTAAAAAAATTAGGATCTATCAAGGGTTTCTATACATATGTACCAATTTTTGCAGCGTTGTCTTTCATTTGTTGTGTCTTCTCTCTCTCTCTTTGTGCCCTCCTACGAATGAGATCTTCTAGCATTCTTCTCTCGCATTCTCTTCCTCGGATATTTTCGTTTCTCATTCTTTGCATTTCCCATGATTCATCCACTTCAAAAAATTTCACCTGCACACTTGATACAAATCTGAATGTGTAAGAGTAAACTTGATACAAAACTATATGTGCATGCATGCATGCAACTCTATTTATATACAAATCTCAGAAATTATGTTATTTTTAATTTTAGTTTTCTATAACTTTAAAACAACTTTTTAATTTAATATTACATATTTTTGGTTAAAAACAATTTAAAAAAGAACACACTTACTTTAAAACAAAAAAATATGTAAAAAATTAAATTTAAAACATAAAAAGCGAACAATATTAAGTAAGTAACCTGTAAAATATTAAATTTAGAAGGGGAGACGCAATTGCGAATCATTAAAGCTAGGAGGAGACGTTTTGGCGGCGTTTTGGTGGCGCAGAGGGGGTTCACGCGAACTAGGGTTCGCGCGAACCATATTCGCGCGAATATGGTTCGCGCGAACCCTAGTTCGCGCGAACCCCGCTGAGTGGCAATGACGTGGTGCCCAAATGGCACATTTTGGCCCCAAATCTTTTTGGGGACAATTGTGACCCAAAATCTGCCACTCGGATGCCACGTAACCAGGGTAAACGAAATAGTTAACTTACAAAATTTTGACACAAAATTCATATTTTTATTGGCTTTCTAAAAATGCAATTTTCATTTTTTAAAAATCTGTTTTGCTATTTATTTTTTAATTCTTACTAACATACGGTATTTTAGGGCAATCAATAGTACACAATCAACCAAATTTGAAAAATAGTACAATATATCAAAAAAAATTGAAAAAAATATACTTAGTATTTGTTGAATTCTTCTTCTTGCCTGTGAAAAAAAAATTAATTTCGATATAAATATTAAAAGTTATTGGCATTGAAATATGGACGCCATTTATTTTAAAATATAGTTACTAAATAATTAATTAAAAAAATATAAGTCAAAAAAATATGAAATTTTGACTGCACGTCAAAATTATAATCTTGAACATATATCTAAAATTTCATAGTAAAAAGATAAGTTTTCATTTTTAAAAACCACCAAGGGACAGTCATTCCTCTTTAATAACATAAGAAACAACATATGAATAAAATTAAGAAAAATACTAGATTTTTTGCCAAATATTTTAAAAAAATATATACATGTATTCTACACTCTAAACACAACATTTCGTTAGTTCGTAGAATTTCATGAATGTGTACGGTTTTGTGGCTATTAACTTTAGAAAATCAATTAAACTGAAAATTCATGTTTACTAAGGTACAAACCATACCAAAAAGTGGGACATTTTATTGTGCTTCAATAAACATAGGGGATTGGAGACCAACCACATTGGAATTCTAGATGAATTCAACAAGGTCACCATGGCAACTATATTTTTTTGTGCTTGTTTGTTTGTGTTAGGGATTCCCATGGGGGATCACCTTTAAATGTGACCAAGGGGTTTTATGTATTTCTTTTATTTGGTCCCTTTGTTAATGTTTTCATGTGCTTATCTTGTGGTGCATTGACCCTTTTCATTATTTATTAAATGGTGTGTTAATATTGTGAGTAATCAAGTTGTTAAGTTAATTAAATAAAATATGTCATAAGAAAGTAATTAATAGAGTTGTTGGCCTTGAATTAAAATGTTGTAAGAAATGTGTAAGTAATGTGTAAGAGATATGTAAGTTGATTTAGGAGTAAGAAACACTCCACCTTCTTCCAAAATTCGAATTTATCCTTAGACGCTGATTTTGGAGACTTGTGGGACAAGTTAAACTTGTCCCATGCCTCTTAAATTTACATAACAACCTTACCTATGGTTGGAGAGTTAAAATTAGCCCTTCATTATGTATTTTGTAAGTCAAGTTGAATGTTTTATTCCATTTTTCTTACATGTTTTAAATTTCAGTCCTTATGGGGTGTTGGATTGTTTGAGTGTGCAAGTAAATTTGTCATATTATTCACCAACCTATTGATTATGCATTGGAGAATGAAGTTGACTTTTGTGTTGGGGTTGAGGATGTGTGATGTGGCATCCTACATGGATCCACCTCATCCTATTCTTTTCCCTCTTATATTTATTGGAATTCATTAGCTTGTTTTTGGGGTTGCTTCACTTTTATCACTTCATTTTAGAAGACTTCATTTTGGTTTTTGAGAGCTCTTAGTTTTGAAGAAGTTGGGAAGATTTTTGAATACTTATGTTGGGTTTATATTTGGATTACTTGGATTGGTAGGAGCCTGTTGTTTTGAACTTGAAACAAACTCCATCATGGAGATGTACGATATTGGCTCTTGGAAATTCTCTTCTTTTCCCTTTTATGAGTATGTAAATAATTGTATGTTTGTTATTGTTTTTGGGTTGTTGGGTAGATGTTTTAGGGATGGAGTAGGAGAAGACTATAGGTTAATCTTGAGGGTGGAAAAAGTGTTTTGGGGGTATAAGTGTGGAGGGAGTTGGGACTTGGGTTCCACCTTGTACAAATAAATATCTTGCATTTCTTTACTCATTATGCTGTGCAATAAGATGTTGGGGAGGCATAAGGAAATGTGAGGAATAAGGGGTACTAGGGGTAGGCATAAGGGTATGATAGGGATTTGAAATGATATGTATTTTGGTGCTTTGTTCTCAATCGGTGATACCCATTTCCTCTTTGGGAGGCATAAATAGCATCCCCCATAGTTTCTTTCTCCTTTGGCTTCCATGAAGAAGCTTGAGTTTTGAATGTTGTCTTTCATGTGGTTGTAAAACTATTGTTTTGTTTGAGACTATGTTTTTAATATGAAATGTACATGTTGAAATATCACCTATGTGATGTGGAAGCCTATTGTTTCCATAAGTTGAGTCGCATTTCTTGTTGCATTGTGTTTGGGGCTCGGGGGACTATGAAGAAGGATGTCTTTTCCTTTTATTATATGTCTTGGTTGGATGGAGAGAGTTGCCTTTGCCCTACTTTTGTTGTGATAAAATTAAAATAGATAAAGGATCTTCATGTTGTTGTTCTAGAGAAGAGGAAAAGATAGTTTTGACATTCCTTTGATAGATTTCTTTGTAAAACCTTTTTCTCACTTCAAGTGGATGACTTGTAATATTATTTCTATTGGATAGTTATTCTGTTTTGGAAATGAAATCCCGTGTTTAAATGAGAAAGAGATATGCATTGAAATTTGTATTGTAATTTCTATAGTTGTATTTGATCGATATAAATAAAGGTTGTATTGTTTTTCCATAAAAGGATTTACTATTGTTTAAAATCTATGTTGAAATATGTTGAGGAAACTTCCGTTTGAAAGAAGGAAATACGTATGAAGAAAATACTTTGCTCTGTTTTTTTGAATTGTATGAATTGAAAAAGAAAAAGAAGTTGCACCATTGTTTTCTACATTTGGATTGAAAGAAAGATAAATATTTAAAACTAGAATGGAATTAATTCAATGTATTTATAGTATGACAAAAGAAATAGATTGATCTCTATTTTTGAAATGTATAAACTTCTTTTTTTATTTTACTGTAAATTCTACACATTTTTATTGAAAATGTACAAAATGACTTTGTCATCACCAATCCGGCACTATGATAATTCTTCACCGGGAACTCTTCTTGCTATTATTATGTACTAATGAACAAATTTTAGTTTGGTGGATGGAATGCGAAACACAATCAACAAACATAACACAAGAATACCATTGACTATGATAAGAAGGAATGATGATAAATCTGAAATATCGGGGTAAATTATAATATCAACATGACATTCTTACAATCTCACCCATGAGGTACTTCAAGCGTTATTGACTTCACTTGCCTTCTAACAATAACTATGGGAGAAACTTCACAATTACAACTCTTAATGGCTTATTTTACACACTTACTCATACAATATTTCTCACTACTTCCTTCTATGTTAAATGAGAGTGGTGGCCTCTTTATTTATAGGAATTCAGACTTATCCACCCTATCTCTATGATAGGATAGGAAATCTCTTTTGGCCAATCATATTCAATGCCTAAAATCTTGCCTTTACATGTAGGCTTATCTTCTAAGATAAGATAAACCTTATCATCTCACATGGGTTCCACCTTTTAGTCTTTTTCACAAATAAAATACACAAAATATTTATGACATCACTCCTTGTCCTTATTACAAATATAATATTTCTAATTCCTAATCATGTAGACCCTACTTCTATACTTACCCCAACTTGGCATTTTAACATTACTTGAATCACTTACGAGTAATATTTACTTTTACCACAACATTCCTATTGTACTTTTGACCATTACCGTACTATACATTATTGGTGGCATCAGTAACGGCAGTCTTATTATCTTCTATCGGATGCTACTACTAATTATACTTAACAACATTCTATTCCTAATACACACATTAATGAAATAAAAATTACAGAGGAAAATTTTAGTGTCGACATCTTCCCCTTCCTAACTTCTACTCTGTCCTCGGAGTAGACTATTCAGTGCTTAGAAAATCTTTAACTTGTCATTGCTGACCCATTTCATAATGGGAGTGCCATCCAATTCCTCTAGTCAATATGTACCATTTTCATTCACAGCTGCTATTTTGTAGGGCCCCATCCATTTGGGAAGAAATTTTCTCTGCCTTCTTTTTTTGTATCTAGATTCGTATACTAGAACCAAGCCATTCACATAAAATGAAGACAAACGATCTTTTGATCAAAGTATTCCTTTTGCTTCATTTTATTCTTATAGCTTGTATCCTTCGCTATTTCCCTCATTTCCTCTAGCAAATGAAGATGCACCAACCTCTCTTTTCTTGAATCACTTTCATCCATCCTTTCCTTTTTCATAACTCTCACAGGTGGGAATATAAAACTCAATAGGAAGAAGCTGGATCAATGTCATAAGCCAACCGAAATGGGAGTATCCTGTTGCTGACTTTGATGTTGCCCTATATTCCCACAATGCTTTGTATGAATCTTTTTATCCCAATTATGTACCTACAAGGCTGCATCTTTTGCTAGAATTTGACACAACACAAAATTTGTTCGTTTGACCTGTCCATTTGTGCTTGGCTTGTATGTTGTTGCCTTCCTGTTCTTAATAGAAAACTTGTTGACTAGGGCTTCTACCACCTCATTAATGAAGTAGATTCCTTGATCTGTTACAATTTCTAATGGGAAGCCAAATCTGGTGACAATGTGTTCATATATGAACCTTGCCACTTCATCCATGGAAGCTATTTTCAATGGCCTAGCTTCAACCCACTTGGTTAAATAATATGTGGCAACTACAATATACTTATTTTGGCATGGGGTAGTTGGAAGTGGACCTACAATATCTATTTCCCACTTTTCAAAGGGACCAAGTGGAAGAATAGGGCATAATGGAGCTGATGAAATCTTACTACTTACTTATGTGTTGGACAAATATCACATGTCTTACAATAATTATAACAATCTCTAAAAAGAGTGGGCAGGTGATAACCTACATCTAAGATCCTTCTTACTTGTAAGTTGTCCAGAAAAGTGTCATCCACATGTACCATTGTGGAGTTCTTCTATCATCTCCTTCCCTTGATCACGTCCAACTACTCTCTTGTACTATCCATCGTGTCCTATTCGAAATAATATTCCATGCGTAATAGAATATGGATGACCGGCTTGAGTAATATTCCTCTTAGTCTTTGCACTAGCACCATCAAGAAACTTGAATTCATTCATATAATTCCAAATATCTATCTATTCACTAGGGATTGTGTCAAGGGATAACAATGTTGCATCTAGGAAATCATCATCATCACAAGATGAAATTAAACCATCATAGGCTCGAGAGAGTGCATCTACATTGACATGCTTCTTTCCTAGCCTATCTATAATATCAAATTTAAATTCTTGTAGAAAAATTATCCATCTTGCTATCCTCCCGGATGGGTTAGGATTATCTACAATATATTTTAGAGCACTCGATGATCTGTTACAACTATAAATTTCTACCCTAGCAAGTAATTTCTAAAGTTCTTTACAGTAAAATGATAGATAGAGTCTCTTTTTCGCTATAGTATAATTTACCTCAAGACCTTTGCTCATTTGTCTCTCCCAAAGTAAACTGGATGATCATTCCCATTTTCATCCTTTTAGCTCGAGTACTTCCTAGTGCTGCATCTCGAGGGATTAGTATACACAGTGAATGGCTTGCTCCAATCTAGATTCTTTAAAACAGGTGAATACACCAAGGCTTCCTTCGATTGTTCAAAAGCTTCATGCACCTTATTTCTGGTTCATACGTAACATCCTTCTTTAAGAACTGGGTTAGTGGTCATGTAATCTTTGAGAAAATTTTGATGAACCTTCTATAGTAACCCACATGGCCTAAAATGATCTCAACTTACTTCTATTCATAGGAAATGGTAACTCTTTGATTTTTGAAACTTTATCGGATCGTACAATACCATCTCTGGATACAACATGCCCTAACAAAACACCTTTAGAACATCCAAAGACACACTTTGTAGGGTTTAGCAGGCTTGTGCTTTGCATCTAACCTTTGAAATGTTGTCTACATCTCAGTGCAGTGGTCCATCTTGCTCCCATAGATGCAAAAATCATCTAAAAATACTCGATGAAGTTCCCAATGTAGGGTTCAAAACCCTATTCATCAAACGCTGGAACGCTACCGAAGCATTACACAATCCAAAAGGTATAACTCTATAAGCAAATATTCCGCAAGGAGTGGTGAACGTGGTCTTCAAATGATCTTTCTTTGCTATATGATCTTGGTCTGTATCCACTATATCCATCTATAAAACTATAACACTCTGGCTAGCTACTTTGTCCAAGATCTGATCCGAGAATGGAAGAGGGTAATTATCCTTCTTTATTGCCTTATTGAGCTTCTTATAATGAACAAAAATGTGTATCTTCCCATTCTTTTTATTGAGATCACAATAGGAGAAACGCATTCTGAATTCTCCACAACAAATATGAATCCTGCATCAAGAAACTTATCTATTTCTTCTTTTATAGTCTTGGAAAAATTAGGATTCATTCTATATGGCATTTGCTTTATGGGCTTAAGCACCATCTACCAACTCAATAGAATGTTCTACCCAACTTACTTGACAGAGTTCCTTGTAATCAAAAGTGAATAAGTGTATGTACCTTCGAAAGAGCTAGAGGTAGCATTCCTTCTCACTCTCCATCACAACATCACTAATCTTTATTTGTTGGAGACGATCATCAATTTCTTCTTCAGATAATTTTATGGGTTCATGAGTTGGTGTGACTGGAAGGATATCGATAACCGAAATATCAACCTCACTTTCTTCATCTTTTGTGTCCACTTCACTAGTACTAGAGTAATTAGAGGATGTCCAATCATCAGTTTCATCACTTGAATTCACAGGTTCTGCCTTATGATGCCGAGGGATCACATTTATCTTCACCCTCTCTCTACCACATCCAAGCGTCATGAAGTCTTCATTCTAGTAGTTTCGTGCATGAAATCTCCTTAGCCATGGTCTTCTCAACAACATTGGGTACACAACAGTACCATTTTTCATCACCTGAAAGTCTACCACACATACAACACCCATAACAAATATTAAAACATTTGAAACAACACCTTCTAGTTTATTTTTTCCCTTATTTAATGACCTTAACATAAGTGTTGAGGGGTGATCAATTTTAAAACCAACATATTCATTACTGATTCATTCATTACATTAACTACAGCACCTCCATCAACTAAGACATCATGCATTGAAATACCATTAGATAATACCTCATTTTGTGGAGCGTAGGGATCTTCCTCTACCTCCAAAACAAGGACCTCAACCTCTTTCCTTCGTTGAGCATTGAGTGCACTTCGCAACTCCTACCTCTTCTCAAAAGACATAAGCAAGAGTTGACCATATGTAATATTTGCGAGGCCTTTTAGACAGATCTTCTAAGATGGAGTATGGTCATTTTCCCTATGAAATCGTAAAATCCTGCACACCCAACTTTCTTCTCCTATGTTTCTTACTAGTTTCTCCTTTCATCTTCTTAGGATCATTTCCATCTTGGTTATCTTTTTCTTTCTTTCTTTTTCGTTACAAACACATCTACTTCATCATTTATACTCTTATCTACTACATCAAAATAATTCATAGGTACTTTTCATTTATCATTATCTCTTATACCGGATGTAGAAGCTCTATCTAGACAATTATACTTATAATGACCCTTTTTATAACAACCATAACATACGACTTCAGAAATATTTCTTTTTGGACCTCTATCTCCTCCCAGAACTATATTATTTTCCTTAAAGAATATTAATAGTTAACTTGCCCATATTCTTGAGAAAATCTTCATACTCGTAGATGTACTAGGAAAATATTTGTACTCACCGAGAGTGGTTGTGGATTTTGGACCAAAAATGCTTGGTGTAGGCTCTACTTTAGCAACAATTTCTTTGGGCTCCTCTTTCATAATTTCTTCTTACCTTCTTGCAATCTTCTTTACTTGTTCAATGGTAGTTGGGTGGTCATACTTCACTCATTGTTTGATCTCTAACTTCATCCCAAGAATGGAGTGCTTACAGAGGAGATTATCCATGCCATTCATCAACCCATCCACTAATCATTCCTTTTGGATCTGGGCATCGAGCTTCCTCCTTAGCTCTAGAACATGAGTATGATAATCCCTTATCTTCTCCTTATCTCCTTGGGATAGCTTTGTGATATCAGTCATGAGATCTGCATATTTCTATTGTTCACCAAATTCTTCAAGAAAACTTTCGCTTAATAAATTCCATGAGCTTTTCACAATATCACCTAGTGTTTCAAACCACCTAAGGGCTGAACCATCCAAAAAGGTAGGAAAAAATTTAGTCCATTGTTCCCTTCTTATAAGGCCATTACAAATACAAGATCGTTTAAACTCTTGAATGAAAGATGAAGCATCTTCATTAGATTGGGCTGAAAAAATAGGAATCTTCCCCATTTTAAAAGTAACCACAGTGATAAACCAACTCACAAGTACAATCAGTAAGACTTATGTGCACAAATAATTGGACTCACTACAATAGAAAGTGACTTTACACCTTTCTATAGTAAAATAGGAATGACCACGGTAAAACTTGACTTACTACGGTAAAAACTGACTTTACTATGGTAAACACTATTCACGGTAAAAAGTAAAGTTACTGTGGTAAATACTATTCACGGTAAAAGTGACTTTACCATGGTAACTACTATGCACAGTAAAAAAAAGGTTACCCTCCAAATGATTTCTAACTAAGTGGGAATATCTCTCCAGAAAATCCACCAATGAGGAATGGTCTTGACAATGGAACCAAAATGTTATCACTAATCGCACTATGATAATTATTCACTTGGGAACTCCTCATGCTATGATTATTTACTAATGCACAACTTTTATTTTGGTGGATGGAATCTGAAACACAATCAAAAACCATAACACAAGAATACCATTGACTATGATAAGAAGGAATGATGATAAATATGAAATATTAGTGTAAATTATAATATCAACATGAAATTATTACAATCTCACCCATCGTACTTCAAGTGTTACTAACTTCACTTGCCTTCCAAAAATAACTATGGGAGAAACTTCACAATTACACCTCTTAATTGATTCTGTAACATACCTTCAAAATGATGGCTTCCTTTACACAATTACTCATACAATATTTCTCACTACTTCCTTCTATGCTAAATGAGGGGGTGGCCTCTTTATTTATAGGAATTCAGGCTTATCCACCCTATCTCTAAGATAGGATAGGAAATCTCTTCCAAAAATCATATTCCATGCCTAAACTCTTACCTTTAGATGTAGGATTATCTTCAAAGATAATATAAACCTTATCATCTCACATGGGTTCCACCTTTTTAGTCTTTTTCACAAATAAAATACACAAAATATTTATGACATCACTCCTTGTCCTTATTACAAATATAATATTTCTAATACCTAATCATGTAGACCCTACTTGTCTACTTACCCCAACTTGACATTTTAACATTACCGGACCACTTACTACGACAAATATTTACTTTTTACCACAACATTCCTATTATACTTTTGACTATTATCGTACTATACATTATTGGTGGCATCGTCTTTGTAGCATCGTTTTCTTCTATCGGATGTTACTTCTACTAGTTATACTTAACAACATCCTATTCCTAATACACACATTAATGAAATAAAAATTACGGAGGAAAATTTTAGGGTCGATGACCACTACTGCAACCTTGACAATTAAATAAAATGATTGAATTGAAGTTACATGATCAAAACGACCCTATACAAACTAAAACACTTAAGAATTTTTTTAGAAACCGTCAAATCAAACAAAGGAAAAATTACAGGTCATTTCTTGTGAAATGTCTGAAATTTTTAATTGATCTTTAATCAAATAGTTTAACCTTTTCTATCTATTCTAAATTTATCTAAGAAAAATCCTCCATGTATAATTGACAAGTTGAGAGAGGAAGAAGATCAATTGATTAAAATTTCACAAGTTAAAATTTAACAGCTTGCCTTTTAAAATCTTGCAGACCATTTTCTCAAAATTGAACCTTAAAAATATATCCAAATTAAATTCTTAAGGCTCACATGCAAAGAAGACGCTGAGTTTTTTCGAAAAGTTTTTGTTTTCCAAAATCTGAGCTCCCTAGAAAAAGTTATGGCCTTCTGAAGTTCACATAAAAGACAAAATCGCATGCGCGTGCGTCTTATACACCGATGCTTCTTGCATGTGTGCCCTTGTGTGCCAGTGCCTCTTGCACACACCCTTGCACACCTGAAGCCTCTTGTGTGCCCTTCTTGCATGCCCATGATAAAGCCGAGCCCCTTGCATGGCCACCTTGCATGCCCATGTCCGTCTTGTGTGCCCCTGAGAGAATGAGTGTCTTCCGCGCCTATCTTTCGCACATGGGAGAGAATGAGTCTCTTCCACACCCATCTTGCATGCCTAAGAAAAAAAAGGTGTTCCTCCCATGCTTCTCTTCGTACTTGAAAGAAAATATTCTATCCACGCCCGTCTTCAACACCCAGGGAACTTTCTTCCATGCGCTCCGTAAGAAGATAATATATCTATGCTAAGGATGAGTTTCTCTCTCTTAGTGTTTTGTAGGATGATTCGATATCTGTTGTAATGGAATCTGGAATTCTTGTTGGGAACTCGTATGACGAGAAAAGTGACATGCGAGCATGGGAATCTACAAGTGACTCTTCCTCACACCCGACCTCCCGAGTTCATGTCGAGACAACCGGTGGGTATGGAATTTGTGTGAGATTTAGACAAACTAGTTAGGAAATCTAATGTCTTCAATACACACTAGTGGAATTTGTGAGTCTAAAGCAAAGAAGGCCCTCCTAACTTGAACTAGTGTGATAGATCAGTCAGCAAGGATGACTACTTGAAGGCTCCAATCAATATCGAGCTCTGCTTGTGATTCGATCTATAGGTTGTGGAATATGTGAAAATGACCGGGATAGTTTCTGTATTTCCCGGACAAGGTCATATGGTGGATGGTAAATATAGTCAATTCTATGGACAATTCTCTAGCCTAGTCCAGAATTTCCTAGCTCTGTTAGCTGCTGTGTCTAGCAAGGATAATTGTTCGATGATGATAGGTGGAAGTGGGGTAGACTGGAATACTAGTGTGCGTAGGCCAGTGTCTATGTCTAATTCTCCTATGGATTCATTAGGCTGCGGGATTTGTGGGTCACAACCGTAGATTCTTAGTTGTTGTGGACCTATTATGGTCATGTGTGAAATCAAGTCCTAATCCCTAATATCTAGTAATCGTATGCTTTCTTAGCTTCTATATTTAGGATCAATAACTATGTGATTTTCACAGAATATCTTATAGGCGTTCATGCAACCTGGATTATTAGGCTGGTATCTATATCTAGAAGAGAGTCTCTTGCATTTGGCTGTGGGACTAAAGGATCACAACCAAAGGTTTGTTCTCTTTCAAACCCTTCTATAGTCATATGAATGTTGCCTAGGGTAATTTGTAGTTCGGTTGATTCGACCAAAACGTGTGTGCTTGGTCATCTTCTATGTTTAGTCCGCTCAACTAGGAATTGATTTGTTGCAAGCTTACCATTGTTCGGAAGACTTGGATCCTAATATTTTGATCTATATCAGTTATCGCTGTGATGAGATTGGGCTGAGGTACGATTGGCTTGAATACGTATTCCCTGGGCTCTCTAGGTCCCATGATTGTCATACAAAAGCAACAATGTAAAATGAACTACAGTAAAATGAAATTTAACTATGTGAAGTATATCTATAGTATATATGACTTCTCTATTTTTTTGTGTTTTCTGACGAGCTTTACGAATTTAAGAAAGTAGCTATTTAAAATATCTAGAATTGACAGCTAAAATAATAATTTAAAACAAACAAAATAGCTGAGTGTAGCTATCTGTCTATGCAATTTGTAGATCTATTCTAAACAATAAAATAGCTCATCTAATCTATTTGCAAGACTCTCGATCCTACCTCAGAAGTGAGGAGTGAATCATAGTTTCTCAGAAACTATCAATCCCCATAGCTTCCCTGGCAATATCGAGAGTAGAATTAACTGAAATAAAGCAATTAACTACTCTATTTGATATGATTCTAACTAGAACTTTGAAAGCTAGAACCTGGATTCTACAGAATAGTGGCGAATCCAATGGTGTGTGTGATCTTGTCCCCTCAGTGTGATCTCCTCATTCCTTCATGTTCACATGGATCCAGAAAAGCGTGTAATGCTAGCATCAATAGAAGTAGATATTGGGACAAAGGTAGCTCAAGACACAGACTGAATACAATGCGAGTAGGAGAGGGATAGCAAGAGTACAGAGCTTGGCTTATGCAATTCCTAGCGGGATCTATTACGAGTCATGCAACATAAAGCGTCTAAAACCTGAAACCATCCTGTTTGAAGAACAAAACCTACAACTTTAATGGCTTCCTAAGTTGTTCTACTCCAATGGATTGGATGAAATAATAGCAGTGCTTTCACAAGATGGATATGTGGCTTACTAACAGTAAAAAAATGCTAACTAAGCATGCAATGAAAGAAACTAAGCATTCTAAGAAAAATAAAAACTGAATCTATTGCAAAGACAAATCAGAGGCAAATTTTGAGGGCCATTTGCTTGACCACAAGCCATCTATTTATAGCATTTGCATTTACCCAAGGTAAAAACCAAATAGAACTCTTAAACTATAAACAATGGCAAAACACTATTCCAGGGAACTAGAATCATAAATGCAAGCTTATGGTGGTGAAAGAAAGGTGGTAAAATGTTGAAATTATGTCAGTCGTGTTAAAAGAGCTTTCTGGAAAATGTGTAAGGACCGTCGCCATGCAGCGGGCGGTGGTTACAGACCGCCGCCTGTTGTGGGCAGCGGTCATGATACCACCGCCGCAGAGGCGGTGATTTCGTCATTAAAGAGAAAAAGGTCAAGAAAGGAGGGGAAAAGGGAAAAATAAAGCATGTAGGGGCTAAGCGGGGCATGCGGGATGTTAACACACACTTGGAGAGCTTTTCCGGATCCCGAACACCTTGCGAGGAGACTTGTATCATCATTGGGGCACGTGTCACATTGTTCTGGCAGTACAGTACCTTACAATTTTGGGTACGTACATATTGCCCCCTCGGAGAAGCATTTTAGCCATGAAGAGGCGTAAAATGGTGGGTCCGAGTATGGCAGTCCCGAAATGGGAAGTTAGAAGTTATACCTGATACATCCGTGTGTTGAAATGACGCCGTCCAAGATTCCCACTACCTACAAAATGAAAAGAGAACTCAAGTGCAGATAGACACAATAGTTTGAAAAATAAACACTAAAATAATAGGGAATGAGAACGTACTATTTGTGTGGTTATAGGAACTTACCTCCGTCGGCGCTCCAAACTGTGAAAAGTCATTTAAAATGAATCCAGACGCTTATATATATATAAGTGGCCCATTTTCCTATGCATTTTTACAAGTCGATTTGATTGATTTTGAGCTCTGGGACCCATGGTGATAGTTTCTTGTGTGAGTAGAATCAAAACGTCCATGAGAGATAGTGATCATGCCTCCACATGCGGAACATCGACCCGTGATATCACAGGTTAGTTTTCTTCATTTTATCCTTTTTACCCCCTTAAATTTGAAATTCTAAATATTTTTTCATGGGGGTAATTTTTGAAAATGTTAGTGTTAAAAGGTCCACCTAGGGGGGGCGCCTACTAGGTAGGCTTTGTTTTAGGTAAAATGGTTATTTTTTGCACTTTTTAGGCTTTTTAAATTTAAAAACCTGCGTGGGTTTTCGGACCACGATTGTCACCCTACCCAAGGCGGTGGTTACATGATCGCCCTGTTCGAGTGGCGGTTACCGACCGCCACCCTTAAGGCAGCGGTTACAAACCGCCTCTCTGCTCGGGGTGGCGCGCTGCATGAATGTAAAAGGATCATCTGTTTGAAATTATTTTTGCTTTTGTAGCATTTCTACGTGTTTTCATGATTTTTCCAATATTACTCGGATGCTAACTTGCTCTATTTTTGTGTGTTTTTGGGTGTATGCAGGCGAGAGAGGAGTATATCCGGTGGAGTAGAGAGAGGGAGTGTGATTGGCTCCCAGGGGTACTAGATGCCCTCTCACAGGATGAGAAGGACACTCTTCAGCGGGCTAGGATACTATGTATTTCACGCGTGCCCCATGTTACACCATCTAGTCACATCCTTTGTGAATTGTTCTCATCTTGGGATGCGGATCGAACACCTTCGATTTGTAGGGGTTCGCGGTGAGTGGACTATTACATTGGAGGGCGCCTATCACATTACAGGTGTCCCGATCATCGGGAGATGACTAACCCTAGAGACAAGCGAGGTTCACGGGCACGATTGCATAGCAGGCTACATATATGGGAGATGCAATCATCTCCACGAGGTAAAAGAAGGGGCTTAGAGTTCAATCCATTCCTTCTTTTCCCATCCCCTTACTTCACCAGGCCATCATGGGGATCCTTGCCTTGAGACTGATTGGGGACAAGGGAGGAGATACATTATTATACTGCTGGTCCCCTATTATTGCACAGATAGAGGGGCATGGTTGGATATATGCCTGGGGAGTAGAAATTCTTGGGACCGCTTACCACAACTTATACAAGCTGGTCCATTTATAGGGGCAGTCCTTGAGCCACCCAACCCTAGTCATGAGTTGGGTCTATGAGCACTTCATCCCCTATGGCAGCGGTGTAGAGGTGACAGACCCCGGAGCTGTGAGGGTAGCCAGATGGACAAACATGTCGGTGCTTAGAGCACCTCATCAACCAGTTGCTTCCCTGACTACTACCAACATGGAGGCTACACCATACCAGACTATGGCAGGTATATGGGGTGAGGAGGCTCTTACCTTGATCTCCTGCTCCACCATAGGGCAGCTTATTGATAGGGTGGGGCGAGTGGAGATGCACCCCTTTGGCCGAGTTCCTCAGCAGTTTGGATTACCATACATGGGTATGCTTCCCCCAGTGGTGCTAGTATATAGATTAGTCTGAGAGGCCAGAGGGGGGCCTAGAGGCCGGGGTTAGATAGTGGTTACTCCTGGCATTCCTATTGCAGCCAGGAGGATAGTACGTGCCAGAGGGAGAGCCGGTGCACCTCAAGCACCCTTGCTTTAGATTGCCGCGGGTCCTACCCATAGCAGCGATGACCCCATTGAGGTAGACTTGAGTCTGAGGAGTTTACGGGGGAGAGACAGAGGAGGAGACCAAGGATAGTGATCCTGAGTGGCACGACACCTAGGATATCATGCTAGCAGAGAGGGCCGAGTAGAGTGCAGAGAGGTGACTCTGGTTTCAGAGGAGCCACTCTCCCAGGGCCATGGGGAGGATGAGTCTGTTGTGGGGTGCTACGTTGCTCCAGCCATAGGAGCAGCCCCTCAGTCGGCAGTGGCATCCGTGGCGGGTGCTGATCCCATAGATCCATCTTGGAGGCTTGGTGATCCGAGTAAGTTACCCTCTCTCCCTTTTAATGTTCGTTTCTTTGTTAGGATCTCCTTAGTTGCTATCTTGTATCTTTTAATTTCTTGTTTGGTTTCTAATTTGTTTTCTCCTTTGTTTGCAGAGACCACTAATGAGTGGTGAGATTTGATTTGCAGGGTATGCACTAATACCCTGATGATCCCCATGGAGAGGACGTGCACGAGAGCATGTTTGGATCTTTGCCCGGGAGCCTTCGATGGCAGTAGACATCTTGATGTCTTTGCCTCAGTCTGGCATGTGGCCAGGATGGTATCGACTCTCCGCATAGAGTTAGCGGGGTATAGGACGGCCGAGCACCTGATGAGGATCCATTCTCGTGGTGAGACCACGGCTGCCCCTCGGATCCTGAGCCCTCTGTGCACTCAGAGCGTCTCGGCATAGCGTCCTAGGCATGGGTGTGTGACTTCAGAGCGGTCTCGTAGGGATTGAGAAGCCACTTGGCTCTCGTAATTTTTGTATGATACATTCTTTTGTATATCCCGGGCTCTTTGAGCGTTTTGACCATGCTTAGTGCATGATGGCATTGTACATAAACATTGATCATTTATATATATGTATATTTGTTCTGGATCAAATTCTTGGCATTCATGGCTCACTTTCTATTTCCAGTTTCCTTATGTATACTATGATGTATGTTTATATGTTTTTAGAATATATGCAACGGTGAACAAATGATGCAAGTGTTTTACTTTCCTTTTTTGTATTTCATGATGCTGATATATGATGATGTAGATATAATGTGATTTTGAATCTTAGTTTCTATAAGCAATTTGGATACTTCATATTTGTTTTGGCAAAGTGATGAAAATAAACCGGTACGATGAACAGATAAACCTGCCCCTACCCCCAACTCCATGCAACTAGTAAGATGCGAGGGCTTATCACCAAGAGTTGGGAAGGGCGCAAGTTATGAGGTGTAGTGAAATGATAGTGATGGAAGACAGACAAAGCTTTGGCGGAACCAAATTAGGACACCACAAGTCCACTCCACTTGAGTGACTTCATAGTTTTGGATGCAACTTGCTTTGCGGTTTATCCAGACTTAGACCCGTAGATGGCCACATAGTAGACAAAATTTGGGTTTTTAGGATTTTAACTCTCTTGGGATTTTGAACATCTGATTCATTTGTTTTTGACTCAAAGTTTCAAAGTTTGAATTGTTTATGTATGACCTTTTGCATTTATTTGTCAAGAGGACCCCCTACACTTTGCCCCATGCTACTAGTAAGAAGCGTGGGTTTATCACCATGGGCAAAGCATAGGTGAGTAAGGGCATTTCCATCCTTTCCCAACCCTACGTCACTAGTAAGAGATGCAAGCTCATCACCAAAGGTTGGTGGGGCAAGGAAATGTGTAAAATTAAAATTTTCTGTTTGATCAATGTTTGACTTGTTTATTTGAGTAAAATGTCAGTATGTGTTTATTTCCAAAGAGATATACATATGGGATAGATGTGACACCATGAAGCTTCTAGAACAGACCATAGGCAAGACACCTACCCTAAGAAGAAACCAAAAGTGAGAATAAACTTGCAGATCTTGGTATGGTTACCGTTAAGACTTTTTCATGTCTATCTTTATTTGATAAAATGATTCTCGAGATAATTTGATGATATCATGAAAATGGAGAAGTATGATTAGAAATTTTATGCCAAAAACATCATGATTTTGTAATGAATTTCTTTGAGAATAAAATTCCTTGATCACAATATGTGTATGAAATAAGCGGACAAAATGATCTTAATCTATATGAAGATGCAATGTAGATATATATAAGTAGTACTAGCTGCTTACGCGTAGAACCACTTGAGGTGTAGGGAATTAACCGTTTCACCAAATTCCTCACCTTCTAGCATACATAAGAGGTATGCACCATTTCCATAGTCCTTCATGACTCGGTATGGGCCCAACCATTTATGCCAGAATTTCCTTCCTTCGCCGGTCTTCTTGTCGATCCGGTTGTCTAGCCTTAGAACTAGATCACCTTCATATATGTCGTGTTCATAGACTTTCTGGTTATATTTCCGGCACATCCGGCCAGTATAGACTCTATTTCGTTTCTCAAAGCATTTAACCTAGCTTCATCTAGGCTCTCTAGTTGGGAAATACGTGCTTCTCTGTAAGCGTCTTCATCCAAAATCCCTTGTAATGAAATGCGGAGACTGGGTATTTCAACCTCAAGTGGGAGAACTACCTCTGCCCCGAATACTAGTGAGAAAGGAGTTGCTCCCATTGGTGTTCTTATTGAGGTTCGGTGGGCCCATAAGGCCGGATATAACTTTAAGTGCCAATCTCATTTGTTTTCTTTCACCGTTTTAAGGAGAATGGCTTTTAGTGTTTTATTCGTCGCTTCAGCCTATCCGTTGGCTTGAGGGTAATACAAGGAAGCCCTATGATGGCTTATCTTAAATTTATTGCATAGTTCGCAAACCTCTTCATTCTTAAAAGAAGTTCCATTATCAGAGATAATGATTTGCGGGATACCATACCTACAAATGATTTGGTTCAAAATGAACTTGGCGATTACAGAACTAGGTACAGTAGTAAGAGGCATAGCCTCTACCCATTTGGTAAAATATTCGGTGGCCGTGATTATAAAATTATGGCCATCTATGGACAAGGGAGAGAATTTCCTATTAGATCTAGGCCCCATGTAGAAAAGGGCCATGGAGTAGCAATTGGTTGCAGAGCTTGTGCCGGCATGTGGATCTCATGGGAGAATTCTTGGCACTTATGACACCTGTGTATGAACTCTACTGCGTCGTGTTCTAGAGTAGGCCAGAAATAGCCCATTCAATGTATTTTACGAGTGGTGGCATGGCCACCGAAGTGGCCTCCACACATTCCGCTGTGAGATTCATGGAGAATCTTCTTGGATTCTTTTGTGTCGACACATCTTAGAAGCATTCCATCGAACACTTTCCAATAGAGCACTTGCTCTATAATGATGTATTTTGCTATGATAATGCATAGCCGCCTTCTGTGTTGCGGTGTAGCCCCTTCTGGATATGTATGGTCCATGATATAATTAATGATATCAGTGTACCAGGGACACTTAGAGATAGAAGGTCGAGTTTCGATGTAGTATACGCACTCATCTGGAAAATCTAGATCTACTAGATTACCTCCATCTAATGGGTTATCAGCTAACCAATCTGTGATGATTTGTCCCTTAACTGATTTCTGATTTACAAATGTTAATTCGAATTCTCCCATTAGGGTTATAAAACATCCAGCTTTCTTAGATAAGGACCCTTGTGTGAGAAAAGTTCGTAAATGGTTCATTTTTACCATGACCCTTGTTTCTTGATTCAACATATAGTGTCTTAAGCATTTGGTTGCAAAGACTATGGCGAGGCATTCTCATTCTGCTTGTGTATAACATGTTTCATAGTCGAGCAAAATTCGTCTAATGAAATAAATCACGTGTTCTTTCTTGTCGTCGTATTCTTGAGCCAGCATGTAGGCTAGCGAGACATTGGTAGCTCGTGAGTATAAAATTAACGGCAATCTAGCTTAGGTGGCATTAGCGTAGGTGGTGACAACAAGAAACGCTTAACTGCATTGAAAGCTTCATTGCAATCTTCAGTCCAATCAATGCTATAGTCTTTCTTGAGTAAATTGTTGATTGGATGAATGGCGAAACTTAAGTCCAGGATGAATCTTCGGATTGGACCCAGCTTTTCGAGAAATGACCTAATTCCAGATTCATTCGAAGGTGGAACCATTTCGAGGACAGCCCGAATTTGGTTGGGTCAACATCTATCCCTCGTGATGATATGATGTAACCTAGGAGCCTCCTCCCTCTGTTACACCAAAGACACATTTTTCTAGAATTAGCATGACTCGTATTCTATCAAGCGTGAGAGGATGACGCGGAGTACTTCGGATTTTCACAACACATCTTGTCCTCAGCCAACAAATCATCTACATAGGATTCCACAATTTTATGAATTAAATCGTGGAATATATATGTCATAGCTCGCTAATATGTAGCACCAGCATTCTTGAGACCGAATGGCATAATAGCGTAGCAATAGGTTCCCCAAGGAGTTATAAATGTGGTTTTAGCTTGATCTTGTTCAGATATTTTGATTTGATTGTATCCCAAGAATCCATCCATGAGAGACAAAAGTTCAAACCTAGCTGTTGCATCAACAATGACATCAATGGATGGAAACGGAAGTCATCTTTAGGACACGCTTTTTGATGTATCGAAATCTATGCAGATGCGTATCTTCCCATTCTTCTTGAGAACAGGAATGATATTAGATACCCATTGGGAGTAATCGACTGGCTTGATGAATCCTACTTGGAGGAGTTTTATTACCTCCTCTTTTACCATGAGAGCTACCTTGGGTTTCATGGGTCTCGATTTTGTTTAAGCGGCTTTGCATCGATTTAGTGACGAGGTTGTAAATAATACACAGGTTTAACACACAAGTATTCTATATATTATTCACCATATATTGATTCATATGGGCCATTACATTTATATAGGCTAATGTTGCTCCTATAATCAAGGAAGCTAAACATAACCTCTCACTAATTCTATACGAGATGTTATAACAATACACTCCCTAAATAAGTGGGTTGTTGTAACTCACAACCAACCGCACCAACAATGCAATATTATATTATCCTAGATAATATAATTACTCACACTAACATATTAGTGAGCACTAATAGTTAGGATATTCCTAACATTCCCCCCCTTAGTGCAAACATGGTAGAAAAACATCCACACGCTCCTCTGCAGTATGCTCACCCATGTGGCATGTCCAACTCTGAGACTCATGACCTTGATCCAAAAGAAAGGCTCACTTCTTCCATGGTTTTAAACAGGCTTACCACAAACCTTGACGTGACAGGAACCTCATCAACTATCCACCTCGTGTGGTTTTTTGGATTCTCCCACAAACCCTTTCAAGATCCATGAACTGACTTACTCTGGTGCTACTATTCACCACTATGCTTATACATCAGGGAATTATGTAGGAAACACAACTTGCATATCTCAAAACTGCACAATAGAAGATATACTGAAAATATTTCACATTACTTCCTATAAGAATCATAATGTTCTTAATTGTAGTCTTTGTCATTGATCACTGCCACTCGATCTCGAACAGCATAGAAAACTGCCACTGCCACTGGAAGCTTTCCTTGACTAAGCCATTTTGGGTGTAGAATGGGAATGGAACATTGGTATGTATTCCCCCCCACAATGTGAAATTCCAAATAAGAAATCAGAAAGGGAAAAATGTATTGTGTTGTATCATACTAACTGGATCTTGCTATCTTGACTTTGCTGCACATGATCACCAATGCCAATGAACGTATTCATTGACCGATCATCTTCCAACGAAGTACGGACAGTTAGAGGATCTCTGCAGTTAGAGGATCTCCGTAGTTTTCTGCTCTCTTATACAATTTTTTTCCAGTTCTTAACAATAAAGCACACCACTCAAAGCAACAAGAACACTACAAACTGAAGCACACTGAGAAAATGGAAACCACACTAAAAATAATATACTCACACCATACATATGCCACCACAGCTTCTGCGTGGCCCCGTCGTTGGTGACTGACGAGAGGTCACTGTTCGACCTCCTTCCTCCGATGCCTCCTTCCTCCATCTGATGTTGCTAACTCAAAAAATTTGGAATTTGAGCATCAATAGTTTTCAGGACGTCGAGTAACACCGAAAATGCGTCCATAAAGAATTTTTGTTTTATTTTACAACTTTTGACTTCGACTCATTTACAAGTTTTTGACTTTTGACAATGACTCAATACAAAATGAAACTTTTACAAAAACTCACAAATAACGCTAACAATAAGACTATTGAAATTTATGATACATATGACGACAAAAATATGATTTACATACAAAGACTCTAAGACTCTATTTTCATAGATTTGAAATGAATATTCTCAAAATTATTTAAATAGACCACTATATATACTAATAAAATTCTATGACATAAATAATGACTTAAAGCCTTAGACACACAATTATTAAGGCTTTTGAATTGGTAATACCGACCACTAAATACAACTAGACTTATAATGTATAAATATTTTAGACTCAACTAACTATAAATACCTTATTCCCATAGCCCATAAATATTATTGTGCATGGAGACATCAACTATTGCAGCGAGTTATGCAAAATAGACACGTGGCACCCAAATGACGTGGCTTTATCTGCTATTATTGTCTCAGCTGATCAGTTTCACACATAATCTGCAAGAATCACTGAACTTTAGAGTCACAGATCCGAATTCTAATCAATTTGCAAATGTGAGTTTGCAGAGATGTCAATCATGGATAGTGGAAGCGTAAAAGAACATGGAAAGCTGAAGAAAGATCTCTCATCCGTAGGCATCAATAAAATTCTAATAGAAGGTCGATCTCATACACCTCGAAAGTTGTTTCATTACCTTCGAAGCTCAGCTGTAGATGTAAAACTATGGTAACACAAATTATATTGCTCACATCTCTTTTCCAAGCCGATAGAAAATAGATCGATTTACCTCAAGTTTCAGATCAAGGAACGACTTGGGTGGGAGGATTTGGTGCTTGTTACAGATGTCTAAGACATCAGAATGGGCACGAGAGCACAAAACTCTCACACTCTTGACTGGCCACTAAACACAATTTCCACAGTTCACTGAGTTCTTTGAAACACCTTGTATTTGATCTTAGATATTCTGGAATATGGAATGACACAATCTTCTCAGCTCCAATCCAAACGCAATGAGAATGAAGCCAAGGATGAATGAATACACCACAGTCACTAAAAGCCTTCACTATTATTACAATGTAAGAAGGATCTCTACACAATGTAGCAGTAGATAGATCTAGTCACGTGCTCCAATATGTAGTGCCGTCTGTAAATATACAAACTTAAAAAACTAATTAATCTGAACTTATCAAATTAATAGACTTCATATGCCAGGGCAATAGAATAATCAATTTTCCCCTCTCCAATTTTAAGACTCCATGACATACACAAAACCTGCTCCGATGCCAACTGTAAATAATACACAGGTTTAACACACAAGTATTCTATATATTATTCACCATATATTGATTCATACTGGCCATTACATTTATATAGGCTAATATTGCTCCTATAATCAAGGAAGCTAAACATAACCTCTCACTAATTCTATACGAGATGTTATAACAATACACTCCCTAAATAAGTGGGTTGTTGTAACTCACAACCAACGGCACCAACAATACAATATTATATTATCCTAGTTAATATAATTACTCACACTAACATATTAGTGAGCACTAATAGTTAGGATATTCCTAACAAAGGTTGTGCACTACAATGTGGGGTGCAACTCTGTCATTTCCTTATAATTAAATGTAAATTCCTTCGATGTTCTTTGAGGATCCGAGTGTGTATTTCTACTTCCTCTGGGGTTAACGAGGATCCTAGTTTCAATATCCTTGGTTCATCTTCCATTCCAATGTTTATATCAATGGTTTCTTTGATCAAATAGGCGTTATCCTCTTCAAACTCGGGTGGTGCTTTGAGGTAAATCCAAATTATCCCCATTTTCTACACTTGCATATGCTAGGTTCCATTTGTGAGGAAGATCAATAATGGGATTTCTAAAATAGGAAGATGAATGTGGGATTAAGGAAAAATCTATCATATGATAGGAGATATGTAGTGCTGCATAGGCATTTAAGTAATCTAGAGTGGCCATATCACTATCAACATGGTCTAGGATAGTAGATTCATTTCCGTTTAAAATAGAATTCGTCATTGTTTTCATCAATGGTTCATCATGAAGGGATACCATGAAACGGGTATCTTCTAACTCATTGCTTGGAGTAAAACGTGATGTTAAAGTTGCTTTATTGAATCGGCGAGAAGATTTTTCTCTCACGGGATTGCTTCAATTGATATGAAGTCAAACTCCTTGCTTAAATCTAATACAGCTTTTTTGTAAAGTTGTAAGTGCTCGGCTTTGGTTTCATATATCTTAGAGACTTGGTTTGCTATTAATTGCGAGTCTCCTAAAACTCTGATGTTATCAACACCAATTCTCTTAGCTAAGATGAGGCCAAGGAGGAGGGCTTCGTACTCAGTGCCATTGTTTGTGCACTCGAAATTTAGTTTAAAGGCAAAAGGTAGGACTTTTCCTTCGAGGGAAGTAAAGATTACACCTGCCCCCACTCAGTAACGGCATCTAGTTCCATCAAAATGGAGTGTCCAATATTTGACTGGGAATATGGACACTGGGATATCTATTGTGTTTGCATATTCTACTTCCACCATATAGAGATCCTCTGCTGGAAGAGAGCCAATGCCTAGGGAATACCCTATGCCTACTGAATCAAATGGTAAGAATATTGGTAGATCATTTTCTAGCAATTCAACAATTTTTGTAGTAGTTCCTAATGATACTATTTCTACAGTGTTAGCCTCATCTTTGGGGGTTGGGGTTGCTTTGGCTAGGCTCATAGTTTCAAGATCTGTCGTAGGTACCAACTTTTCTTTTGTTTTTGCATCGGTAGGTTTATTAAGTTGGTTTGTTGGGAGTTCAAACTCCGAGTGCACACCTGGTCTTTTCTTTAAGTCAGCTAGGTGTACATCAAATGGTTTTGGATCACCTTTGGCCACGAATATCTTTCCTAAATGTAAAAACCTTACTTCTTGAAATAGTGTAGAAGGGATTGCCTTCATGCGGTGTATCCATGGTCAGCCAAGGATCATATTATAGTTAGTTTCCCGATCTATAATATAAAACTCAGTCAAGATGGTTTTGGGTCCTAAGGTGACCGGTAATATTATAGTTCCAACCGAGGTGGCTTTAAGGCTATCATAGCCCCTTAGTGTGTTTCGAGTTGTGGAACAATTGGTTTCTCCATACCCTAGCTTTTGAAGGAAAGAGAAGGGGACTATGTTAACTGTCGCCCCATCATCAACCATTGCACGCTTTACATAGTTGTTATAAACCCATACTTGCAAATGTAAGGCTGGATCACCTCGGCATGCGATCTCAGCATCTGTCGGCATTTTTTTTATCTCGAATATGAATTCGACATCCCTATCTGCCTGCCCTGGAGGATGAACATCAAAGTCCACATGATTTACCTATGTTTCAGGAGGTGGAGTGATGTTAATTAAATGACCTAAACCTAATGCTTCTAAAAGAGCAGCCCTGTGAGTAGGAGAGTTCTTTAGTAAGTCTAAGAATGAAATGTGTGAGAAGGTTTTTGTTAGGTCGTTAATCAAATCATAGGCACCCACAGGTTTTACTACGACTTGTTGGATGTCATCTGCCTCTGTAAGTGGCTTGGACTTGGCTGAGAGAAATACTCTCGCGTCCTTGTTATAGCTTCGATGGGTAGTTCAACGTCTAACTCCACTAAACCGACTACCTTAGGTCGTGGCTGACTTCCTAGTTGTGGCGCAACTAATGGATTTAGCGAGGTTGAGGCTTCATGATCATTGTTTCTTGTCATTACACCCTTGTTCATCCCAGTTAGATTTAGCTTGTTGTTATCGTGATTTGGGAGTGGATCATTAAAGATCTTCAGGGGTGCATTTTGAGGGGAAACTGCCCTTGAAAAGGTATTTGATGTTGGTGACGTAGGATCTGCCAAGAACATATCCATGAAAAGTTGTCTTTGTTCATCTGGAAAGCGTTGTATGAATTTATTGTAGTCACGGCACATTCTAGTGTCATGGCCCTGAATTTTGTGGAAACCACAATACGAATTAGGATTGTAATTCTTAGTTTGTTGGTTTGATGTGTCTTATGTGCCCAAAATTTTGATCAAACTGTTGTCTATTAAAATTTTGCATTTGTTGTCTTTGGTTTGAATTCTAGTTTTGGTACCTAGTTGAATTTTGGCTGGGACCTTGTATGGGATTTTTGCTGTTGTTGTTGTTGTTGTTGTTGTTGTTGTGGATGATTAAAATCCACCGCATTGATTTTCGGGATGAAGTTGTTATTTCGTTGGTTGTTTATTTGTGATGGAGTATTGACAACATTTACCTTTTTAGGTTGGTCAGTTACTCCATCTGCTGTTACACCTCGATTTTTGTTATGTATTTTAGGTCCTTGATTGACGCTCGTGGTAGTAGGATAACTTGTGTTGTTACGGTTGGGAGCGACTAACCTCCCGTTTGCTCCATATGTTTTGTGGCCACTGTCTATTGCCGCTTGATCTATTTGAAGAGTTCTCCCAAGTACTTCATCGTAAGTTCTTAATGGGAACTTCTGGACTTCTTCCTTCACTTCTCTACTAAGAGAATGAAGGAATAAATTACATAGTTCCATTTGATCCATGTTTGGAGCACTTGCCGAAGAATAAAGAACTGTACGCCACCTTTGGATGAAATGGGCGACAGATTTGTTGTGTTCTTGTTTGATGTGTAAGAACTCCCTAATTCTTGTTCTTTATAATTTGTTCATGTCGAAGGCCTTGATGAACTATGACACGAGTTGTTTGAATGAATGGATGGAAGCCTTAGGTATTCTATAATACCAATCGAGAGCGATGCCTTCCAAGGTTTTTGGGAATATTTTAGCAACAACCCCATCCCATGGGAGTAGTTCTCGAATGGCCATAGCATAAGCTTTGATATGTGCGTTTGGATCTCCCTCACCTTTGTATTTGGGCAAATCGGGAGAGGTATTGGAAGCATGATGCTTCGTATGGTGAAATCCAAGGGTTCTTTCAAATATTCTGAGTAAGTCCCTATCGCATATTTTTCGACCATTGATGGTGCCTATTGAGGGAGTGGTGGTGGAATGGGTTGTTGATATGGCGCAGCGTATGCATTGGCAGGGGCATAAGGAAGCCCCTGTGTTTGTGAAAACATGCCAAGAGAGGAGAACATATCCCCTTGTGGTGATTTGGAGTATATGTTTAAGTATGACGGGGTACTGTCTAGGAATGGATTGTTCTGTACTAGACCGGGAGGAACAGTGCTCGAAATGGTGGGTCTAGTTAGTGTTTGTTACGAATACTGAGGATTCATGCCTAACATGCCTACTCTCGTGAGGAGATCTACTTGGCTAGGATGGTGTGGAGGATTAGAACTTCCTGTTTGCATGAATTGCGAATTTTGACTTGCTTGGGCAAGTCAAAATCCTCTAACCTTTTCTACTAGAGTTGAAATGACTTCATTTGGTGAAGTCACGGTGTTTTTCCGTAGTGGCATTTGTTGTATACCATGGTTTTGTATAGGCACGTGATACCCCGCTATGAACTGATCACTATCTTGCCAAGTTTCTCCGAGGGTATTTCCTATATGCAGTGGCATAGAGGTATTTTCTTGAAAAGAGACCTCGGGTTGTTTTTGTAAACCTCCTATAGGTGGATACATACTTTGAGAATGTTGGTCATTCCTAGCATAACGTACCGAATATTCATCGTCTAAACCTCGGTATGAGTCTGATTGTCTACTAATTTTTGGTCTAAGTAGCATCTGAGGAGATGAACCAGATTCTCCAGGTGAACGTCATATTGTTTGAGCCTGAAGGGTCTGTTTGTTGTGTTTGAGCAAGCTGATCTAACTCATCATTTTGAAACAATGAGTTATATCTAATTCTAGGAGTTTGTGTTGACAACTGGTTAGTTGAGTAGTTGTCACCCCATACTAAGAGTGAGGGTGATGATTGCCTATTTTGTTGGGCATAGTATGCCTCAAGACCCAAGAGGGGTCTGCCATATGCATCGAATCCCGACATATTCGGGGGGTAGATGAATACCCGCAAAATAATGGGAGGGAGCGAAGGTGATGGTGAAAGCCAATGAGGTGGAAAAGATGAAAAGTATACAAAGTTGGAAGGACACGTAACAATATGACTCCAAACTAGAAAGTAAGAAAGTTCACGTCGGGTTCACCAATTTTGTACAACGGAAAAGTGACATGCGAGCATGGGAATCTACAAGTGACTCTTCCTCGCATCCAACCTCCCGAGGTCGTGCCGAGATAGCCGGTGGGTATGGAATATGTGTGAGATGCAAAAAAACTAGTTAGGCAATCTAATGTCTTAATTGCGCACTAGCGGAATTTACGAGTCTAACGCAAAAAAGGCCCTCCTAACTTGAATCGTGTGATAGATCGGTCAACAAGGATGACTGCTCGAAGGCTCCAATCAATATCGAGCTCTGGCGTGATTTGATCTATAGGTTGTGGAATACGTGGAAAATGACCCGGGATAGTTTCATGTATTTCCCCGGACATGGTCATATGGTGGATGGTAAATATAGTCAATTCTATGGACGATTCTCTGGCCTAGTCCAGAATTCCCTGGCTCTATTAGCTGTTGTGTCTAGCAAGGATAATTGTTTGATGATGATAGGTGGAAGTGGGGTAGACCGGAGAATACTAGTGTGTGTAGGCCAGTTTCTATGTCTAATTCTCCTATGGATTCGTTGGGCTGCAGGATTTGTGGGTCACAACCGTAGATTCTTAGTTGTTGTGGACCTGTTATGGTCATGTGTGAAATCAAGTCCTAATCCCTAATATCCAGTAATCATATGCTTTCTCAGCTTCTATATTTAGGATCAATAACTGTGTGATTTTCTCAGAATATCTTATAGGCGTTCGTGTAACCTGGATTCTTAGGCTGGTATCTATATCTAGAAGAGTGTCTCCTGCATCTGGCTATGGGACCAAAGGATCACAACCAAAGGTTTGTTCTCTTTCAAACCCTTCTACAGTCATATGAATGTTTCCTAGGGTAATCTATAGTTTGGTTGATTTGACCAAAACGTGTGTGCTTGGTCGTCTTCTATGTTTAGTCCGCTCAACTGGGAATTGATTTGTTGCAAGCTTACCATTGTTCGGAAGACTTGGATCCTAATATTTTGATCTATATCAGTTATCGCTGTGATGAGATTGGGCTGAGGTATGATTGGCTCGAATACGTATTCCCTAGGATCTCTAGGTCCTGTGATTGTCATACAAAAGCAACAATGTAAAACGAACTACAGTAAAATGAAATTTAACTATGTGAAGTATATCTATAGTATATATGACTTCTCTATTTTTTTGTGTTTTCTGACAAGATTTATGAATTTAGGAAGGAATCTATTTAAAATATCTAGAATTGACAGCTAAAATAATCATTTAAAACAAGCAAAATAGCCAGTGTAGCTATTTGTGCATGTAATTTGTAGATCTATTCTAAACAATAAAATAGCTCATCTAATCTATTTGCAAGACTCTTGATCCTACCTGAAAAGTGAGGAGTGAATCATAGTTTCTCAGAAACTATCAATCCCCACAGCTTCCCTGGCAATATTGAGAGTAGAATTAACTGAAATAAAGTAATTAACTACTCTATTTGATATGATTCTAACTAGAAATTTGAAAGCTAGAACCTAGATTCTGCAGAACAGTGGCAAATCTGATGGTGTGTGTGATCTTGTCCCCTCAGTGTGATCTCCTCGTTCCTTCATGTTCACGTGGATCCAGAAAAGCATGTAATGCTAACATCAACAGAAGTAGATATTGGGACAAAGGTAGCTCAAGACACAGACTGAATACAATGCGAGTAGGCGAGGGATAGCGCAAGAGTACAGAGCTTAGCTTATGCAATTCCTAGCGGGATCTATTGTGAGTCATGCAACATAAAGCATCTAGAACCTGAAACTATCCTATTTGAAGAAAAAAACCTGTAACTTTAATGGCTTCCTAAGTTGTTCTACTCCAATGGATTGGATGAAATAATAGCAGTGCTTGCACAAGATGGATATGTGGCTTACTAACAGTAAAACAATGCTAACTAAGCATGCAATGAAAGAAACTAAGCATTCTAAGCAAAAGGAAAACTAAATCTATTGCAAAGAGAAATCAGAGGAAAATTTTGAGGGGCCATTTGCTTGAGCACAAGCCAACTATTTATAGCATTTGCATTTACCCAAGGTAAAAACCAAATAGAACTCTTAAACTATAAACAATGGCAAAACACTATTCCAAGGAACCAGAATCATAAATGCAAGCTTATGGCGGTGAAAGAAAGCTGGTAAAACATTGAAATTATGTGAGTCATGTTAAAAGAGCTTTCTGGAAAATGCGTAAAGGACCAAAGCACCTGAGTAGGGGCGGCGGTTCTGGGACCGCCGCCACTGTTCGAAGCGGCGATTCGTCATTGAAGAGAAAAGGTCAAGAAAGGAGGGGAAAAGGGAAAAAAAAAAAAGCACGTGGGGGCTAAGCGGGGCATGCGGGATGTTAACACACACTTGGAGAGCTTTTTCAGATCCTGAACACCTTGCAAGGAGACCTATATCATCATTGGGGCATGTGTCACATTGTTACGCGATCTGATACCTTACAATTTTGGGTATGTACAGGAACACTTTAAAAAAAAATCCTTAACTTTTCCTAACTAAACCCAAGTTGTTCTTCATCTCGAGTGGTTGTTTTAGATGGGCATTACACTTGGTATCATGAGCCATGGGTTCAAAGATTCGACCTTTGGGCACGGTAGAAGACTTGAGACATGAAATTTAAACCTTGTAAAATATTAAACCTAAAGCACTTTCAAATCTAGAGAATAACTTTGTTGAAATTGTATATTTCAGTACACATGGAAAACTACATTAAAAAAACCTAGAACAAAGAACTAACTCTCGCCTAGGTCTATGCGGGAGGCACAAAAAGAGCGAGGGATATTTTCACATAGACCTAGATATAACTCCTCCAGTGGGATATAGTGGCCATTCTACCTCAGATATTACGGACACTTTGGGACGTCAATTCTACTTTACGCAGAGAGCCTTTGGGAGGATGATTTTCTATACATGACATAGAGCCGTCGGTGGAAGCCCTTGTATCCCCATGACACAAAGCAAGGAGTATAGGGTAGAGAATTTCTATGCGAGTTGGCTAGGGTAGAGACACCAAAGAGAGGACATGGGGATAGAATATCATGTCACGAGAGATAGATCTCGAAGCCCTAGGATTAGAGATGAGCATGCAAGGAGGCCTAGGGGTGGTTAGAATACAGCTTCAGACCACATTAGGGAGATTATGAAGGTACAACCATCATATTATTCTAGTGAAATAGGCAGATTTCAGGTAGAGGCCTGGTTGGTGAGGTTGAGCAGATGCTTCAAGCTCTGCCCTTGTTCTAGCAACATGAAAGCTCGTGTTGTGATCCATCTACTAAGAGACGAAGGAGGTGTCTGGTTGAGGAAAAGGCGCGAAGCTCCATGTTGATTCCGAGACAATTACATGGGAGATTTTAGAGGAGCGGATTCGGGAGTAGATATTTCTCACGGAGGTTCATACAGTAGAGGATTGTTGAGTTTCATGACCTCCGATAGGCATCTCTTATAGTGGCTGAGTTTGAGATTAGATTCTGGATCTACTCCAACATGTTGATTACATATAGGATGAGCAGTACGGATCGACGAGATTCATCTGGGGCCTAAATCTTGACATTTGGGGTGCGGTTTGGATCCGTTGTCCACAGACATTAGGCGAGGCCGTTGAGAAGGCCTACATAGAAGAGAAGACTCGGGGAGACCCAACGGGCTAGAGAATGAGTCCGAGAACCATATACATCGATGTAGGACAACGAGATCGAGGGGTTAGTACCTCCTCTTTGTGGTAAGCGAGGTTCAACACACTCATCTTTTAGACCAAAGCAAAGCGATCCTGCCCACCTTATAGACCTCCACAAATATTTGATGCACACGAGAGGTTGGAGTATGGGACCTCCTACTAGGGGTCCCATCATGACATAGGGTACTCTAGGGCTCGGTCAAGTAGGGATCTCACCGGTAGAGACCTCAAAAGTCTATGGCCGGGTCATTAGGATCCATACCACATACTTCTAGAGTCTTGACTGGACTTGCTTACACATGGTAGAGGATCAAGCGGTTGTTTTGGTTGTGGTGCTTGTGGAAATTTTTGAGATATTTCCCTTAGAACCCTCTTAATAATGGTAAGACATGAATCTTAGAGCCTACCATTGGTGACATGGAATGTAGTCATCAGATCTTCGTAGTGTTCGAGAACCGTCAGGCTGAGCATCAGAGTACCATGATTGAGACTATAGGAATGTAGGTTGGTGGCAGTTAGGTAGGGTCTTAGTTGCGACCTTGAGATGGCTTTTAGAGCCAAGATCTTAGTAGACTCCTTAGTTAAGGAGTGTGTTGTGGATTTGGGACCTTTCACCACTACCTCGGATCTTCATATCCTTCCTTTGGGCTCGTATGGAGTCATCTTGGGTATGGATTGGTTGTCTGCACACAGGGCCAGGATGGATTGTTACCATAAGACTATATCTTGTGCAGATGATCTAGGAGTCGAGTCTAGTGATCTTAGGGATCATGAGACCTGTTTCCATTTGCACCATCTCTACTATGCAACTTAAGTGGTGTGTGCAACGGGGTTGTCAAATGTTTATTGTCATAATTATTGACCGATCATAGGATGGGTGTGGTGTACCATCACTAGATGACCATCCCATTTTGAGAGAGTTTTCTGATGTCTTTCTAGGGGAGCTACCGGGTTACCACCCTCACATGAGATTGATTTTCATATAGATATGGTTATGGGAGTAGAGCCTATCTTATGAGCACCTTACCGGATGACCACACCAGAGCTCTGTGAGCTCAAGTTGTAGCTTGAGGGCCTTTTTGGAAAAATACCTAATCCATCCTTGTGTATCCCCTCGAGGTGCCTTTGGTGATTTTGTGTAGAAGAAGGATGGATCCTTACGGTTGTGTATTGATTACCAACAACTAAACAAGGTAACGATCAAGAATCATTATCCCATTCCACGCATAGATGATTTGTTTGATCGGATGAAGGGAGCCACGCTTTTCTCTAAGATTGATCTTAAGTCGGGATACCATCGATTGAGGATTACAAAGGTAGATATCCATAAGACCTCTTTTCGTGCGAGATATGGGCACTATGAGTTCACAGTAGTGCCTTTTTGTTTGATGAATTCCCCCACAATATTTATTATTTTTATGAATGGGGTATTCGGGAACTTCTTAGATCGCTTCGTGCTCATCTTCCTTGATGACATTTTTATTTACACATGTATGCGTGAGGAGCATGAGGGGCACCTTTGTCGAGTTTCTTCAGTGTCTTCATGAGCAGCAACTTTATAGGAACTTGGAGAAGTGTGCATTATTTTAGACATAGGTACAATATTTAGGTCACATCATTTACGGGAAGGTATTGCAGTTGATCTTTCTAATATTAGAGCCATTGGCCAACACCCACTATTGTGGCAGAGGTGCACGGCTTCATGGGGTTAGCGAGGTTATTACAAGAGATTTTTTTAGGAACTCTCTCGATTATGCACTCCATCACTTCCCTTCAATGGAAAGGAAAGAAGTTTGTTTGGTCAAATAGATATGAGCGAGGCCTTCAGGATAGTGAAGGAATGTCTCACTACAACACCTATTCTTGTAGTGCCAAATCCACAGGGTGAATTTTTATATGCATAGATGCTTCTTTGGCAAGACTTGGAGGTGTGTTGATGTAGGAGAAGGCGAGTAATGGATTTTGAGTCTCACAAAATCAAGGATTATGAGCTTAATTATCCAAATCATGATCTTGAGCTTGCGGTAATGGTTCATGCCCTGGTTTGATGGAGACACTTTCTTCTTAGTTAGAGATTCACACTCATGACATATCACTTGAGTCTTCATAATCTCTTCACACACCCAATCTCAATACTCGTCAGTGGCATTGGATGGAGTTACTTTGTGAGTATGATATGGAGATAAAGCATGTGAAAGGAAAGGAAAATGTGGTTGTATATGCTCTCAGTAGAAGAAGACATGTGTTTATGGCCACTTCAGTGGGCACAAATATATGGAGCAAGATTCTATAGTAGCTTCCTCTTGACAGCTTCTACATTGTAACGAGAGTAGAGATCGAGTCCCTGATATCCCATGAGGGGAATTGTGATGGTTTCTCATTAGAGGAAGATGGACTTCTCGGGCACAAAGGTCGGATTATGTTCCCGAAAGTGACGGAGGCTTGAGGAAGGATATTCTGACAAAGGCACATCGTGCACGCTATTCAGCCCATCTTGGGGTGAAGTAGATGCACACTAATTTAAGACAATTGTATCACTAGAGAGGACTTCGTAGAGACATGTCTCAGTTTGTGTCACACTGTTTAGAGTGCCAAAAAGTGAAGTTCAAGCATTAGCATCCAGCTGGCCTTCTCTTTCCTCATGCTATACTAGAGTGGAAGTGGTACACCATTTCCATGGACTTCATTGTTGGGCTACCGATTTTGAGATACCACCATGACGCCATCATGGTCACGGTGGATAAATTGACAAACGTGGCTCACGTTTCTCTTGTAAAGACCACTTATACAGCTATTTTAGTGGCATGGGTTTATCTAGATGAGATCCTCACGTTGCACTTGATTCTATGGAAGATAATTTGTGACCCCGATCTTTTGTATACTTCCCACTTTTGGACTACCATGTAACATGCCCTCGAGATGAAGATCAATTTCAGCATAGCATATCACCCCGAATCAAATTTTAGAGGATATGCTTAGGATGTATGTTATGGATCATCGGGAAAGATGGGAGTACTTGTACTTAGTGGAGTTTTCCTACAATACTTGATTTTCGAGTTCTATAGGCATGGTGCCTTTTCAGGGTTTGTATGGCAGAGAGTGTAGGACACCTCTTAGCTGGGACAGGTTAGAGGACAGGGTTTCTCTTGGACCAGCTTTATTACAGGACATGGAGTAGTAGGTGGTTTTGATCAGACAGAGACTACAGGAGGCACAGGATAGGCAAAAGAAGTATGAAGATCAGCATAAGATTGACCATAGTTTTTCTATGGGCATGAAGGTGTTCCTTCGTGTTAGGCCACATAAGATCCCTATCTGTTATGGAAAAGGTTCTAAGTTAGCTCCTAGATTCATTGGTCCTTTTGAGATCTTGGAGCGTATCGGCCCTTTAGCCTACCATCTAGCATTTCCACCTAGCTTTTCTCGCATACATGATGTGTTTCATGTTTCAGTCCTTAGGAGATATATTGAACATCCTTCCCATGTGCTAGAATAGACCTCATTATAAGTGCGGGATTAGGGGTAGGTGATGGTAGAGACCGTTTGCATAATAGATCGCAGACCCTAGGCCTTCGAGGCATAGAGATTGATTAGGTGCAAGTGCGGTGGGACAGATATGATGAGACTGCAGCTCTCTGGGGAGGATGCTACTTTACTACGAGTTATGTTCCCACATCTGTTCCAGTGACTTCTAGGAGGAATTCAAGTCTAATAGGAGGAGATGTAGTGCCCACTTCCTTTGACAACTTTTGATATTGATCATGACCACCGTTGACTATATCGGGAAATTATTATAGTTTTGATTTGGTATGATGTTAGATGTTTGATCATGGATTATTTTTTACTTTGATTCTTATATCATGCATGATTATTATTAGAGACATTTTTATATATTGATGTTGATATCTTTTTGACATGGTTATATTATAAATGATGTTTAAACTTGTGATAATTGGATATTTTGATTAGAACTAGAAAATGAAAATTGGATTAAAATTGATGATGATATAGTTGTTAATGAAATTGTAAGTGATACAGTTGATTATCTTGATGATTGTTGTGATTCACATATATATATATATATATATATATATATATATATTGATGATCTTGAAATTATATTTATATTCATTTGGATGTTTTGATATGGCCACGAGGCTGAAGGAGGTATTTATGTTTTGCAGGTTTAAAATGTCACAACAAACATCGGGGATTGGACACCAACCTCATTGGACTTCTAGATGAATTCAACAAGGTCACCATGGCAATTGTATTTGTTTGTGCATGTTTGTTTGTGTTAATGATACCCATGATGGGGTCACCTTTAGATGTGACCAAGTAGTTTTATGTATTTATTTTATTTGGTCCCTTTGTTAATGTTTGCATGCGCTTATCTTGTGGTGCATTGAACATTTTCATTATTTATTAAATGACGTGTTAATATTGTGAGTAATCAAGTTGTTAAGTTAATTAAATAAAATATGTGATAAGAAAGTAATTAATAGAGTTGTTAGACTTGAATTAAAATGATGTAATAAATGTGTAAGTAATGTGTAAGAGATACATAAGTTGATTTTGTAGTAAGAAACACTCCACCTTCTTTGAAAATTCGAATTTGTCCTTGGAGGTTGATTTTGGAGACTTGTGGGACAAGTTAAACTTGTCTCATGCCTCTTAAATTTACATACCAACCTTACCTATGGTTGGAGAGTTAAAATTAGCCCTTCATTATGCATTTTGTAAGTCAAGTTGAATGTCTTATTGCACTCTTCTTACATGTTTTAAATTTCAGTCCTTATGGGGTGTGGGCTTGTTTGAGTGTGTAAGTAAAATTGTCATATTATTCACCCACCTATTGATTATGCATTGGAGAATGAAGTTGACTTTTGTGTTGGGGTTGAGGATGTGTGATGTGGCATCCTACATGGATCCACCTCATCCTCTTCTCTTTCCTCTTCTATTTATTGGAATTCCTTAGCTTTTTTGGGGTTGTTGCACTTTTATTACTTCATTTTAGAAGACTTACTTTTGGTTTTTGAGAGCTCTTACTTTTGGAGAAGTTGGGAAGATTGTTGAATACTCGTGTTGGGTTGATATTTGGATTTCTTGCATTGGTAGGATCTTGTTGTTTTGAACTTGGAACAAACTCCATCATGGAGAGGTAAGAGTTTGGCTCCTGGAAATGCTCTTCTTTTCCCTTGTATGAATATGTAAATGATTGTATGTTTGTTATTGTTTTTGGGTTGTTGGATAGATGGCTTAGGGATGGTGTAGGAGAAGAATATGGGGTACTTGTTGAGGGTGGCTTAAGTGTGTTGGGGAGGTATAAGTGTGGAGGGATTTGGGATTTGGGTTTCACCTTGTAAAAAGAAATATCTTGCATTTCTTTACTCATTATGGTGTGCCATAAGAGGTTGAGGAGGCATAAGGAAATGTGAGGAATAAGGTACTAAGGGGAGGCATACCCATTTCCCCTTTAGGAGGTATAAGTAGCATCCCCCATAGTTTCTTGCTCCATTGGCTTGCATGAAGAAGCCTAAGTTTTGATTGTTTTCTTTCATGTGTTTGTAAAACTATTTTTTTGTTTGGGACTATGTTTTTAATATGAAATGCGCATGTTGAAATATTGCACAGTGATGTGGAAGCTTTGTTGTTGTCATGAGTTGAGTCGCATTTCTTATTGCATTATGGTTGGGGCTTAGGGGCCAATGAAGAAGGATGGCTTTTTCTTTCATTGGATGTCTTGGTTGGGTGGAGAGCGTTGCCTTTCCCCTACCTTTGTTATGATCAAACTGAAATAGATGGAGGATCTTCATGTTGGTGTTTTGGAGAAGAGGAATAGACGGTTTTGATAGTCCTTTGAGAGATTTGTTTGTAAAACCTTTTTCCCACTTCAATTGGATGATTTGTAATATTATTTGTATTGGATAGTTATTCATGTTTTGAAAATGAAATCGCATGTTTAAATGAGAAAGATATATGCATTGAAATTTGTACTATGTAAAGAAACGTAAAAGTGTATTTGAATGAAAGGAAAAGAGAAAGAGTTGTAATTTCTAAAGTTGTATTTGATTGATATAAATAGAGGTTTATTGTTTTTCCACAAATGGAGTTACTGCTGTTTAAAATATTTGTTGAAATATGTTGAGAAAATTCTGTTTGGAAGAAGGAAATACGTATGAAGAAAATACATTGTTCTGTTTTGTTGATTTGTATGAATTGAAAAGGACACTTGTTTCTACATTTTGATTGAAGGAAAGATAAATATTTAAAACTAGTATGGAATTAATTCAATGTATTTATAGTGTGAAAAAATAAATAGATTAATCTCTGTTTTTGAAATGTATAAACTTCATTTTTATTTTACTATAAACTCTACACATTTTTATTAAAAATGTACAGAACGACCCTACAACCTTGGAAAATGAAATAAAATGATTTAATTGAGGTTATATGATCAAAACGACCCCAAACAAACTAAAACACTTAAGAAAATTTTAAGAAACCTTTCAAATCAAACAAAGGAAAAATTGCAGTCGTTTTGATGTCAAATGTTGGAAATTTTGAATTGATCTTCAATCAAATAGTTTAACCTTTACTATCCATCCTAAATTCCTCTAAGAAAAATCCCCATCTATAAATGACAATTTGAGAGAGAACTAATATCAATTTATTAAAATTTCACAAGTTAAAATTTAATAGCTTGCCTTTTAAAAGCTTGTAGACCGTTTTCTCAAATTGACCCTTAAAATTTATCCAAATTAAATTCTTAAGGTTTTTGTGCAAATATGACGTCGAGAGATTTCCGAAAAATCCTCATTTGACAAAACCCAGTTCCCTAGCAAAGGTTATGGCCTTCTGAAGTTCATAGAAAAGAAAAACTTCATGTGCGCGCGCATCTTGCGCACTCGGCGCTTCTTGCGTGTGTGCCCTTGCATGCTTAGTGCCTCTTGTGTGCCGTATTGCACACCCATGATGAACTAAGCCCCTTATGTGTCCACCTTGCACACCCATGTCCTTCTTGCATACCTGGGAGAGAATGAGTCTCTTATGTGCCCGTCTTGCGCGCTTGAGAAAAAAAGAGAGTTCCTCTCGTGCTTCTCTTTGGTGCCAAGAAGAAAAGTTTCTTTCCATGCCCCCTCTTCCATGCACAGGGAAATTTATTCCATGTGCTCCATCAGAATATAATCTATTTGCGCTAAGGATTAGTTTCTTTCTCTTAGTTTTTGTAGGATGGTTCGATATCTCTGTTATAATGGACTTTCGTATTCTTGTTGGGAACACTTTAAAAAAAAATTCTTTAACTTTTCCTAACTAATCCTAGGTTGTTCTTGGTCTCGAGTGGTTGTTTTATAAGGGTGTTACACTTTACCTTTGAAAAAATTATCCAAACCATTGGTTTTGATCATAAATCGATTTGAGGAGATATGAGATCAAAAAGGAAGAAAAGTACCCACAAAAATACAAGTAGGCTTAAAGATCACGACTATGAAATCGAATGGAGGGTAGACCAATAAAATAGAACATGCATAGGAAACAAATATTTTCCCCTTATTAATGGTTCCCATGATAATAAATCAATGCAAAACTAGAAAATTATCATCAAATAATGTTGGCTCGACAGAAAGCTTGAAGATTCACTCATAGATTCCAATGAATTTTTTTAGTAGAGTTCCTCCACTTGTTTGAGCTCACAAGATGCAAATGGGTAGATTAGGGTTCGAGTCATTTTTCCCCTCTAAGCCAAGTAGTGGGTTAATTCAACTGTGTTAGGTCAAAGTACCAATGTGGGAGAGCCTCAAAACCTTAACTCCAATAGTGGTTAAGGTCCCATCACCGATATACCTAGGGTTGAGGTCTTGTGGTAAGGGACCAAATGATTAAATCTTATCATTCATGCTGATCATTATTTTGACTATACTGAGATAAAGATTAAAGATACCAAATAATAAAAAATGATTATGCCTTAAGACAATGGTCTATGCTGTGATTAAACAAAAAGGGGGAAAACCTTATGATTAGGGGTTTGACATTATTTTTCAAAAGTTGTGATGATTAATAAAAAGGCCCAAAAATCTTGTATATGCATGTCACAATTAGTCGAAGGGGTCAAACCAGCATTGGAGGGGACCTTGTCCCGATACTAAATCTTTTCTTTGACCTAAGGTAAAATATAATCAAATGATGAATTGTAAATGTGTCATGTGAAATAAGATCGTGACCTTATGTATTAGTAAAAAAGTTTCCATCGTCAAAAGGAGGGGCTTATATATGCCAAAGGTTTTCTTCACCTTAAACCTTGAAAACTTTACCTTAATACTTGTAAAATATTATATACCCTTTCAAAGGTGATAAAACAAGTGGAGAAGAATGCGGGTGGTCCCCATAGTGGGGTGGCTTTATTTTGCACATGAGTATGTTTTTCATGCCATCCACTAAAGACAAAATAAAAAAGAAGTGCACTGAGATGTCAATATCGAGAGATCATGAAGACCATTGTTGAAATGCTCAATTACCTTATTTTTAATGAAATAAGGGTATTATTTTATTGCACATGTGTGAAAGTGGTCCCCACTAAGAGGTTTAATTTTTCTAAGTATTGAAGAGAAAAGAAATCTTTTTTGACACGGGGATATAATTTTTCCATGTGCATCCAAGGCGGCAGAATTATGAAATTTCCAAATTTATCATTGCAAGTGGATCAAATTGCAAGTGTCACATAAAGAAGAAGAAGACAAAGATTACATGCACATTGGAGAAGACTTGCATAGATAAAAAGTATTTTATTTTATCAGAAGTATTCACCAAAGTTGTATTAAAAATATATCAGTCAACTGCACTTTGACTAGAATTTATTCTTGTTACTAAGGCTATTAATGCCTCATTGTAATCAACATGTCTATTTTTATTCCTTTATTTATTCATGATAAAGGGGTAAAATTAGCATGCATGGGAGAGAACAAATTTTAGGCTACTTTTAGGATGGGTTGGGTGAATAATTTTATTGTTTATTATGTGCATTGGCAAAGCACAAAGGAGAAATTTTTGGACATAGAGTGATGAAGCAAACCTTTTGCCAATTTTTTTCCTTGAATAAGAACTGATTTTTACCTCTCCCATTATTTTTAGTGGTGTTTATCTCTTTATTAATTCATGTGAATGTTAATTCCTTGATTAATGATCTTATCTTGCTGCAAATTTTGTATTTTCTTCAAAATCTTAGTGTGCGTGTTTATCTTGTTGTGTTGTTGTGATTTATCCCTCAATACATAAGTATTTTTTCCTTAATATTCTCTGAAAAGCATTGGTTTTTGCATCCAAAATTCATTGTCAATTTTATTGTGAATATACTCATTTAAATCCCTCAAAAAGTTTGGTGTATCACCCCTTTTCAATTTCAGTTGCAGTCATCTTTTTATCCTCAAACCCCAAAAAATAGTTTAGGATACATCGAAAAGGAATCGACCTTGATACTAGAGACTCACCTCAACAATAGGTATACCCACAGAACTGAGGTGTTTCCATTGTATCTATGAAAGTGAGAGATCAAAAAAATATTATAACCTCTACTATCATCTATCTACCAAGGTACACTTTAAAGAGATAATATTATCTTCTACTATAGTTTTCGTAAACTAGGTGATATACCAATATTTTTCATTATGAATCCTCCACACAAAGTAAAAATTTTGATGCATCCAAATAGAGTAACAATTTTCAATACAAGAAGGTGTTTATCAAAAGGTATTCCAAAGAAAAACCAAGTATAGCAAGGAAATCAAGAATTCTAGTCCTATAAAGACAATCAAATAAGGTTCAAGAATAGTCAAAATTTTCAATAACAGTGATCATGCAAATGAAGTAGAAGAGGAACCCAAACCTATTAAGATCGTATTGATATCAGAACATGTAGCTAAGGAACAGGAGAAAGTCAAGAAGACAAAATATGATCAATCAACAAGTCAAAAAGGTATGATTACCAAGATTGAGAATAAGCCTATGATTGAGGAGAATCATGTATGTTTGACAAGTTTCCAATCTGTAAAAGAAGAAAAGAATGATGATGTTATACTCATGATTGAAAATCTATCCAATAAGAATAAGAGGACATTAAAAGTTTAATGTAAGTTAGATAAAAGGAATATGGAGACATGGTAATTCCTTGAAGATTTCTTATTATTATAAGTTCCCTAAGAAGCATGGGGTTTCTTCATTAGGCTTCATGAAGGCATTCATCAATCAAAGAAGCATATGTGTTCTTTTCCAAGAAACCTACAACGATTGTTTTTCACTTCTTGATTCATGTTGGTCTCATTTGTGTTGTGTATGATCTTTCATGAAGGATTGGTATACTGGGAAAACATTCATAAGAAGCATAAAATAATTGTCATGGAATCATAAAGTTGGATTTGAAGGTATGTTTCTTCTATTGTTATCATTTTAATTGGTAAAAGACTTCAAGAAGTATATTATGTCAAGGAAAAATCTGAGCATGAATAAAGATATTGTGGCATTCTCTGTATAAGATTAGTTTGTAGAATTCCAAGAGAATTCAAATGAAGGAGTTAATTTCTGTAAGACAATTGTAACATGTTCTAAGACCTTGTTCTTGGTTCTATTAAGAGGCTATGTATGATTTTTTCTATGAGATTATTTTATGAGCCTAGAAGGATAAAGATTTTTTTAGAGCATTCGGGATGAATAAGAATCATTTTTCATAAAGGTATGACTTCATCTATGAGAGATTGATAGGTATGATGAGCATTTGAAGTAACTATAGTGCAAGGAATTCATTCATGTGTCTTAATTTGAAGAAGAAAAGGTAATGATGAGATTGATCTATGAAGGAGATTGACATTCATGTGATAGTAAGTTTAGAAAATGTGTTGTCTTAGGATGAAATGTACTAATCATATTGAATATCACAATAAGATAGCTATGAAGCCAAGTTAAGAAGAATCTCTTCTATGATGACTTGATCATATCATCTAGTGTTTTAAGGGATGTTGCATGAAGGAATGCATGTCAAGGTATGCTCTATATGTTATATCTTAGTCTTGGTTTTAGTTCATGTTTTGTTAAGGCCTAATGTTGTTGTAAAGAGGTTTGAGTATTTAGTCATGAATGTAGAAAATGATGTGTGGAGATTATCATACAGTCATAAAACGAGCAAGATTTAATAGTGACCTAGTTGGAAGAATTTAAGGTTTAGATACTTGACTGGAACACATGATATCTTGTTTTAGAGAATTATTAAATATGGATGGTTATATAGCATAAAAATATGGTTCTTTTTAGTATGGCTATATACATCGAGAATGAAATCATAAACTCATGAGGGGTTGAGAATGTCAATACTTTCATAAAGATTCAAGAAGTGCAAATAGAGATGACCTAAGTCTCACGGGAGTTAAGCAAGTTGAGGTACAAAAAGGGTGTTGGGGTCATGTTAGAAAGGGAAATACGCTTGGTGGAATATGTTGAGTTTTTATAAAGGTGTAACAACAAGATTAAATAATGTTTCTAGTACATTTTTCTCAAATCATGAAGTCATTTTCATCATTGAAGAATCAAGGCATCATGTGATAGGTTTGAGAAGCATGGAGTCATAGTTCAAAACCATTTTACAAGGTCTATATGTCTATTAATTTTCTCAACAAGGGTGTATGGAAATCAAGGAAAAATCTCAAGTTTGAAGAAAGAACTGATGGTTACCTGATCAAAGAATGCTCTTAAAGGTATGAATCTATATCTTGCTTTAAATTACTATCATGATGAATACCTAGAAGGATATTATTCGAACTAGTATGGAAAGTTGCTTTAAGATATGTTATTACAAGATTATATGGGTGTTTGATACATGAAAAAGTTTGAAAAGTGCTTAGATGATTCTTGTGAGACATATTTTACTTTTTAGGATCAAGATGAGAAAATATGTGGATTGAAGGAGACAAACCTATTCCACAAGGTATCCAAGGTATGAAATTGTTTTGATTCCTCTTGAATATAATAAGAAATAGGATTGATCTAAGAATGATGATAAAAAATTAAAGCTACAGTCATAGAATAAGTTTGTGTTAAGAAGATAAACTTCAAATGATCATCCGAAGAGGAGATGTGTTGAGTCATAAAGGTATGCAATATGGAAGGTGGAGCTAGTTGGTTGCAAGATATCTAAAGGATCAAGGTATGTATTTCTCAATTTTTTCATTTGAAAATGTGGATGAAATGTGTTCATGAACTTTCATAGAAATTCTAAATATGTTTATCAGCTCTAAGAAGTTGTGCAAAGTATCAAGAAAGCGGGACTCGGTATACTTGCATCACGTATAGAAAAGAGGGCTAAGAACATATCTACAACATGCATGAGCCCAAATCAGTATGTGTTGTTAAAGGGTAGCACTGAAATCTAGGTCCATTGATTATTTGTAGCATTTGGTGCCAATAACGTGAGTGAGTAGTCTAAGGGGAGAAAATATGTGTCTAGGCATTGTGTATTGTCATTTTTTCTTTCAATATGATTTTGTAGCCTATTTAATTAGATGTCAAATGGGGAGAGAGTGTTTAGAAACATCAAAATATGTCTATAGGTGTCTTCATGTGTGGATGTAATCAATATTTCTGAAGGTGGTTGCCATCATATGAAAAAGAGGAGATTTTTGGGCATTACATCAAAGTTGTTTTCGTTGATGTAAAATCACATTGATGTCAAATAGAGTCTTGAGTCCATAGGATTCAATTTGAGGTGTCATCTATCAAGAAGAGTGAATTTTTATTGGTAGTGTGGTGAAGTATCATGGTGTCATGTGTGTATACATGGTTCTTGACACATGTTCAAGTAAGTAGGTGTCATGTATGGGATTCAAGAGTTGCATGAAGGTTAGTATGATATCAAACATGTTAAATATGATGTGGAAAAGGTTTTAGTGTGTCTTGAAGGTGGTGATCAAGTCTATTTCAATAAAATCATATATGTTGAAGAGGTCATTAGAGTCATAGTCCTAGACCTAGTATGAACTTATCATGAAGTGTGGAACATAGCATGAAGTATGTACCATAGCATGCCAAGGTAAGTTAGTACAAACATTATTAGATCATTGTGAGGTTGTGTAACAACTATGAAAGATGTATAATGTCACTATTCATTTCTTATAATGCATGATGAAGCTCCTTTGAAGAAAGTACATTGAGACAAGGCAAGATAAGTATGGGGAAAACATTGTGAATGTGCATTGGAGGTATGATAAAACATAGATGGGAGCGATTAGTCATGAAGGAGGTCATCACGAGATCTAGGTGTCAAATTTCAGGTTAGGAGAGTGAAAACAAAGCATGAAAAGTTATTTTGAGCTCTATCAGTTCACAAAACACAATTTTCTAGCTCGAGGACATGTTTGAATTGCTCATTTACTCATGAAATATTTCCATGGGGACCTCATCCATTCATCATAGTTGAGGCATGGAGCTAAGATCTTTTTCATTTTGAATGAGGTTAAATGATGTTTTTTCTTTATGAATGATTTCTAAGTAGATAAGTAGGTTTAAACCCTAGTTAAACCCTCCGTCTAGAGAAATACTAAAGATTTGATGTGTATGGTCTCAAAATATATTAGGAAGGAAAATTTTATGGTTCGGGGTTGAAGAGGACTCCTCATAGCTCATTTTAGTGTTGGTGGCATGCTCCATGTGTATCGAAGCCAAAAAATATCTCGAGTTTTGTTAAGATTTACTTATACGAGACATGAGGTGTAGGTTTCATAAAATGAAACAAGGTATTCTAGAAATATTGGGATATATGCTAGATGATCATAAAAAATTACTAGATACATTCGGTGGATAAAATGGATGAAACAGGTTGCACAATGTTTCCTCTTGCTTTTTTCCTAGAAGGTGAAAAACTAGTCATGGAGGTTTGAGTTGTTTGTTGATGTTTTGCATAGTATAACAATGTTAGATGGTCATGGAGAGATTCTAGATGTATAATTTGAATTGTGTGAGCTTATGATTTGATTTTAAGAGGTGGTTTCATGTTGAAACCCTAATGGCCTAATTATCCCTATTAGGCTTGTCAAGAAGGTATGAAGAAACATGTATGTAAGGATGGTTTTATTCATATGAAATGTACATGTGAGTGCTTGATGAGGTGTTTCAGGTTTCCTTTGAAGTGTTCCAACTGGTGGAAGAGTCTGAAATTTTCCTTAGAGGTGTTTGAGATCAGATTCCTCATGGTTCATGAGTCCTACAAGAAAGTTTAGGGAGTTTCAAAGATGCAAGTTTTTAGTGCCTTATACCTTGAACTAAAGTATGTTAGCATAATATGGAATAGGTAATTGTAGTCAGTTACCTCCACATAGGTAGGACGTGGCATGTTGGTTACTCTATTCTAGTACCATATTCTTGTTCACTGCCTTGTATTTATTTTCTTCCTCCGTGGTGTTTTAATTAAGGCATTTGAAACTTTATCTGCATTGTTTGTGTGCATTCATTGGTATTAGATCCTAGCAGAACCTTGGCATGGCGTTTGGAAGCGTTCCTTGGATTTATTTTAGTATAACAAGCTCTTTTGGCATGTTCCTTCTTTTTCTCTTACCATGCATTAGAGGAGTGGACATGTTGGAGGGGAAGACGTGTTAGACTGGCGTTTTGTTTTTCTCCTTTGCTGGATTGGACCTATTTTGGCATCCTGGTCTATGTTTTGGCAATGTTTGCTTAAAATTTTAGTCTTGAAACATGGCGTTCAGACACAACGACTAGCATAACAACCTTGTTTGTTGGCATTTTCCAGCGTGGAAGATTAGAAACCTCCGCAGAATTTTTTTAAGTATTTTATTTTTTAATTATAAATAAATGTTGTAAGAACCTATTTTTGGCACCAAACACCTATATTTTCCATTCTATATGAGAACATAAGAGTTATCAGTTGCAGCAACCAGAGTATCCATAAGTTTTTAGGCCATTTGAGAGAAGACCATTTGGGGACGACGAATAAAGAAATTAAAAGCATGAAGACCTGTTATCTTATTCGTAGCATATAAAGTATACTCTGACTTCAATTAAACCGAACTGTTGCAAAATTCGGCATCATTCAATCCACATTGATATAAAATCATATGAACAACATTGGTATGTGTGGAGAGATTTTTTTATTTTACAAAATTGGTTCAGGCATTTGATGTTTTATTGTTTTCGCATTGACCTGTATTCAAGCATATGGGATACCTGCATTTGAATGTCAAAGACATATTTTCTTTGACCAATTACTCGTGCATGGGGTAGAATTCTTTTGGCTCTTCACACCATCATTTCAATCAATTTGGTGTGGAATCTGGTGTTGACAATAGCTTTGGATCGGCATATGGTGGGTTAAATCAACATTGTACATAGTTAGTAGTGGCCTACGACTCCCATAAATTTCTTCATCAATCTCAACCATGAATTCAGATGATGATGCAGAGCAATATGGTAAATTATCAGTGGAAACGATATTTTCATTGTATTTTTAGAAAATGGCGAATCCAAACAAAGGAAAACAACTGGATATGCAACCTACCTTGCGATCTTATTCGCCAGCAAGCATACGAAGGATCAGAAGATGTAGAAGTGTTTTGGAATATAATGAGCCTCAAATCCATATATGCTAACTAAGTAGCATGTTACTGGAGGTTGGACGATACACAGAGGTTGGAGGACAATTAGTGTCCTCTCATGAGTCACCTACGATGGGGTTGCACCATTGCTTTGGTGACAATTTTTTTTTTTTTGTGTTCATTTTTTGTCGTTTGTGATGTTGTTTTGTGGTGTGTTTTTCAATAAAGATGCAGAACGTTTTCTAATTTGGTACCTCCTAAATGAAAGATTTTATGCAGAAAAAAAAGCAGTAAATTAACGTTTGAAAAAAATATTCTTGCATTCATGTATTTTAAAATTTACATTAGTATTAGAATAAATTTAAAAATTAGTGAAACTTTCATATGAAAAGAATAAAAATATCATATAAAATTATCACATAAGGATGAGAAATACTCCATGTACACATAAAATCAATCTCATGAACATTATAAAAAATACTCAAATTTTGTCTTTGATAAAATTACACACCTACATAATCTAGAACTACATCGAGAGTTTATTAACAATACCATAAAAATCATATGAGCTCATAAATATGTCATATTTATTTTTACTTGAAAAATTATTATAGTATGCATGTTTGAAATTTTATGTTTCTACATAATAATATCAATAAATGGGTCAATTAATATTTAATCTTTGAGTAATTTTTAATGATAGGTTCTCGAAATTGTTTAAAATAACAAAAATATTATGATTTAGGTTCCTTTTGAATGTTTGTTTCATAGGCAACTACCTAGTACACATGTGGCTTAATCCCACATAAAATATGTGGTAGTGAGGCGATCAGAAAAAGATGCTTACAATATATCAATGGCAACATTTTGAACATGTCTAAATTGTTGTCAATCACCAAGTAAAGAGAGAATATCATACAAATATTACAAAGGCGATATGGAACCCTTAATTCTTGAGTTTTACAATATGTGAAGCTTAGTTGCATGGAGATGTTAGATATGGATGTGGTGATGGAATGAAAAATTTATTATGAGATCTATTAGAAATAAATCACTTAATCACTTATCAATGATGCATGTAAATGGTAAGTAACACCATGGCCTAAATAGATCTTTGAATATATAATAATTTTATAAATTATCTTTGCATGAACTCTGCATTCACATTTTCTCAAGAATCCAATGCTTTCAAATAAAACATACATATGTTTTTGGTTGTTCGTACTACATGACAAACTCTACAAACTACACTCACTATGAAGAATACAACAATAAAACAGTGAAGATTGTAATATCAAAGAATTATTTAACAACGTAAATGTTTTCGAAGAAGCATAACAATAATACATGTTAAATAACATAAATATTTTCAAATAAGCATAACAATGTTTTCTAATCTATTGGAAATTGCTTAAGGGTTTTGGTTAAATAGGAGGAGATCCCACCCAACACTTCCATACAACAATCGATCGAGATTTGGTCGACATTGACCTTTCTCAATATATTCTTCGTAATATTAATTTGAGGATCGGAAGTAGAATGTTGGTTCGGTGGCTTGACTATAAGGGTTTTCCTTTTCTTGTATGTAGATCCTTTAACACCAGTCACATGATTGTTAATTTTGGGCACTCTAAGTACAATAACACCAAACCTATTTGGTGGATTGATTCTCTGCTAAAACACCTCATTGTTAGTGCTGATTTAGATTCTTCTTCACAACCTTCCTCACCTCCCCCTTCAAAATACCCTCTTAGGTTTTAAACATCCCATATTATGATGCACCCTCGAAACCACGACGACTCTAAGCTCGCATTGGGAATGCAAGAGAAAGCAATTCATCATTTCCTTCTTTGTTGAAATTTAATACAATCAACTCTCTGGAAGTGGTTATCCCTTGTGAGCCTAAAAATGATGTTGATGACGAAATGGGAAAATGGATGGTTGTCCATAATAAGAAAAAAGTATCTTTTAGGAAGGACCAAACTACAACTCATTTGAACAACGGGTCATCTTCCTCTTAATTAGTTATCTTTATTTTGACTTTTGTCTTGGATGGAGTTTTATTAATCCTTATGTTGGTTTTTCCTATGTGTTGTTATTTGGTTGATGCGGCTGGTTGTTTGTCTTTTTATTTTATCTTTTGGTAATCATTGTTTTATCTCGTCTTTTGGACTTTGGTACTTACGTAGGGTCCCGATAAAATATCCTCTATCCTCATCTAAAAAAGAATAATACATTCATATAAATAATCTCATGGGAATACCATTCACGGTGGCGAAGGAAATAACATTCACAAGTGGTGAAGGAAATAATTACTTCCCTAAAAAAGTTCTATTATTTTTCCATCGAGAGAGATGAATTTCATTTTGATACCAAATGTAGTTTTTTTAGATCTTTAAAACAATAAATAAGACTACTAAATTCTCAATAAAAGTTCAATTCAAACAAGACATCATACAAAACAAGAACTATTACATTTATAAAATTTATTTTCTAAAAAAATAGGAGATATGAATTATATTAAACCCTTGAACTCTCTTATTATTAGTCTCACTCAACTATCCAAACCATCTCTCCTTGAATCACTCACAATAAACTAGTCTATCTTATTTGGTTTAACAACCAACTATTTTTATTAAAATATCGAAGTATCACTCATTAAATATGATATTTAACTAATTAAATAACCACATTAATACTACCATGAAACACTAATTTCCTAATAGTTTATAACTATACTATACACTTAAATATGTTAATACACTTCCATTGAGGCTATACAATCAATTCTTTATTTCACTAGATTACGGGATAAAATATAGAATGTTGTTTTATTCTATTTACTTACATATATGCTAAACAACCACATAATTAAAATTAGATCACACTAGAAAGAAGGATTTTTTTAATTTTAGTATAAATATCTCCCACAAATTAATTATCACGAAAACTTGGTAAACACATAGGAAAATCTAAGTAAGGGAGTGTGAGTTTAGAATCATCCCTATAATGTCAATGAGTTAGGTCAATATTGACATATCCAATCTATAAATATGTAATTAGTCAAGATAAATATGTTCTAAGGAAAAATAGTCTAAAGACATCACATCTCATAAAATTAGATCATGAGTAATAAATTTTTTATATGTTTTTATACAAGGTAAGTTAATAAATAAAGTGAGGAAAAAATCTTAGGAGATAAATAATTATAAATATTAATGAATCCATTTCAATGAAGTATAAGCACCCAAACATGTGCATATAATAACCAAAAACTCTCAACACTCCCTAAATTCGTATGAAAAAATATTCCATGATAATATCCACAAAGAATGTACACCTAATACTACACACACATAAATATATCAAACAAAGGAATAAGCAATTTATAAAATGCATGTTTCTGTTCATAATAAAATATAATTGAAGTTTTACAATAGTTATGTAATTGGTTGATAAATTTATCTCTCAAGATAAGAAATAAAATAAAACACATTCATACAATATTAAATTTTGAATATAACTAAACCAATTAAACATAAATAATCCTTACTTGGCTGATATAGGTCTATATTTTTATGACATCTCTTAAGGACTAATTATGATTTCCTTATCAATGTTAGTAAAACCCACTCAATGGAATGAGAATGTTTATCCAATCATGAGTAACATGTTCAAAGATAGCTCAAATAGCTCAAATAAAAACATACTACCAGTAATAGAGCTTTAATCTTATTATTACATAAAAGTTAACACACTTTAACATACAATAACAATCCTTTTAATTCTAGCACTTTCCAAAAAAGGAAATATCCAAATGTATTCAATGAATATGAACAATAACAAGATAATTTCCAGCCCTAAATGAATCCCTAGGGAATTTTTGCGAACCCTAAGAAGACTTATACAAGTTTCGACTCTCAATCTCTGTGAGGTGCGGATGATGGATCCACTCATGGGGCAATCGGCTCATAAGATGGTGGAGGAATTATGAAGGTTTTACTAGATTAATGATGGCATGGGAGGCACTTGCACTCCTGACGGTGACTAAGGGGTGATGGATGCGGTGATCTTTCACCTTATCCATCCGTGGAGACCATATCTATTTTGGTCCACGATGGGGTTTTCATGGTGGAAGATTGTATGGTATGTTGGGGGCCACATATCTACCCCCACTTCCCCTACTTTTGTAGGTTTTTTTCCATGGGATGGGTATGTGCAGCGACATTAACCTAGATATCATTTTGACCAAATGGAATATCTCCCATGTTTGATCCACACACTCCTTCCTTGGTTCGGGAATTATGGCCATAGGCAATGTGGTTCAGATTGTTTTATATTCCCATGTGTCCACTTATAGAGTTCAATGGAGTTGGGGGACTCTGTGCCTCCTTCTTGGATGCATATTAGTTCTAAGGTGACATCGTTAGGGGAGAATTAACTAAAGGGAAACCATGATTTGGTATCCTTCGAGAGAGGCATTGCGAAAGGAGGGTTGTTCCCACTCCTCTGGTTCCGAGAAGATAATACCCCTATGTCTCTTGTAGGGAAGAGGTGCTTAAATATGAAGCTTTCTTCCAAGACTATGCTCGATCTTCGGACTCAATGGTTTTGTTTTCATCCTTCCTACTCTCCACAAATAGATTTTAAAGCACTTGGCTCCTCCTTCTTGAAGGAAGGTTAGACATTTACCCCCATGCTAAGGGTTTATTTATTGTATTTTTACCTCTATTACTGATAAACATACCATAGTTGATGATATTTGGGTGTGCCGGTCCCATTACACCTGTCATGAAACCATTGTTCCCCTCCTTTAATCTAACTATTGAGACACTTTCTTGCAAACCAGTGTGGATTAGATTACCGCATTTTCCATTGTAATTTCTATAATAATCCTCTCTTGTCTCCATTGGAAATGCATTGGGAAATATTTTGAGCATAGATGATCAAACCATGGATTTTACTCATACAACCTATGCTTGAATTATGGTTGAGATTGATACCTCTAAAAACCTACCTCCTAGCATTGAACTAAAAGTTCAAAATAGATCCTGGAATCAACCTCTTGATTATGAAGGTTTTCCCTTCAGATGATTTTTTTTTGCGCTACGGAATATTGCTACAAATTATAAGTTTTCTATGATAAATAATGAGAGGAAAACTAAATCTTCATGGTGGAAGAATGTTGATCCCATTCACCTATTTTTCTAATCGGATAGTGATTTAGATGATGTTTACTGCGAAAAAATAAGATCTATCTTTGAAGAATGGGAAGTTCTCTCCTTCTCCTAATCAGATTGGGAAAGCATCACCCCTTACTACTACTTTAGATGTCATTTCCTCTCCTCTAGTGACTCAACTTAGTGTTGACAAGGAAAATTTATAAATCATCATTCCGGTTCACAAGGAAAATGTAAATCCAAACAATGATGATGGTTGGACTACTATGGGGAAGAAAAAGAAAAATAACTATAAATTATATGCCTAAAATGCATTTAATATCATATGGGAAGATTCCTCAAAGATTAGGTATGTTTAGTATGGTGTTTGTTCTTTTTTGTTTCTCTTATCCATTAGTAGAGGTTGCTTATTTTTATATTCATTGTTATATATTTTCTCCACTTGTAATTGTGGGTTTTTGGTCCCCTCAAAACCAAACTATTTACCTAATCTAAAAAAATAACAAGAAAAGTGCAAGAAATATTTCCTTGTCTCATGTCAAGTATACTCACCTAACTAATCTCAAATACATAGTGATATATGAACTTGTACACTCGCAAAGAGAGGTGAACTATTAAATTTACTACAAATATTATCTTTTTGCATCGTGGTGTCCCCTAAGATTTCACTTAGAAATTTTTGAGTTTTTGATGAGTTGTGTTCATGTTGTTTGTAGTTCTTTAGGTTGTTGTATGGTGTGTTTAGGTTGTTACCTTAATTGATTTGGGTCATAATAGTTCTTTATAAATTCTTTAGGAGGTTGCAAGAGGTTACTTGGGGGTTACTTATGGAATACCCATGTGTTCAAAATGCCTAAAAATCTCTGAAAATCCAAGAACTCGATTCCTTAAGCTATCGGGTCTCTCAGAGTGTTTTACTTCTAAGTAACAAGTTGTCTATATCCTAAAACTTTATTTGTATAAGTCTCCTTCTTTGTGTTGATTGGAAGTAATTCTTCTTGTTAAAATTTAATAAGACAAGTAGTCCCAGAACACCTCATAGCTGACTTAGATTTCCTAAATTTTCGCTAAACTAAAGTAATGTTACTTTTTAGCTTTGCGCTAAACCGATATGCTTCAACTTCTTATTGTTAAGCAAGTAAAGTTTTCCTAAACGTCATCAAACTAAAACTATTCATTACACTAAATTGACACCTAATATTTTTTTAGCTAAACCCAAAAACTTTACTTCTCAAAAAATAAGATAGGTAAAGTATCTCCTAAAGGCCGCATAACTAGTCACTTAAGTTATCAGTGTTAGGGAGTACTTTAATTATTTTAAAAAGAAATGAAGTAAAGTTGTATAAAAAATCCACATATAAGGGGAGTGATGAAATGGAATTTGTATGACTTACTTATAATGATATATAATATATATAATCTCAAGTAATTGCACATCGGATCAATGCATTTGCTTATCCAATTAATTTTCTACCCCGAACCTCGAGTGATCTTCATGCGACGATCAAAGGAGAGTTTTTGCATTTGTCTTTGACCCATTTGTAAGGGAGGTTGGTAATTTATTTTTGTTCCATTCTTTGTGTGTTTTCATTTTTGTTATGGTTTGTTCTAGCTTAATGTTATTCCTTCTAGAATTTTTATTCTTACGTGTTTTGAGAAACGATTTGAAATTAGGGATATTTTTATTAGGATTAGGGTTTTATTTGGAATTATGAACCCAATGTTACATACAATAAAATGTATTTATAATTTCATTATTTTCAAAACCCTCATTTTTCCCTAGGTTCATTTCTTTTGTGGTTTTGAGTGATCCCTTTCTTTGCATTGCGGTGTCTAGGTTTTCTTCTTCTTCTCTTTTGTTTCTTTACTGAAATTCAAGTAGTCTCAAATTTCCACATAAGACATTAGAGTTTCATCTTGTATTGCATATTTTTACCTTACTTTTACTTTTTATTTGGATAAGTCATGTTCTCGAAGTAATCATCCCCTCAAACACCACATTACCTTCCCTCATTATTTACATCGTTTGAGATTACTTTTACTTGATGTGCATTGCATCATTTGGGATTGATTTTACTTGCCTATTCTATGTTTTGCGTTAAAGTGACTACTTAAAAATTCTCATGGATTACATTGATTAATAATACTTTTTATTCTTTACTTTATTTACGCAAAACCGATTACTCATTATTTCTCACATTTTTGTGCTAAATCAATAGGTCACTAATTCATATGTTTTGCACTACACTCAAGGAAAATTACTTCTCATATATTGTGTTGCTTTAAATAATTGTTACTTCTCTATATTGCACAAAAATTAAATTACTTCTTCTTGTTAACTCCAAGTCTCAAGTAGTAACACCCTAAAAATCCACAATGAACTACAAAGTGAATTGTTTCACTTCATCAATTCTAGAAAACCACGAAGTTCACTTCTAAAAGGATTTTAATGAATTTTCATGAGATGATTGAACTTGAATGTTTACATACAATTAAAATAATTTGTCTTAACTTGATTTGTATATTTAAAAGCAAGTGGATACACCTATTTCTTGAAGGACGGAAAATTTCGGAGAGGCTATAGAGGAAGCTATTGAAGTAAGTGAGAAGTCGGTATGGGAAGAAGATTTTTTTCTGATCGAGAGGATGATAATCTTAATATAGGTGAAACTTATAAAGCCATGAAAGGAAAAGGGAAAGCTAAGGCTGAATCATCTCTTGAAGCCAAAGGTCACAAGATGAAATATGAATATAAAGGATATCTAGTGGAGTCTTGTATGGTGTGTCCAAGATAATCGAGGTCGGTGACACGGATATGGGGCATATCTCCATAACTAAATTGATTGAGAGGTCCAAGGCCAAAATACAAACACCCCTCATGTAGGCCTTGACCTAGAGTGGGTTAATCCAAGTTGTTGTTTTCCCAAGCACGATTCAATTGCATGATTTTTACTTTGGAATATGGAAAACACTATGAATCCTAGACAAGGAAAATTAAGGATGCCTAGGTAATTTGATGATAAGGATTGATACTCATTTATTAAAATTTTACTTAAATATTATTACCACACTTAGAGAATTAGGTGTTAGTATGGAAAAAGTGAAGGAATAATCGAAGAATAATACAACTGTTTCTATTAGGATCATAAACTTGAATTATTTAAAGGAGAAAAATAAGCCTTCAAGTTTTCCCGGACTAATGTGAGATCTGATTTGGTCCAGGAAGAAGATGATATAACTCAACTATTGTGCGGGATCAATGGGGAGAAAAATTCCAAAAAAATATCATGGATTTATTATTTTATCAAGATGATCGAAAATTAAAATCATAGTCTTTTAATTAAGCGGGATGAATTTATTAGAAATAAAATTGATATACAACTACAGGGATGTTCGTCAAATATTTTATTTCAAGATAAAATCCTATCTTGTGTATGCTTCTGCAACACATGGTTATTTACACGAGTTAATGACTCAAGGTATTGCAGATAAAATTCCAGTTCATGAGTACTATCCACAAATGGCCTTGCATAGATATTTCAAGGAGTATAGACAAGTCAATGATTTCTTTTTCTACGAATTCATTTGTGAGCTTGACTCTGATTTGAAGACAAAGAGAGTAGTTGATGCTAAATGGAATGTAGTTATGCAGTATGGATGTATCTTTATTCTTTTTTCTCAAATCACATATTTGAGAGTTTATGGTTTCACTAGAACTCCACTTAAACTCCCAAGGTATCCCAATGACAAGTGGATTTTTCTTGAGTTATGTAGATAGCTAGTGGAACTTCATGATTTACAACAAGGAATTCATAGGGTAGTTGTTCATATTCCAGTAGTTATTGGGTAGTACCATTGTACCAACATTAACAAATATCATAATGTTATTAAGGAAATGTTCCATGAACACACCTAGAGTAATTACGAAGAAAGAATGAAATTTTATTACAAGACTATTTCCAATAATACGGTCTTGTTAGAGCATGCACATTTTGCGGTAATGGAGGATTATTGGGTTGATTAAAGAGATGAGTTTGAAATTAGAAGAAGAGAACATAAGCTGAATGACAAACAGTGTAGCAAATCCTAAGTTTTGTATTCGTAATAATTCTAAAGAAGCTCTTAGATGATGTGAAAGTAATTTTATAGGATTACTATAAATAAGGAGGTGATAATGCCCCATTTCTAGTAGTACACAATAAATCCATGAAAATTATGGATATAAAATCAATATTGTTGCTTTATACTTCAAATGGCTACTTAGCCAAGGTTATTGTCTAGAAGAATCATTCATGACTACTATAGATCAAGTGGGCATGAAGAGAAATGAATGGCTAGGGAGAGAGTAGTGGAGGGGCTATAAAATTAAAACCAATTAAGAATCCCATAACTAAATGAGTGCCTCTAAAGAAAAAAAAATCTCCAGTGAAAAATCTAGTTACAAAAGTACCTCAAGTGATACTTCTCATTTATTAGTATCTAAATCAGTTGTTTCTCTTAAAATTCAATATCCTCTTACATAGGAAGAGGTTTTTCTACCTCCATTCAATCCAACTACATTATTATTTCCTTTAGTTGTTTCAAAAAATCCATCTCCTCATCCTTATCCCTGTTCTCCACCGAACATTCCTCTTCCATATTCATAAGAACCATCAATTGCTCAACCAAAAGAGATAAAATATACTATTTTAGAAGGGTCCTTACTCGATGAGGTATCTCAACCAATAGAAAAGGGTTAAAACTTGGAGCAGACAATGGACTTTGAAGAGAGAGAAGTCGAGAAATAAAGTGGAGGATATGTTCATGACCAAACAGTTAAAGTATCTTAAGTTGTAAGTGTTGGTACCCAAATTGATTTTCCTTCAGAAGATGAGCAGCATCACAGGTTTGACAGGAAGCTTAGAGACAAGAAGATCATGTAGTGTTTCATTTTGTAGCCGGGGATGAAATGCAACTTGCTCTTTGTCACTCAGATGTGGAGAAATGGGTAGCACCCTCAAGAGGAATTGACCTATCCTCACTAATTTATGGTTGTTCCTTTTAACCGGGGTGAGAGGATTTGTTTTGTAGCCTCTTTGTTTGTGGATGAGATGGAGATATCCTTCCTTGTGAAGTATTAAGAAGATCTTGAAGAAAATATGATCAATACAACAAAACCTAACTCTCACGAGTTGTCACTCTAGATAATGGAGATATTTTCTAAACAAGGTTTAGGCCACTAAAGACAATGAAAACTTGAGTGTTTCTACATGTTTTGGTAATAGAAATTGTGCATCTGTATACACACAGGACAAATAGGGGTAGTATGGGTAGGATTAATTTTTTTAATGTTTTTGTGGGAGGTGAAGTAGGATAAAGTTGATTATACCAAATCTTTGAGAACTTTTACAAAAATGGAGAGCTCAAACAACATAATGCTTCAAAGTAGCCAGGATGTTCCTTTAACCAGAATATGTGCTTCAATGGAGGCCCAGATCAACACTTTTCACACAAACTTCAAGGATCCAAAATGAAGGCTCAAATTGGAAAACTTAACTGAACATTATCAATCTCTATTTCATCACACGTAAGATACCCTCAAAGGCTAACAAATAATATTATAGTCATGCTAGGAGTCACAGTGATTTTAAATTTGTTTATTTCACTATCAAATTAAATCTCTTCTAATGAATGAAATTGTAAATTCCACCAAACTATCACACGGATAAGATTTTGTGTGATTCACATAGATTTCAATGTAAGAATGCAATGTGAACAATAAACGCTAGTTGCAAACATTTAGGAATGAAGCGAGACACAAATTTTTCCCAAAAAAACACAGATTAACTCAAGTCTAATTAAATTTGTCAGCAAGAGACAGTTTCTCAAACAATTTCAGAGCTTGTCAATGGCTGTACAATCCCAACCACCTTGACATGATCAAATTTAACACAAAAGAGATAAATAGGTTTCTTTAGATAGTTTCTCAGAAAGACAGGCTCTATCAAGCTTTTCTCTTAGGAAATCAGTTTCTAACTCCTAACACTTCTACATTCACAAACTCCCAACCCTTTTCATGGAAAAATCATGCCTATTTATAACATTTTACAACAGATCCTTTTCCCCCAAAACTAGAGACATTGAGTGTACCAGTGCTTGCCATGATCTCGATCGTGATTCCCAGAATCAGATTTGTAAAAAGTTGTCAGGTGCTCGGGGCGGATCTCTTCAAACATCTCCCGCATTCAACTCCTTCCTTTGGTAGATCACTTTTCCCTTTACTACTTGAACCACTTCTACCCCTATTATGTCCAATTTGGTTCTTTGCGTGCCCGGAAAAAGAAATGGAAGATCAGATCGAGCCCAAAGGTCAGATCTCACCTTAATGGTAGAAAACGTCCCCATATTTTCTCACCAAACCTAGATATCAACAGGTCCTTCGTGTGCCAAGGAAAGAAAAATCAGGCTAAATCCAATAGTCAGATTACATATTAATGGTGAGAGACATTTACAGACCTTCCCCACAAAACTAGGCCTCCAGATTAATTTTCCTCTTTATTTGGCATGTAGGAGACTCCAAGAAATGATAAGAAACTAAAAGAATATGCATCCTTCGGAGTTCTAGAGTGAAAATGGCAGAAAAATCAGATATAGAGACATAGTTTCCATTGATTTCTATTTTTAATTTGGGTTGTCCACGTGGGAGATCCATTTTAGACAAAGCCTGCGGGTTCCCCTTTTCCTTTTACAACTTTTGGAAAAATGTTAAATTTTCACATTTTTCTCCATGCCTCCACCCTTGAAAAATGAGCCTAACACATGTCCTAAGGTGGGTCCCAAAGGAATCACGAAAATTTTTATCACGGCCAAATTTTTCTATTTCACCTCTTTTTTTGAAAAGGGAAAATTTTCCAAAGTTTCCTTTTCACTTTTAACTCCTTGAAAAAGGGCCTTGAAGGTCTGACCTCCCCATCCTCGATGACACATGTCCCAATGTGGGTCCCATCGAATCATTTTGATGATTTTATTCATTTAAATATCAAGGGAAAAAAAAATCCAAGTTTCCCCCAATGGTCCACCTCCCGCCTTTTTACATTTTCAACGCCAACTTTGACCTTCTTCTTGTCATGCTTGCGGGCCATTTTGATACTTTAATCATTAAGAGATAAAAATTCCAAGTTTCCCCGGATAGTCCGCTAGCTTTGGCCCTTTGACCTTTCAAATTTTAGGTTGTGGAGCCTATTTTCATGTGTGAAAGTGTTGAAGACTTTGCACTTAAAACTTGTACACTTTTTTGGGCCTTAAAACGTGCCCGATATATCTAGAAACGTTATTTTCTCATATGGCGGGATTTTGACCCATAGGTTTATGGGACAGATTTTGCCCATGGTTTTGATACCCACGGTTTTGTAAAACTGCTTAAGCATTTATCTATTTATATGGTTTTATGCATATGATAGAAGCATGAAAAACATTGTAGATGTGCTTTGAATTTAGGTGTGAATTCTATAGAGTTTGTTGAGCATAGCTCCAAATAGATCTGGGTATTGTATTGAGAGAGTGGTGGCTTGTAATAAAATTTGAGCAAGTGATTCTTGGTGGATGTAGCCCAAATTGGGTGAACCACATTAAATATTGTCTCTTTGTGTTGTGTTATTTTATTCTACACTTTTATTTGAGATCTATAATATTTTTGCATATTAGTTTCTATTGTTGTGATTCTGTGAGAGATTATTCCGCATATTTTATCTCTTATTCCCTAACAATTGGTATCAGAGCTTTGGTTTGGTTTACTAAAGTGTTGAATCATAGGGAAAGTTTTATCTTGAGTGGGAGCTATGGAAAATGATGGAAGATCTAGGGTTGATAAATTCAATGGGTAGAATTTCAGTCTTTGGAAGATGCAGATGGAAGATTACCTTTATCAGAAGGATCTTTATACTCTATTGTTTGAGAAGGTGAACAAACCCTCGAGCATGACAGATGTGGAATGGGATTTGTTGGATAGGAAGGCACTTGGGATAATCCGGTTGTGTCTTGCATCTTTGGTATTATTTAATGTTTCAAAGGAAAAGACTACAAAAGAACTAATGGATGCATTAGGGAAGTTGTATGAAAAACCCTCTTCCTCTAATAAGATATTTTTAATGAAAAAGTTGTTTAATATGAAGATGTATGAGAATGGTTCAGTAGAAGATCATCTAAATGATTTTAATACGGTTGTAAATATGCTAGCTTTGGTTATAATAGAATTTGATGAAGAAGTTAGGGCTTTATTAGTTCTGTGCTCTTTACCTGAGAGTTGGAATAGCCTGGTAATGGCGGTAAGCAACTCGGTTCTAACTAACTCAAAGTTGAAGTTTGAGGATGTTGTAGGGGTGATTCTAAGTGAGGAAATGTGAAGAAAAATCTATGGTGAATCTTCTACTTCAAGGAATGCTTTGACAGTGGAAACTAGAGGGAGACAGAAGAATAGAGGAAGCCGTGGAAAATCAAAGGATCGGGCAAGGTCAAAATCCAAAAGCAAGATAGTATGTTGGCATTGTGGAAAGTTTGGGCATGTAAAGGAAGACTGTTGGGAGCTTCGGGACAAGAAGAAACAATAGGAAGAAAATAAGGAGGCAAATGTGGCAATGGGTAATGTATGTCAGGATGCTTTGATTCTTTCTTTGCACAATATTACTGGAATCTTGGGTTTTAGATTCGGGGCTTCTTTCCATGCTTCTCCACATAGGCATTATTTTGTTGATTATGTTCAAGGAGATTTTGGGCATGTTTTCTTGGTGATGATGAGCCTTGCAGCATAGTTGGAAAAGGTTACTGTTTAGGTTAAGATGCAAAATGGGAATACTTGGCTATTGAAGGATGTCAGACATGTGCCTACATTAAGATGAAATTTGATATCGGCAGGGTAGTTGGGAAGTGATGGTTGTACTGTGATATTTATAGTAGACTCTTGGAAGGTTACCAAGGGTGCTCTTGTGGTGGCAAGAGGTAAGAAGGTTGGAACCTTGTATTTAACCACTTATAGCACTAATGTTTGTAATCTTGTGGCTTTAGAAGTAGATACAACATTGTGGCACTATAGGCTCGGTCATATGAGCCATAAGGGCATGGAGATCATAAAGAAGGATTTTCCTGGATATACAAAAATAGGTTTGGAGTTATATGAGGAATGCATATATGGGAAACAAAAGTGAGTAAGGTTTCTCAAGGTTGGACCTACAAAGAAAGAGAGTAAGTTAGAGTTGGTGCATTCTGATGTGTGGGGGGTTGGCTCAGGTATCATCTCTTGGGGTTCAAGTTATTATGTTACTTTTATTGATGATGCAACAAGGAAAGTTTGGGTTTATTGTATTAGAAACAAATCTGATGTATTTGACACTTTTGTTAAATGGAAAGCCTTGGTAGAGAATGAAACAAGTCTTAAGCTAAAATGTCTCAGGTCAGATAATGGAGGGGAGTATTGCAGCAATGAATTTGATGATTATTGTTCTAAGAATGGAATCCATAGGCAAAAGATGGTTCCAGGAACTCCACAGCAGAATGGGGTGTTAGAAAGGATGAACAAAACAATAATGGAACGTGTTAGGAGCATGAGGTTACATGCAAGACTGCCTCTTTCTTTTGGGTAGAAGCGGTGAGCATAGTTGTGTACTTGATAAACAGAGGACCCTCAAGTGCCTTGGATGGAGGCATACCTGAGGAGGCTTGGTATGGTAAGAAAGTTGATTATTCATTTCTTAGAGTCTTTGGATGTGAGGTGTTTGTCCATATAGACAAGGATGATAGGACTAAACTAGAGGTTAAATCAGAAAAATGTACTTTCATTGGTTATGGTGGTGATGACTTTGGATATAAATGTTGGAGTATTAAGGATAAGAAAATCATTTGATCTAGGGATGTGGTATTTAATGAGAAAGTCATGTATAAGCAACAGTTGTAGGAAAATAGGGAAGAATCCAAGAAAGAATATGCAGTGGTAGAGGATCTTCCAGATGGGAAAGTGACACATGAATTAGTTCAAGAACCTCCTCAACAGGAACCCCAAACTCCTATATTGAGGAGGTCTTCTAGGGTAAGAAGAGAACCTAAAAATTTTTCTCCTTCTCTTTATTATTTATTACTCACTGATAGTGGAGAGCCAGAGAGCTTTGATGAAGCAATGCAGGTAGATGCTAGGAAGAAGTGGGAGCAAGCCATGGATGAGGAGCATCAGGCTCTCATGGAGAACCAGACATGGGATTTGGTGAAGCTACCCAAGGCAAAAGAGCATTACAGAACAAGTGGGTGTTCAGAGTCAAAGAGGAAGAAGGAGGCAAGAAAATATACAAATCTGAGTTGGTGGTCAAGGGGTTTGCACAGAAAAAAGGTATAGATTTTGATGAGATTTTTTCTCCTGTAGTAAAAATGACTTCTATTAGAACTGTTCTAGGAATAGTTGCAGTAGAAGACTTGCACTTAGAATAGCTTGATGTAAAGACTACATTTCTCCATGGTGATTTGGAGGAGGAACTATATATGCAACAACCAGAGGGCTATGAGGTCAAAGGTAAAGAGGAGATGGTGTGCAAACTAAAGAAGAGCTTGTATGGCTTGAAACAAGCTCCATGTCAATGGTATAAGAAATTTGATAGCTTCATGATGGAGCAAGGTTATATTAGATGTCATTATGACCATTACGTGTATACAAAGAAATTTGAGGATGGCAATTATATTATCTTGTGTTTGTATGTGGATGACATGTTGGTTGTAGGTAAAAACATGCAGGAAATAAAAGTACTCAAGAAGCAGCTAAGTGAATCCTTTGCTATGAAGGATTTGAGGGCAACAAAAAAATCCTTGGTATGAGGATATCTTAGGATAGGAAGGAACGGAAGGTGACTTTATCTCAGGAATAGTACATTAAGAAAGTCTTGGAGAGGTTTAATATATAGGATGCTAAACCGGTTGGGACTCCTTTGGCAAGCCATTTCAAGTTATCAAAGGAGTGGTGTGTCCCAAGACAGAGCAGGAGAGAAACCAAATGTCTAAGGTACCTTACTCATCAGCGGTTGGTAGTTTGATGTATGCCATGGTGTGTACTAGGCCTGATATTGCCCATGCAGTGGGAGCGGTGAGTAGATTTATGAGTGATCCAGGTAGAGATCACTGGCAGGTAGTAAAGTGGATCCTTCGGTATTTGAGAGGGACCATGGGGACAATTTTGTGCTACAGTGGATCAAACACCACTTTGTGTGGTTATGTAGATTCATATATGGTTGGAGATGTAGACAACAGGAGGAGCACGACAGGTTATGTTTACACTGTAGGTGGGACAACAATGAGATGGATTTCATGACTACAGAAGTTGGTGGCTTTATCAACCACAGAGGATGAGTATGTTGCTGCCATAGAGGCAAGAAAAGAAATGATTTGGTTACAAAAATTTCTTGAGGAGTTGGGGCATAAGAAGGAGGAAGGAAAGCTATATATAGTGATAGTCAGAGTGTTATACACCTAGCTAAGAACTATTTTTTCCACTCTAGGACAAAGCATATACAATTAAGGTACCATTTCATTAGGACAAATTTGGAGGAAGAGAAGTTGAAGCTGGAGAAGATTCATACTAGTTAGAATCCTATAGACATGATGACCAAGGTGGTCATAAGGGAAAAACTAAAGTTGTGTTCAACTTTGGTTGGTCTTCATGAAAACTAGTGAAGGGTTGAGAAGCTTGCTCAGAGGAAAAATAGTCTCCAAGTGGGAGATTGTTAGGTTGTGGAGCTTGTTTTCATGTGTGAAAGTGTTGAAGATTGTACACTAAGAGTACTGTACACTTTTCATGTATCCTCACGGTTTGGGAAACGGCATTTTTCTCATGTGGGATTGTGACCCATAGGTTTATGGGACAGTTTTTGCCCATGGTTTTGAACCCATGGTTTTGTAAAATTGCTTAAGTAGTTATCTATTTATATGGTTTTATGCATATATAGAAGTATGAAAAACATTGTGATTTTCTCATATGGGTGGTAGATTTTTGACCCATAGGTTTATGGGATTTTTGAGAGATGGTTTTGATACCCAAGGTTTTGTAAAAATTGGGAAAACCACATTAAGTAGTTGTCTATTTATGTGGTTTTTATGCATATGATAGAGTATGAAAAACATTGTAGATGTGTTTTGAATTCGGGTGTGAATTTCTAGAGTTTGTTGAGCATAGCTCCAATCGAAAACTATCATGCAGATCTAGGTATTGTATTTGAGAGAGTTTATGGCTTTAATAACCTTAAATCTCAGCATGTGATTCTTGGTGGATCTCATCTACATAAAAAATTATCTAAGTGAAAAACAAAATCCTTGTCCTCTTTGTGTTTGTTATTTTAGGACAAACCAAAAAAACAAATCTTCAAATGAGCTTCATTCCTCCACATGGATAATTTTTATTTAAAACTTTTCACAAAGTTTAGGAGTGCCCCGTGAGTTACGTCAAATCAAAAGTGAACACATGGACACCCTCGGGGCAAAAATAAGAATTTTCCCGCCACTTAATTTTTTTTTAATCACATCCTAACGAGGCCGTAGGGTAAGTTAAAACCTTTTTCCAAAGTATCCAAAAATAACATGTTCCAAAATCAAACCCATCATGCCCCATCAAATTAGAAGAAGCCACGTAAGCACTAAAAGAACCAATCAAAATTGAGCGGAGCCACGGGACCAAATTTTCCTTTTTCCCAAAAAAGTAAAAAGTGATAAGTTAAAGCATTTTTCCACCATTACCTGACCAACCAAAGGAAGCTATGTGACTATCGAATGCTGAGGAATAACTTTGATAGGAAAAGGAAACCCGCCAAACCGTCAAAAACACAAAAATTCACCATTCATGCCCAGAAACCAATTTTTGCTAAGGATGAAATTTTTTTGAAAAAAAAAAAGTGAATCCTAGTTACAGCATCTTTTCAACCATGGATTTGGATTTTAAAAGGAATAAAAATATAAATTAACCATCTTGAAGCTTCCATGGTGAGGAAAAATAGGAAAAATGGTATAGCCCATGGATTTTAAAGAAATTAGGGGAAAAACACGGAAAAATCAAAGACTTCTTCTAGGAGGACATGAAAATGGATTACTGAAACAATTCAAGGCATTCAAATAGAGGTAAAGGCTTTTAGAACACCCACATCGAGAGAAAAAATGTTTCAGAACATGCAGACAAAGGAAAAATAATGGCAAATGGGGCGAGACAAATCTAAGCACCAACAATAGGACCTCCAATGCGAAAGGATTTTGAGAAAGGTAAATCTAATGAAATTGATGTTGATACAAAGACTAGAGAAGAGAATGAAATTGAAGATCTATTGGTGATTAATAAGATGGCCGAATTGGAGAAATTTTTTCTACAAGTTTATTCTCTTGAAGAGCACGAGAAATAACTAGAAATAGTTATACTTTCATCTATGTAAGTGTTTGGTCGAAATGTTTTTCATTATAATGCCCAAGCTTCTTCATGGAAATATTTTGCAACTTGGTTAGTTTTACACACACTTACCAGTTCCAAGGAAGTGGTTAATTTAGAAGAAATGGATCTTCAATTACTGAAGAGTATTGAAAAGACAGGAAGAAGATTCAAAGTAGCCAAGGTGACCTCAAAATTTATAATTGAACCTTACGGAAAGAAATTTTCTGAAGTGTCTACACCATCAATGGGAAATAATAAAGAATAATTGACTAGAGAATATTTGGTGATAACAAGGGTGCCCCTAGAGGAAGTGACCCTTTGAAGGCTTGAAGAAAGATGCAAAGACATTAATTGAAATCATTTTTTTAAGGTGGATGAAGAAAAATCAAATAATATTAATTTTAAAGAACAAACACCCAATCTTTGTGACATAGTCATGAAGGTTGCAAGGTCTTCAATTTAGCTAGTGCTAATAAGAGAGAAGGTGAATCCTCAAGTGATCACCATAATGGAAGAGACTGGAGATAAATAAAATGTTATAGATGAATGGGTGGATAACATTACCTATGTATTCATAGATTATTATAAGGAAATATTAGTGAAAAAAATGAGCGCAATGAGAAATGGGACAATGTGAAGAGTTTGAAGAAAGAAGATGACAATGAATGTGGAATTTTGAGCTAAAACTTAAGATTTTGGAAGAAATAGACTCACTTCTAGACAATGTGTTGATTGAGGATAAGATTACACACAGAAGGATCCGTAAAGAAAGGAAAACAATCAAATCTTCTTCTCTCATTCAAGAAAATAATTATTAAACATATAATGCAAAAGATGTAGCTTCTAGAAGAACAAATTGAGCCAACTTTGGATGAACTTGATGATGAAATTTATGATGTAATGAAGTATAACACCTCCAAACCTCAAAAGGATTTTGGAAAATTCCTTCAATTACTCCAACAAGAAATAAATAATGCCATCACTCCCTTCACCATACGTCTCTTAAAATATCGTCAAAAGTCTAAGAAGATGTAAATTATTTATAATCATGTCTCGAGAAGGTGGGGGATGTTGCACATTTTGGAATATGTTATCTACCGAGACAAGCACAAAGATGCGAGATGAAGATGCAAATCGAGATATAGCTAAGGAAAATAATAAGGGAAAAAAATGAGGACAATGGAGAAGATGGGGCTATAATTAAAGTCATACACTTTGAAAAACACTTCTTCCACTCCTTCTACTACTACTTATTCTTCTTCTACTACTTTTTCTCTTTACTCCTCAAGTATATTCATTGTAAGACTTAAGTAATTTTTTGTTTAATCATTGTTACTTCAAGTTGTTTGATAAAGAAAGTTACTTGGTGGTATTTATGAGTCTTTTATTCTCAGTTCTCATCGTAAAAAATCCAAATTTCAATGTGGCATGTAACGAATTTTTTTATGAGGAAATCACTCAAATCCTAAATGTTTTTCATTATTTATTTATTGAAGTATAATGGATATTGTCTCCTTTTACTTTACTTTTGATAACTATAAATGGATGAAGAGACCTACGAGGTGCAGATTATAAGAATTTTTGACAAACTGTTGTTTTACATTATACATGGTTGTTTCAAACTTTGCGTTGAAATAATTAGATGTTCATATTGTAAACGGTTGGAAACTGAATAAGAAGAAAGGAGGATTTTGCTTGAACTTTGTACCTTCTAAAGTCTTGCTTGCTCAGCAACCGTGAAGGATAATGGTAAACTTTGTCTTATCTTTAAGTTTCAAATTAGTACACTTCTTTTCATTTTCTAAAAGTTGTAGAAATAATTAATTATTTTTTATTATGTGTGGCCAAAATTTTAACTGATATCTACTTGTTACCAAGAACACTTCCTTCACATAATCTTTTTTTTTTTTTGCTTTCCTTTCTTACTTATTGTAATAATCACTTTGCAAAATAGTTGTTTACATGCTAAAAATTTGTTCAGCTATGGTGCATGATATATTAAATTAAAGTAATACCCCTAAAATTAGTTCAAAAGGTTATAGAATAAACAAATAAAGAACACGATTGCTTCACCATTAAATGAAGGGGATTTATCCCATGACTTCCTAGGTTTTGTGTTTAGCTGAGCATAAAATCTAGCCAAGATTTTTGGAAACTCCATTGGGAATGAAATTAAATCAAAAGACTTATGCTTATCATGTGGGTTTCATATAAATAATTATGTGCTACCTTTATTCTACCTTAGGCACTTAGACTAATTGATGTGCTTAGATTTAATCGGCTATTTACATTCATGTATATTATTGCTCGCATTGAAGTTACTCTTACTTAAGTTAGACTCTCACCTCTAAATCAGATTTATATTAGAAATTTGTGCACTTATTGAGTAAAGGAATTTCTCATGAAAAGAAGCTCAAGTCCATTTTATATCTTTTAAATTATTCATTCTAGCAAGTCATCCATTTACATGGGAAATTCATGCTCGGGAAAAGCGATCACTTCTTTTGTCTACAAGAACAATTTAATTTTAATTATCAAGCACAAGCCCAAAACCGTAAAGAAAGTCTTTCACCATAGAGAGAGTCCAAACTTTACCAAATCAATCAGTAGCATGCCCAGATCACTTTGGTATTATTCAACCCTCAACCTTTAATTCCTTTACAAATGGCTCATAAAATATATGTTCCTTGGGAAGGAATTTTGGTCCTTTAAGCTTAATTCCCCCTATCCATGAATTACTCAAAGGTTCTAATAGTAATTTCCCAAAACTCTATGGATATGGAAAACAAAATCCCAATGATAATTTGGAAATTTTTACATATCATACAGAGTACTATTTGTAGAGCATGATGATGTGTTAGTGAGGTTGTTCATTGACACATTACATGACTTAGTTGGAGAATGGTTCTACCGATTAGCTCTAGGAACCATAACCAACTCGACTACCATATAGGAACTATTCCTAAAGATATTTAAACCTGTAGAGGATGCAATCACACCAATTACTCATCGGCACAATTAATGAAGGAACCTCATGAGAAGATGAGGGAATTTATCACCAAGTTCAAGATAATTTTTATAAAATGTGTGCTTCTACTAATCTCAGCGATGAGAATAAGAAAGTGTTTTTCATTAATTATTTTTTACATTAAGTTGGATATCATCTGCGTAGAGGATGTCCACTAATTTTTAGCAAAATATAATGCTGAAAATTAAGTTTAATATGGCCTTGTTATGGCTAGAAAGATTAAATATTAAACTTCTAAAGCTGAAAGAATGAATTCAACTAGTACCTCTAATCCATTGCTTGAGAGGTTGGTCATTGAAATTTTCTATATTAAAAACCATATAGCACAAGGAGGAAGTGTTACGCCATCTAGAAAATCCCTTTTCAAAACTTCAATAACCAGAATCACAATCAAAATCAGCATCTTTTTGCATCATAAAGATTGAAATTGAAGCTGCCTGCTGCAGAAAAAACTTGTCAATGAATGTAGAATATCGCGTTGCTGCTAATACCAACTTACTTAAAGAAGAATATTTTTGTAGACCCTTTTGGTCACTCCAATATCGTCTACCAAAGTGATGGTGACATTGATTTAGTGTTTACAATATCTCAAATGCAACATTATGGTGGGGATTATTTTAGAAGACAGAGGAGAGAAAGAAATGAGCCTAGACTAAATGTTCTTATTTTAAAGAGAGGTAGTCCACTTCCTTCTTCCTTGGCTCCAAGAGATTAGCAAATAAATTCTTCTCCTAATCAATTGTAGAGAACAATTGGGAGATTTTTGAATTCAATTAGACTACATTCATTACATATTTTTATATTATCGATCACATCAAGAAGAAAGACATCCAGATGTTTGAGGATGAGTATTTGAGGGATTTTCCTAAGTAATTAAATAGATTAGTGAGGTATGTACAGAGAAATGGACCAAATAATTCTCCTACTCATACTTCAAGAGGTATTTTATCTAATCTTAATAACACTCCTCAAAATAATTCTACAAGTACTTCCCCTACATCATCTGAGAGAATTGAGCCTTTCTATGTTTCATTACTTATTAATGGTTTCAATATGAGAAACTATATCTTAGATTCAATCATTGTAATGCAAACTAAAATTCCGAGATGCTTTGGAACCCACAATAACAAAAACAATTAGAAGGTGTTGTTCAATGGAGAGACAAGTTCCTCTCATTAGAAATATCAAAGATGCTTAGGATTTACTAGTAGTCATCCTAGACAAAAGATTGAATATAATAATCTTGGTAGCACAAATTCTAGTTTCTTATAGTATGTTCTTTGAGTATAAAAATTGCAAAGAATTGGAAGGAGAGGTGAAAATGGATTTTTCTTGTATGCACTTTCCAACAAAAATATTGAATCGAGTTTGGAACTAGAGAAAATTCTAAATACACACAGTCTCAAAGTCGAGAAGACCCTAGGTCTCGATTATTTTCAAGAATCAAATCATTAAATTTTTATTTGGATTTGGACAATGAGGAACCTCAGGCCACAACTCATAATTCACATGTAGAAGATGACAAGATATTGACTCTCGAGTTTTATGGAAGTTGTTGTTCTCTTGGGTCCAGTGCTGCAGTGGAGCATACTTCTCTTTAAGGGAAGGTATTTTCTCATTCATTTAACCTTATGTTTCATAACTCTAATAATACATCAGATTATGAGGTACTTTTGTTAGGAATGGAGCAAGAAAAATAATAGGATTGAAGTTGTTACAAGAAAGAGGAGATGATGAAATCATTGTGAAGAAAATATGAGGTCAATACCAAGGAGAAAAGGACATGTTGAGATACTATAGAGACCAGTATTTTTTTCCATTATGGATTTTGCATATTTCTCTATTTTTACATTCCCAGAGATCGTAATTCTAGGGCATATTCTTTGGAGATCACTACAGCTCTTCCAAATCCAGACCAACCACCTACTATAATTAGAGAAGGGAATCACAAAGTGTAGAAGGTATTCCATCCAAAGGTTCTAGATAATGTTCATCGGTGGAAGGTTTTCAATGATGATCGGTAGATAGGTGTCTTTCTTAATCAGCAAGATAAACTTTGAGGATTTGTAATTCGCAAGACTAATCAAGAGCTTAAAGGAAGTCAAGATATTATTCACTTGAAAGGAAATAAAATTCCTAAAATTTTGGTATCTCTTGAAGATATCTTTGATAATCTTGATCAATTTCTAAAGAATATTAAAGAATATGGAGAGATTTCTTAATCGAGGTGCCCCCATTGAATTTGAAAGCTAAAGATGAACCCAAGTTTGTGGGTTTTGGTAAATGTTGTTCAGATGTGGAGAAAGAATCTTTCATGATGCTTCTTGAAAAAGACATTGATGTTTTTTCTGGTCTTAGAAGGAATTGAAAACATACCAGGCTTGTACAATTACAGCATTACATTCCACGATGTGAAGACGAAAACCTTTCAAGCAAAAGCTTGAAGCATAATCCAACCATCTCAAGTATGATCTTTGCTTAAATTTATAAGTTGCTAGATGCAAATATAATTTATCCAATCCATCATTCGAATGGTTGATGAACATAGTGCATGTAACAAAGAATAATGGTGATATTTTATTGTGTGTGGACTTTAAATAGCTTAATCAAGCTTTGTTGAAGGATAATTATCCTATCCTGATTATGGATCATACCCTCCAAGTGGTTACTAGCTCAAGGATGTTATTTATGCTTGAGATTTTCTCTAGATACAATCAAATTTATTCAATGAAGAAGACCAATATAATACAATGTTCATCACACCATGGGGAACGTTTACTTATCGAAGATACCTTTTGGGATAATTAATGTCAAGTGACATTTCAAAGGGAAATGGATTTTTGTTTTCTTAGATAAAAGATATAAGCATAGTAGTTTACCTTGATGATCTGGAATTCTTCTCTAAGATGAGAGGTAATCACATTGATCATTTAGAAGAAATCTTCATTCAATGCCGGAAGCATGAGATCTCACTAAATCCTAAGAAGTCAATATTTTCTGTAACTGAAGGAAATTTTCTAGGGATTGTTGTGTCAAAATAAGGAGACAAGATAGATCTAGGGATACTGTAGGTTATCCAGAATTTATCATTACAAAATTCTAAGAAAGGAGTTCATTCCTTTTTTTGTAAGGTTAATTTTTTAGAAGATTTATCCCTGATTTTGCTGAATTAACATGTCATAACTTGAACATCATGAAGAAGGCCAAATACTTAAAATGGAGTGAAGAATGGAAGAAAGTGCTTGAGAAAATCTACGCAGCTTTTTCATAAGAACCATTTTTGATATCGTCAAATTTTTGTAAGGATTTTATCCTCGATATTACTCCTCCGAACACATAATATTAGCAATTTTGATGCGAGAGGAATGAGGAGGGCATTGAGGCCCCTATTTCTTTCATGAGTATGCCTTTAAATTCATATAAGTTCAATTACACCCTATGGAGAAGTATGCATATGTAGTTGTGAAAGCATACAAGGCATTCGGGTAATATGTTTTTCTTCACATATTGTTTTCTATGTGCCTAATACTACGATTAGGTCCATTCTAATACATCAAGAGTTGGGGATGATAAGAGGTACATGGGTAATGAAGGTGTAAGAATATGAATTATATATAAAGCCTATGAAGTTGCTGCCAGGAATAGGGATTTGTGAATTGATGACTGATAAAAAGTAGGATGATTGAGAGGATGACGAAGATATGCATGTGTCTCTCTTTGTGAATTTGTTGGATGAATCGTATATCAAGATTTCTTATTTCCTCACATATGGAGAATATTCGGATCACCTTACATGTAAGGAAAAATGAACTATCAAGCTCAAATCCAAATATTTTTTTCTTTGGAACAATGGCTTGTACAAAAGGGGATAGACACTGTCTTTCTCATATGAATAGATCACTCTCAGCAGGAGAGATTTCTTGAACAATTTCATGACAAAGCATGTGGAGGTCATTTCTCAGCAAGGGTTACTGCACATAAAATTCTCTAGGAAAGGTATTACTAGCCCACTCTTTTCCAAGATATAATTGATTGGGTTTCTAAATGTCAAGAATGTCAACAGATTTGTTGGGTTTGTTAAGCTTTCGAGATCTGTCTTTAAAACCAGTTTTGATAGAAGAACCATTTCAATAGTGGGGCACTGATTTCATTCATACATTGAATCCACATTCTAGTGTTTCCCAAAATTACATTCTCACTTTGCTTTCTGATTATTTCGAGTAAGTGGGTACAAGTTGTTCCCATTAAGAGTGTTATTTTTGAGGAAGTGTGTAACTTTATTAAGGAGAATATCATCGTATGGTTTAGTGTGCCAAATAAGATAGTAGAAGAAAATGATGCAAAATTATCCTCTAAAGTGTTGGTTGATTTTTGTTACACATACGAGAATATATTTTGTTAAGTATTCTAATTGCCATCCCCAAGGAAATGGGAAAGGTGAGTCAAGTAATAAGAATTTGATAACAAATATTTGAAATTTGATAGATCGAGAATCAAAGGACTTAGAATAAGAAGTTATTTGATGTACCTTGGGTTGATAGGATCACTTTTAAGAAGGCTATAGGTATTTCTCATTTCCAATTATTGTATGGGAAGGATGTTAAATTTCTTATTACTCTGAATTACCTACCCTACACTCAACAAGGCCCAGGAGGATACCACATATCAAGATGTACACGATAAAAGAATAATTTATGTAGTTGAATTACAAGAAGTATGGGTTTAGGTAGAAGATAGATTGGTTGAAAATTAGAATAAATTCAAGATGGTGTTTGATAATGTTGGCGAGAAAATTTTTCGGTGGACAAACTTGTGGATTTCTTGCCAACGCTCTGGGAATCTAAGTCCCTCTATTTAACGGTGTAGCTGTTGTATATGCATGCGTGAGAAAATGTGGATTTCTGTGGTGGCCTTTTGGCCCGAGGATCCAACATTGGAACTCCATTGACCCTACAACAAAGCTAGCAATCTCTTGCTAGGGAAGAATTTATCTAAAAAGTGGGAAAGGGGAGTGAGAAATGAGATAGGGGAACTAATGTTGTAGGTAGGAAATCAAATTACTACACACACTAGTTGGAAAATTTAACACATGCATTTATGAGATGAGACAACCTTCCAAATGGCAATGAGATAGATAACCTTATGAACTCATAGTTTCTAAAATATCCTCATCAAAAGGATACAAAATCCTTCTTCTTGTATTGATGCTTAAACAAAAGTTGTACATAATGTGAGAATGGAAGAAATTTGAGAGTGGAAGAAAGTAGAATAAAAATGGATATCTCCTTTACTTTCTCTAGGTACAATGCACTCTTGTGTTTACAAGATCAATCGAAAACCATTTGAAATGGTAATGGTGTTACAATTTATAGAGTAGAATATGACTCTTAATCTACCCCCAATTCCTTTTCATATGTTCTCACACAACATAAAAATTTTCAACTTCGTAGGAAAAGTATAAGTACCTTTTTATGACATAAAGGTGACTTATTACATTAGGAACATTAGAATATATGAAAAGTGCAATCCCAATGCGAAATTGGAATAGTGGAAAGTGAAAGAAAGTTGGGGAAGAGGAGAGAGAAAGAGGAAGAGAAGAAGAATAGGAGATATCATTTTTGATGAAGTATTTTTATCCTTGTTGATGGAAAGCTCTAAATGCAATGAAACTCTAAATCTTTGAATCCCTTGCACACTACAAATCTCCTTCAAATCATCTCATGAATGCTTGCCAAGTGAGTAAATTATTCATTGATGACAAAGAACTCCCAACCTATGTATGATATACTATTTTTAATGAGAGGTTATTTTTGCCTCTTCTTGACCATCATGATGTGATGAACTCCCTCATTCAATCATGCGCACACTACCCTTGCCTCGGCCGTTTCTTGGGGTGACTTACTATTTTTAGTAACAACCCATATAAGTGACTTACTATTTTTAGTAAGTTGTAGATTTTCACTTTTTTTGCTCGAACACTCATTCTAGCTTCCTTGTGATCTGCAAATCCCGCTACCTTTGTCTCAGCTACTTTTGATGATGATTTTCCAAACATAGCGAGTATGTCTAGGAAAACTTACTATTTTTTGAAAGTGGATTTCCAGTGTTTGATTTGCAATAGAACACAACTTTTGGATTCATCTTTTCGTTTCCATCACACTCTCTGAATTTCACATAGTTTTTTCCACTAGAATGTCTAGAAATAAAATTTAAAATTTTCACTGGCGGTGGCTTCAAGCATGAATCTGCGATAGCAGCCATTAATGGAGCTTGAAATTTATAGGTCTTGTTTTTGTCTCTGTTTACAATGAAAATAACTCCATTGTGATATTTTTTTTCATTTAGAGTTCATGTGTAATTTTTTAGCTCTTTTCCATTGCGGGAATGATGGGAAATCCAACAAATGTGAGTCGGTGCATGAAGTGGGATTTTTGTTGGAGAAAATGATTTAGAGCACCATTTAACCTCTCGTTTTTAACATCATGATTATCTTGAAAAACATGGAAGTATTCATAAGACAACACCTTGATTCGACTTGTATCTTGTGAGATATGAATATTTCTCAATTGGGTGACTTCACGATTATCTAGAAAACAACCTTCATTTTTTTCCGTTATTCATTTCTTCAGCAATTTTGATCATTCCTTCCACTAAAATATTCATATTTTCATGGATATGGTGTTTATGTGGCCATGGTAGAGCTAGTTTGGAGCAACAATGGTGGACCAAGTGTTTGGACAATCATGCATGGAGCCATGGCAAGGTATGAAGTTGTGAAGGAGAAATGAGGGGGGGAAGAAATGATTAAGTGCCAAATTTAAATTTTCAAAGAAATGCGCATGGAAGGGATAGGTGCATTTTTTTCCCTTTATCCATGACCTTAGGGACATGAATGAAATCAATTTCCATAGTGGCCAAGGTGATGCCATGTGTCCTCGATCGAAAAAGGGGATTTTCTTGAAAATGCACCTAGTGGCTGAAATTCGGTCACGTGGGTGTCCAAAAGACTCCCCATATGGACTGGGTACATTTTTACATGTATGATGTCCCTCACCTAAGGAAAAAATGGACATTAGTTTCCATAGTGGTCATGGAGTGACACGTGGTGCTTGATCGATGGTAGGGAATGCACCTAGGGGTGAAAGTCGATCATGTGGGTGACCAATAGACTCCTATAGGGTCTCGGTGCATTTTTCAAAGATTTATGTCCTTGAAATCATGTATATAAGGGAATTTATTTTCCACGGTGGTCCCGAGGCTGACACGTGGCACTTGATCTAATGGCGGGAATAGATGCTCCAAATATGCACATGGGGTGAACTATCAAGTCTGGAGGTCACATGAGGGTCCCAGAGGTCACATGGGGGATGGGTGAATTTTTCAAAGGTTGGTGTACCTAACCTTTGGGACATTAGGGACATGAAATCCCTCCAGGCTCCTGGTGTTGACACGTGTCCTCACAAAAATTAACTAAGTCTGGGCCTGCCTTTGACAGGGTGACTTGGAACAATGATAACTTGAGCTCCTGGTGGAATTTATTGGTGAAATTTTATGTGATCCTGACTATAAATGGCATTGGGAATCCAAGGGTGGGGATCTCATGTCTTTAATCATGCATTGGATCCCTGAAAAATAATATTTGTTATTTGAGACTCCACTTGTACACTGATAATAATTGCCTACAAATCCTATGTGCCAAGGTTTTGTGAAGAATATGATTTCACTATAATGTATGACCTATAATCCTCCTTCTAGTGATGTTTTTTTAATTCTAACTCAATTCGGAGCTCCCGAATCTTCTTACGAAGCTCGGTAGTTGTTTTAGGCTTGTGTACATTTTAGGCTTGTGAACCTGTTTTTACTCGAGATTGCGCCAAGTCTTTCAAAATTTCTCCAAACCTTCCAAAATACTTTCCATGATGTTATAAGGTATTCATTTCACCTCCATGTTTAATTTGGCCTTTCCTTTCCACTCCAAGGGGTTGATCCTATCTTGGTAAGGTCAATGATAACCCTTCCCAATACTACCAAAAGATATCATCTTTTCATAACTCCCTAAAATCACCTAGGGGGGGTTGATTTGAATTTCCTAAATCACCTAGGGGAATGAATTAACATCTATTGGAAGGTTACTTTGGATGAATGGGCAGAGCTAAGTTATTTTAGAATGATAGAACTTAAAAAATTTGACACTAGGGTATCATTGTCGTGCTTGGAAAATGTCAATTTCCTGTTGCACATTTGCACAACAATAATACTACCTCTATCTTGGGGACATGACATGGAATGGGTATAGAGAAGACATGACATGGGAATATAGAATATCAATTTTAGACCATATAATTCATTGACCATTGTGTTATCAATTGGGCCCTCCCGGATTCATGTACAACTCACAAAAAGAGAGAGAGAGAGAGACAAAGAGAGAGAGAGAGAGAGAGAGAAAACACACATGCACACAATAGTAAGGGGAAACACACTGGAAATAAGTGATGGTATAGGGTGGGGAAAACCCACTTTGACTTAAGCACATTTCATTTCTCAAAAATTACCCCTGAAGAGGCAACACCGAATGATGATGTTCTCTGAAGCCGTTGACGGGTTCCAGAAAGTACCCTTCCCTCCTTAGCTACTTATGAAATCCAGGTGCTTTCAAAATTTTCTATGTACTTGGTAGGAGTGATTCCATGTGAGCTTCTTGATGCTCAATTCCTTCCTTGGAAATTCCATTCCCTTCATCCACTTTGAAATTGGTTTTATAGTGCCAATTTCACTCCACATTTATCCACATACATGATTCTTCTCTGAGCATGTTGTCACTTTGCACCAAGGCTAATTTTCATTCAAATTTCTTGAACATTCTATATTCTTTTCTTTCCTAGGTCTATGCTCATTGACCTATTTTCCATGAGAAACTTTAGACTTATCATTTTTCTTCACTCCATTGTGAAGTTCTTGAGTACCGACGGAAGGATTGGATTTGACCTCATACTTTTCATGTATGTCCATGACATGAGTGAAGAGATCAAAAATTAGCTTAGGGTCTTCTACAAATTCTAATGCATCCAAGATTCCTTGCACAGAGTTATGGTTTGTCATTTCCTACAGCTCATCTTTCTACGCCTTTAAACAATATTTATTTTTCAGCTCAAGGATACTGTCTTGAGGATTACCTCATAATCTTGGGAATCGCTGCACTCTACCAATCCCTTGTTAAAAATAGATTCATCTTTAGATATCTCAAAACTCCTTTCTTCAATTTCTCCATCATGGAAAGAGTCTTCATCTTCCACCGGGAAATAAAATATCTTCATTTCGTTAATACATCCATCAACCATTAGCTCAAGAACGAAGTCATATTTTTCATCTTTCCTTATCTTAGTATGGCCAACCCTCACATCGGTTAAGGCTTCCAAATCAGCTTCACGATATTTTTTTAGATTTTTGACTTGCATTAAAAGTTTGAAACTAATCTCGGGGTCCTTTGTTTCTTCCGTGGCTCTCAGTAATTCTTGTATGGATATTTCCTTTTATCCTTTCACAGGCTCATCACAAGCTGATTTGTCTCTCCGTAGATGGCCTGATGAAGATAATCTTCATCCCCAACTAGGAATGAGAATAAATCCTCATCTTAGATAAACATATAAGATGATTTTTCTTCTTGAAAATCATCAAGCATCATTTCTTCTTCTTAATGGTTTGCATCATCTAGCGATTCAGGGCTACCTTATTCTAACTTGAATCTCCTCAATGCTTCTTCAAATTCCAAATCTCTCTAAGAAGGCATGTCTAGACCTATCAAGATGGAGATATCCTCTTCCTCCTCAATTTCCACAAAGTGATTCATATGCCCGCTACCTTGATACAAGATGTTAGCTTCCGGGATTTCAGACTTTCGTACCATGTACCTTATCTTCTTCTCGGGAAGAAATTTCTCCATGTATCCCTTCACCTGTATGGTTTTGGATGACCAATTCATCTAAATTTTCCCTCCCAAGTCTCAGTACAAAACTTTGACTTAGTAACATTCTATACAAGGTGGGAAATCTACTACCAAAATCATTGCTGAAACTTTCTTGTTTGGAAATATGGTGAGAGCCACTTATGCATCTTTGACCTTCCCTACAAGTGAGACATATTTTGATTCTGAAGAGTAACAAGATATGCTAGGTGGAGTTATGGTAAGTTTGACATCCTCGGCAACCTTCAAAGGCATCACGTTGTCTAAGGCACTAGAATCTATTATGCAATTGTTCAAGTACATATTCTTCAATCAAAAGGGATACGTAGAAAGGTTCAACTTTATTAGTCTTTGATGAACTCAAAGAAATCATGTTATGTGAGGGACGTGTAGGTGAGTTTGGTAGCATTCCTTTGGAACTACAAGTTACATCATTGGGTGTTAGACTACCACTCCTGATATATCAAACGGACCTCTCAAATTGTTTGGGATGAGTCTCAAAATATTCGGCTTGATAATCTACACTTTAGATTTGTTTGCATATTCTATGAAGTCCAAGGAGAAGATGTGGAAAAGGGCGGTGCGAGGACTAATTTTAGAGTCTAGACAGGCTTGGGAGAAGGATGTTATTTTTGGGGAATGGAGGGTATTTTGAAAGGTACACTAGGAGCTTTCAAAGTACTAGATTTTGCTGGATCAGATGTAGATTTAGACTTGGAAGAGACATCGAAAACTTACTTGGGATCGTGGGAGTATTCTTACTTACTACATGGTCGAGGCTCCAACAATGTAAACTTCATGGAAGATAGAGTTGGGGATCCTCAACTGATTATTTTATTTTACTGGATTTGTCACGGGGGATCATAAAACTTCTTTTATTTTGCAGCAATTGAGGGAGATGATCTTTTCTCAGACTAAGAATGTGTGAATACCACACATAAGAAACTGGGCACATCCTCTTCATCTTCTTCATCACATCCAGAATACTCATAGAATCTAATTTTTGTATCATTTTCAAACTCATCACTTTCTAGGAAATTACCACCTTCACTTTCTTGTTCAAGCTCTTCTTCACTTTCTTGAAATCTACAATTTACATTCATGGGTGGGGCCTCCAAGGTGAGCCTTTGGGGTGCTCCTGCAATCTGATTTATGTTTCTTCTTTGAGAAGATACTCATTAAAATAATTACCTCTTCAAATATGCCATCTCATTCGCCAACTTTTGCAGCGATGGATTGGTTCTCTTATCTCCAAAATGTTGGGTCTTTCCCTTTGATGGATTCTTGATCTTTCCAGAGATGATGAGATCAATGTCAAGTTCAATGGGCATCTTTTGTGCTTCTACAATGTTCCTTAGTTGGAATCTTCACGAGAAAAATCCTGCTTCGATTATTGAGCGTTGATAAAGAATCTCTTAACATTGTTTCAAGATGGTGAATCCCCTTCGGATATCCTGCGAAGCAACCATTCGAAATGAGCCATGAAGTCTCTCATTGTTTCATTTTCTCCTATCTCTATTTGATCCAACTACACCAGGAGGTCTTGACAATCTTCGCCTTGATTTAAATCTTTCCTCAAAGGCGCTCTTCATGTCATTCCAACTAGTGATGGATCGAGCGGTAGGAGGTAGAACCATGATTAATTTTTTTCTTGGAGGGACTCTATGAATAGTCTTACATCAACATATTAATGTTGGACACAAAGAATTCCACATGATTTTGTGAAGGCAATGATGTTTTCTTTAGGATGTTGTGTTTTTTCACCTTTGAAGTTTGGAAAGTTCTTGCGGGAACTTGTTGGTGGATCATAAGAGGATGTTTAAGAGAAATTGGGTCTGTATTTCTTCCCTATGGAATAATGCATTGAGGTCTTTCTACTTCATCTTCTATTATTTTTTATGCTTCTTCTTCAGCTCTTGCTTCTACAAATTCTTCTTAAAATATTTCTTCTTTCGGGAACTCAATGCTCAAGGGTTGTTGAAAAATGAGATAATTTGTAGGGGGTATCAATAACATTTGGATAGTATTTCCAGGTGAACTTATTGAAGAGCCGGATGAAGAGGAGGCTTGAGAGAAGAATTATGGATTACCTCTAATTCATTCTTTTTATTTTGAAAAGCCTTGAAATTGGAGTTAACGCCACCTCTCAACTTCGCTCGGCCAAAGTGTATCTTCCTTCTGCTAGATTTTGGAAATTGTATAGTAGGAACACCAAAGAATCTTGTGGAATGTGAAAAGTCACATGCAGAAATCAGCAGTGTGTCTTTTGGTAACAGACATTCAAGAACTCCTTTTTTTTCAATATTTGATTTTTTGAATTTTCAGACCTTGTAGTCATATATTGGGTGGAGATGCTACTAAAGTTTCCCCATGATGGGTGTAAAAAAAAGTTGGCAAGAAAAATTTTTAGGTGAAAAAACTTGTGGATTTCTTGCCAACGATATGGGATTTCTTGAAAATTGTTCATTTATGTGTTGGGATTTCGACTGGGGATCCAACATGGGCACTCCACTGACCCTATAGTAAAGCAAGAAATCTCTTCCTATGGAATACTTTGTCTAAAAAGTGGGAAAGTGGAGTGAGACATGAGATAGGGGAACTAATGTTGTAGGTAGGAAATCAGATTCCTACACACACTAGTTGGAAACTTTAACACATGTATTTATGAGAAGAAACAACCCTACAAATGGAAACAAGATGAGATAAGATTGTGAACTCATAGTTTCTAACATCTCCTCATCAAAAAGGTGACAAAATCTTTCTTCTTGTATTAATGCTTAAACAAAAGCTATAAATAATGTGAGAATAGAATAATTTTGAGGGTGGAGGAGAATAGAAGAAAAATGGCTATCTCCTTTGCTTTCTCTAGGTACAATACACTCTTGAGTTATCAAGATCAATAGCCAACCCTTTGAAATGGGAATCACGTTACAATTTATAGAGTAGAATATGACTCTTCATCTACCCCCAATACCTTTTCATATGTCCTCACACAACTTATAACTTTTCAACATCCTAGTAAACTTTTAAGTTTCTTTTTATAAAATAAAGGTGACTTGTTACATTAGAAACATTAGGACATATCAAAAATTGCAATCCCAACGTGAAATTAGAACTTTCGAAAGTGAGAGAAAGTTGGGGGGAAGAGGAGATAGAAAGAGAGAGTGAAGAAGAAGAGAAGATGTCATTTCTAATGAAGTCCATTGATCCTCGTTGATGGAAATCTCCAAATGTAGTGAAACTCTAAATCTTCGAATCCCTTGCACACTATGAATCTCCTTCAAATCAGCTCATGAATGCTTGCCAAGTTGAGTGAACTTCGTCCACGATGACCGTAACTCCCACCCCATGTATGATATATATATATTTTTAATGAGAGTTTATTTTTGCCTCTTCTCAACCATCGTGATTTTATGAATTCCCTCATTCGATCCTACACATACTACCCTTTCCTCAACTGCTTCTTGGGGTGACTTACTATTTTTAGTAAGCACCCATATAAGGGACTTACTATTTTTAGTAAGTGGTCATTTTTCACTTTTTCTGCTCTGAACACTCATTTTGGCTTCCTCTTGATCTTCAATACCTGTTGCCTTTGTCTTAGCTACTTATGATGATGACTTTCCAAACATAGCGAGTATGTATAGGAAAACTTACTATTTTTTGAAAGTGGATTTCCAGTGCTTGCTTTGCGATGGAACATAATTTTTTGGATTTATCTTGTTGTTACGATCACACTCTTTGAATTTCACATAGTTTTTCCCACTAGAATGTCTAGAAATAAATTTTAAAATTTTCACCTAGCAGTGGCTTTGAGCACAAAGCTACCATGGAAGCCATTAATGGAGCTTGAAATTTACAGGTCTTATTTTTGTTTCCATTTGCAATTAAAAATTCCATTGTGATAGGTTTTTCATGTGGTGCTCGTGTGTAAGTTTTTAGCTCTTTTCCATTTCCTGAATGATGGGAAATCTAACGAATGTGAGTCGGTGTACAAAGTGGGATTTTTGTTAGAGCAAATGATTTAGAGCACCATTCTACCTCTCGTCTGTTACATCTTGATCATCTTAAAAATGTGGAAGTCTACAAAAGACAACACCGTGATCCGATGTGTATCTTGTGTGATATGAAGATTTATCGATCTAGTGACTTCATGGTTATCTGGACAAAAACCTTCATTTTCTTCCCATTCTTCATTTCTGCAGCAATTTTGATCATTCTTTCCACTAAAATCTATGTATTTTCATGGACTAGGTGTGTGTGTGACCATGGCGAAGCTGGTTTGGAGCAACAATTTTTGACAAGGTGTCTGAAAATCATGCATAGAGCTATGGCATGGTATGAAGTCATGAAGGAGAAATGAGGGGGAAGAAATGGCTAAGTGTTGGGTTTAAATTTTCAAAGAAATTCACATGGAGGGTTTGGGCACATATTTATGTCCCGCATGTCCTGGCCTCATGGATGTGAGTGGCATCAATTTCTATAGTGGTCAAGGTGATGCCATGTTTCCTCAATATGACGATAAGGGATTTTCTTGAAAAATGCAAATGAGGCCTGAAATTCAGTTATGTGGGTGTTCAAAAGATTTCCTATAGGGGTTGGGTGCATTTTTCCATGTCCGATGTGCCTCACCTAAGGGGCATAAGGGACATCGGTTTACACAGTGGTCCTGGAGATGACACGTGGTGCTTGATCCGATGGCAGGGAATGGATGCTCCAAAAATGCACATGGAGGCTGAAAATCAGTCATGTGGGTTACTTAAAGACTCCCCATAGCGACCGGGGTGAATTTTTCCATACTTGATTTTCTAGACCTTAGGGACATAAGGGATATCAATTTCCAGTGGTCTTGCAGTGACCCATGGCACTTGATCCAACGTTGGGGAATGGATGCTCCAAAAATGCACCTAGGGGCTGAACTATCAAGTCTAGAGGTCACATGAGGGTCCTAGAGGTCACATGGGGGCTGAAATTTTTTTTAAAGGGTTTGTGTGCCTAACTTTAGGGACATTGGGGACATGAAATCCCACCAGGATCTTGGTGCTGACACGTGTCCTCCTAAAAATGACTAAGTCTTGAACTACCTTTGAGAGGGTAACTTGGAACAATGATAACTTGAGCTCCCGATGGAATTTCTTGGTTTAATTGTATATTATCCTGAATGAAAATGGAATTTTCAATCCAATGGTGGTGGCTCATGTCTTGATTCATCCATTTGATCCTAAAATATCATCTTTTTTATTTGAGACTCCACTTGTGCCTAATAAAAAAATCTTGCAAATCATATGCTCCAAGGTGTTTTGAAAAATATGATTTCACCATCATGTAGGTCTTGGAATCCTCTTTACGCGATGTTTTTTTACTTCTAATTCCATCTAGAGCTCCCGAAATCTTCTTCGAATCCCAGTAACTGCTTTAGGCCTATGTATTGCCTATGCTTGTGAACCATGTTTTTACTCGATTTGCTTCAAGTATTTAAAAAAATCTCCAAACCATCCAAAATTATTTCCCTGATGTTTTAAGGTCTTCAATTAACCTCCATGTTGAATGTGTTCCTTCATTACCTTTCGAGGGGTTGATCCAATCCTGAGGAATGTCAACAATAGCCCTTCCTAATATTTCTAGAAGATAGCATCTTTTCGAACTCCCTACAATCACCTAGGGGGGTTGATTTGACTTTCCTAAATCACATAGGGAATGAATTAACATCTATTGGGAGGTTACTAGACTGATTTGGATAGAGTCGGGGTATTTTGGAATGATAGAACTTGATAAATTTGACATTAGGGTATTGTTGTCGTGCTTGAAATTGTCAATTTCCCTATTGAAAATTTACATGAAAATAGATAAGAAAGCCATAGTAAGGAAATTTGAAGTTTGAGACTGGGTACTCCTATGGGATAAGAAGAATGAGCCCAAAGGAATGCATGGAAAATTTGATTCATTTTAGAAGGGGCCATTCATGATCTTAGGAGTTGTTGGATGTGATTTTTTCATCCTTTCCTAGTAGGATGGATTCTAAACACCGTTGTCATACAATCTGAATCATTTTAAACTTTACAAGTGTTGATGATGTAGGGTAAAACCTATATGTATATAAATAAATTCTTAGGGTTAGTTTTTGTGTTTTATTTGTGTTTCCCTTTCGTGACTCCGAACAAACAAACAAGACTTAGAACAAGAGATGCTCCAATCTAATATTCATTTCTTCCCTTTAAAAATAAATAAATATGTCCATAGATAGAGATATCTAGTTTCCCCTAAGATTTCACTTAGAAATGTTGGGGTACCCCTTTGAAAATTTTGAATTTTGTGATGATTTGTGTTCATGTTGTTTGTAGCTCTTTAGGTTGTTGTGTGTTGTGTTTTGGTTGTTACCTTAACTTATTTTGGTTGCATGATTGGTTTATAAATTCTTCAAGAGGTTAGAGGATGTTTCTTAGGGGTGACTTATGGAATACCAATGTGTTCAAAATGCCAAAAATCCCGAAAAGCACAAAAATTTCTCCCTTAAGCTATTGGGTTTCTCATAGTGTTTTGCTTCTAAGTAACAAGTTGTTTATATCCTAAAACTCTATTTGTATGAGGACCATTCTTTATCTTGATTGGAATTACTTCTTGTTAAAATTCAATAAGACAAGTAGTCCAAGAACACCACATAATTGGATTAGATTTCCTAGTTCTACACTAAACTAAAGTACTCTTACTTCTTAGCTTTGCGCTAAACTGATATGCTTCTACTTATTATTATTAAGAAAGTAAAGTTGTTCCTAAACACCACCAAACTAAGACTATTCATTGCGCTAAATCAAAACCCTACTACTTGTTTTCGTTTCATTAAACCCAAACAACTTTTCTTCTCAAAAAATAAGACAAGTAAACTAATTCCTAAAGGCCACGTCACTAGTCACTTAATTTAATGGTGTTCGGGAGTACTTTACTTCGTTAAAAATAAATGAAGTGAAGTGGTCTCAAACATCCACATATAAGCAGAGTGATAATGTGGAAATTATATGGCTTGCATTTAATGACATCGAATATATATATAATCTCACATAGTTTCATGTCAAATCCATCCATTTTCTTATTTAGAGAGAATTTTTCTACCTTGCAAACCCCAAGTGATCTTCGTGTGACCTATTCCAGGATATTTTTACTACGGAGAAGTTAGTACTTTTCTTTGCTTCCTTTATTTGTGTGTTTTAATTTTTGTTATGGTTTGTTCTCGATTGAAGTTCTTCCTTATAGAAATATTATTCTTCTATGTTTTGAGAAATAGTTTGAAACTAGGGCATTTTTATTTGTATTAGGGTTTTATTTGGAATTATGAACCCATTACTACCTTTAATAAAATTTCTTCGTAATTTCATTGTTTGAAAAACATTTTTCCCTAGGTTCATTATTTCTATGTTTTTGAGTGTTCCCTTTCTTCGCATTCTGCAATGTCTAAGTTTTCTTCTTCTTCTCCCGTGTTTAGTGAAAGTCAATTAACCTAAAATTGCCACATAAAACATTGTATTTTCATGTTGTATTGTGGATTTTTACCTTACTTTTACTTAGTACTTAGAGAAGTCACATTCTCGAAATAATCATCTCCTTACACACTATGTTACCTTGGCTCGTTGTTTGCGTATTTTGTGATTACTTTTACTTGCTTTACATTACATCGTTTAGGATTACTTTTACTTCCTAGTCTACGGTTTACGTTAAACCCGACTACTTAACACTTCCCATGGATTGCAGTGATTAGAACTATTTTTTCTTATGTAATTTAGTTACACAAAACCTATTACTCATTACTTCTTACAAGTTTTGCACTAGACAGATACATCACTACTTCATATGTTCTATGTTAAACTCAAGGCCAATTACTTCTTATATATTATGTTGTTTTACTGAATCATTTTCTCCTATATTGTATAGAATTTAATAGCTTATTCTTGCTAACTCCAAGTCTCAACTAGTAATACCCTAAAAATCTACAATGAATGCAAAAAGTGAACTGTTTCACTTCATCACTTCTTGCAAACCTTGAACTTCACTTCGAGAGGATTTTAATGCATTTTCATAAGAAGATTAAAAATGAATTTCTTGATGTAATTGAAATAATATGTTATAACTTGAGTTCTATATTTAAAATTAGGAGCAACTACTAATCTTTAGTAGTTGGTGTTGGTGCTTTCGATTTGTTTCACCCCATTTGCCATTATTTTTCTCGATTTGTGTGTTGTGAAACATTCTATTTCTTGATAGTGTATGTTCTGAAGCTTTTACCTCCATTTGAATGCCTCGAATTGTTTGTAGAATCCATTGTCATGTCCCTCCTTGAAGAAGTCTCGATCTTGCCCTATTTTTCCCTAATTTCTTCAAAATCCACGTGCTTTCAAATTTTCATATTTTTCCCCAACCATGAAAGTTCGAGAATGGTTAATCCATGCTTGTATGCATTTGAAAATCCAAACCCATGGTCGAAAGATGCTCGGAACTGTGATTCACTTGTTTTTGTTTCAGAATATTTTCATCCTTAGCGAAAAATTGGGTTCTGGGTGTGAATGGTGATTTTCTATATTTTTGATGGTTTGACGGGTGTCTTTTTCCTATCAAAGTTATTCCTCAGTGTTCAGCGGTCATGTGGCTTCTTTTGGTTTATTAAGGGATTGTGGGAAAATGCTTTAACTTATCACGTTTCACTTTTTTGGAAAAAGGAAAATTTGGTCCCGTAGCCCCACTCAAATCTGATTGGTTTTTTTGGTGCTTACGTGGCTTCTTCTAATTGGATGGGGTGCGATGGGTTTTTTTCAACTTTATCTTTTTGGCTAATTTGGAAAAATGTTTGAACCCACCCCATGGCCCCGCCAAGGCTTTATTAAAGCAAATTTTAAAGTGGCAAGGAAAAAGTCTCACTTTGACCCCACAGGAGGACATGTGGCAAAGCTAATGACGGAGATGCGGGGCTTTGGAGGTAAGTTGGATGTTTTTGCATTTTGGAAAAAAGGGGTAAAATTCTAAAATGGAAGCACGCCCTGCCAAATCATTTTGAATCCTTAGGGTTTTTGAAGTTGCGCCATAATGATACGTGGAGGTCTCTACTGGGTCTTCTTTCCTTAGAATTTTTAGCAATTTCTTAAAGGGCCTAAGACACGTGGGAGCCCACGCTCATTCAAGATCTCAAATTTTGGGGATCATCTCAAGATGCACCATTGTGACACGTGGCAGTTTGAAAAGTTAAAAGGTGGGGAAGTGGACCACCGAAGGAAACTTGGATTTTTTGCCTCTTGTCATCAAAGGGATTAAAACATCAAAATGACCTATAGGCCCAAAGGAAACAAGTCAAAACTTGCTCCACCAAAAGCGGAGGTGTAAACCTTTGGAGGAAAATTGGAAATTTTTCCTTTTGTGGAAAAAGGAGTTAAAAGTCAAAAAAGAAGCATGGATTTGATGGGACCCACATTGGGACACGTGTCAAGATCATTTCTCAAGGGCGGAAGTGCAAAACAAAATGTGAAAAAAATTACATTTTTCAAAAATTTGTAAAAGGAAAAGGGGAACCCACAGGCTCGCTCTAAAATTAGATCTCCCACGTGGACGATCCAAATTCAAAGTAGGAATCAACGACAGTTGTGCATCTGTGTCTGATTTTTCTACTATTTTCACTCTCCGGCTCTTGGGATGCGTATTCTTTTTGTTTTTTATCATTTCTTGGAGTCTCCTACATGCCAAATGAAGAGGAACATTAATTTGGCATCTTGGTTTTGTGGGGAAGGTTTGTAAACGTCTCTCACCATTAATATGCAATCTGATTGTCGGATTTGGCCCGATTTTTCTTTCCTTGGCACACGAATGACCTATTGATAATCCAAGTTTGGTGAAAAAATCTGGGATGTCTTCTACCATTAAAGTGAGATCTGATCTTTAGACTCGGTCTGATCTTGCATTTCTTCTTCCCGGGCACACAAAGAACCAGATTGGATAGAATAGGGGTAGAAGTGGTTAGCGAATAGAAGGAAGAATGATTTTCTAGAGGAAGGAGTTGAATGCGGGAGATTTTCGAAGAGATCTTCCCAGGGGCACTGGAATCTTTTACTGATTTGATTCTCGGAATCACGATCAAGATCATGACAAGCACAGATGGCACTTAACGCCTATGGTTTTGGGGAAAAACTCGTTGTAAAATGTTTTGAATTGCATGATTTTTGTCGTGAAAAGGGTTGGGAGTTTGTGAACATATAAGTATTAGGAGTCAGAAACTGATTTCCTAAGAAAAAGCTTGATAGAGCCCGTCTTTTTGAGAAACTATCTGAAGAATCCTGTTTATCTCTTTTGTGTTACATTTGATCATGTCAAGGTGGTTGTGAGTGTACAGCCATTAACAAGCTCTGAGATTGTTTAAGAAACTTTCCAATGCTTTGATAAATTTAACAAAACTTGAGTTAATTTGTGTTATTCTTGGGCAAAATTTGTGTTTTCTTCATTCCTGAATGTCTGCAAGTAGTTTTTCTTGTTCTGTTGCATTCTTACATTGAAATCTGTGTGAATCACACAAGATCTTATCCTTGTGATAGTTTGGTGGCATTTTCAATTTCATTTATCAGAAGAGCTTTCATTTGATAATGAAATAAACAAATTTACAATTACGGTGACTCCTAGCATGACTATAATATTTTTGTTAGCCTTTGAGGGTATCTTAGGCATGATGAAACAGGGATTGATAATGTTCATTAAGTTTTCCAATTTGAGCCTTCATTTTGGATCCTTGAAGTTTGTGTGAAAATTGCTGATCCGGGCCTCCATTGAAGCACATATTCTGTTAAAGGAACATCTTGGCTACTCGAAAGTATTCTCTGTTCGAGACTTCCATTTTTCTAAAATTTCTCAAAGATTTGGTATAATTAGTTTTACCTTGCTTCACCTCCCACCAAAATTCATCCAAAAACATTAATCATACCCATACTACCCCTGTTTTTCATGTATTTATACAAATGCATAATTTTTACCGCCAAAACATGCGAAACAAGCGGGATCCCAAATGTCTTTAGTAGCCTAAACTTTGCCTAGAGAATATCTCCACTATCTAGAGTGACAACTCGTGAGAGTTATATTTTGTTGCATTGATCATATTTTCTTCAAGGTCTCCTTAACAACTTCATCAGGAATGATATATCCATCTCCTCCATAAACAACAAGCTACAAAAGGGTTCTCTTACCTTGCTTGAAAGGCACAACCTAAAATAGTGAGGATAGATTAAATCCTCTTAAGATGCTACCCACTTCCTTTCAAATCCTCGAGTGCTAAAAGGCCGGATAGACTACTTCCCCGGATACAAAATGATGTAAATAACTACTGTCTACCTCTCAAAGCATCCTTTCAATTCCATGATGTTATTTGGCCTTTGAAGGAGATTAAATTTAGGTACCAACATGCTTCCCGACGCTGTCGTGGGATCTAATTTGAGTTATTGATTTACTTGTCCATTCACATCCATTTGGCTCACCGAAAACATGTTTTTAGCGCCATTACTAGGGAGTTATTTGAGTTGCTAAGACTATTTTCTAATTCATTACTAGTTTATATCTATTTAGCCCATCAACCATGCTTCGACACCGCGCCAAGGATATTGTGATTACGTCCATATATTCGACACTTAATCAAACACTTCTTATGTACTCCAAGTGTTGTGTCCAATTCTTTCACTCCCATACCTAGTGTACTAACTTTCAATAATAAGTCTGGATAAAGAAAAGTCAAAATCTTCATATTTCCAATTTCTATTGTTGACAAACATTTGACAAATCATATTTAGTGCATTTACACAACTAAGGTGGAAATCCTTAGTGGCAACTCCATGTTTATCGATTCTTAATGAATACCGATTGTCTTAACCTCTGTCAAGAAATATTTGTTACTAACCTTTGCAAAGCTGGAAGGAAGAAGGTCTTTCTTTGCTAGGGATCCTATTAGGACATTGTTTCCAGAGAACATTGGAAAGAAAAGTTAGAAGGAAGAAAATCGAGAGATATTTTGGATATTAGCAGACAAGAAAAGGGATCTCCATTGATGAAAGTTATCATCCTATTATTGTAGACTGTAATTCAAGTGATTCTAAATCAAGTAGCCTCTTTGTGGAATTGAATTCTCCAATTGGAGAGGGTCCTTCATTTGATTTTGAAAGGTTTTCTTCTCATTTTGCACTGTCTTTTCGAACTATATAGGGATTTACAAGAAACAAGACCTTTAGTGGATATCCATTTTGAAATTTATACTCCTTTGTTTCAAATTCCCTCTGTTCCTTATCAATTTTTCACTCCTCCAAGGCCACCTCCTTAAAACAACATGGCCTTGCCCCCACCTAGGCCCCCATTTGTTGTAAACACCTTTGGTCCTATATATTTTACAGGGATGGCTAGTCATCTAAATCCAATTCCCTAGGATGTGAGAAATAGATTACCAAAGTTCCAAGGAAATAATGTTATAACTGGTGATCAACATCTAAAGCTTTTTATCAATATGATGGAAGAATTTGAGATTGAACATGAAGATGTATATATCAAACTATTTATCCATACTTTGGAGGAAGATGCCAGGGACTGGTACAAAGCTTTGCCGATAATTCCATAGATTCCTGGACCGAGATGAATAATGCATTTAGATTACAATATGATCACGAACTAACCCTAGATTTCTTCTCGTCGAATTTGAAAACATCAAGAAGAATCCTAATGAGTCAATACATGATTTCAACACAAGGTTTAATAAGACCCGAGGAGATTTCTGTTAGGATAAGACCATGTGATGAATCATGTTTGATCAAATATTCGATGCATTCGATAAAAAGGCTTCTTATTACTTGAGGGACAAAAACTCTACTAATTTGAGGAAGGAATTCACCATGGCCCTGCAAATAAAAAATAACATCAAGGTAATTGGAAAGCCTCCAAAAAGAGAGGGATTAAAACTAATTAACCTTGAATATCCTCAAACAAGTAAGGCTGATAATTTGGAGGAAGTTGTGAAAACTTTGGCAGGGGTCAAAAGAAATTTCCTACAAACTAGCCTAGGTTGAGAAAGGTATTGGGCGAGCTCACGAGGTCAATACAAGAATCAAGGCCAAGACATGTTCACAAATCACCAAATATCTAATGATAGAGGTAAGGGACCTGTTGGATTTGGAAAAAGGTAGTCCCTAGCTAGAGAAAATACAATGGTACCTGATCGTTTGGTTGTCAAAGTTGTTGTTGTAGAGGAGATAGATGCCATTGATTGGTGTGACAGATGTTTTATGCCCCCTGCTCCATGTGAGGAACATTAGCAGGAAGAATAAGAAACAGATGATGATAATGATGATGATGTTTGCATGATGGGTTGCTCCATAATCTCACAACAAGGGGCAACTTCAACCGAGGGGGATAAGTGCCAAAACTACTACTCGATTTTTAGGATTGCATCCACCAAGTACCTATTCCTCCCCTCTCATACTTCATTAGTAGATACTGTATAAGCTTTCAAATTTCCCAATAATGACTTTGAATATCTAAGGGCTTTAGTGATAAAGAAGTATGATGGAGGCACCCCATCTGAGGAGGATAGGAAGTTGTTGATGAATTCCATTGTTGCTCAAGAGAAGGAATATAACACAAGGATTAAGGCTATTAAAGGGGCGGGGCCTTAAGATAAGCCAAAATATCCCTTGCTTTCAAACACCCCTAAGGAGGCTCCTAAAAAGGATGCATCTGTCAAAATCCCTGCAGTTCCAAACAAAAATCATACCCCTCCTCATGCCCAAGCTGTCAAAAATCATGTGTCATCTAATGAGTGTGCCAACCTTCCTTCCAATGCTTCCTTTCCAAAGCCTGCCCCTTATGATATTGCCCAAGTTTTGAGTCAGGTCAAGATCTCAATTCTAATTATTGAGTTGCTTAGGATTCTTGAGCATAAGAAGAGGGCTCTTGAGTATTTGGGGCCAAAGGAGGAGAAGACGGCCCTAGGTAGAAATGTGAATATTGTGGAGACTCCTCCACTCATTGAATAATTAGAGACACCACCAACATCAGAAGAGCTAGATGAGCCACCTAAGGTCTATTTGGGGACATCCTTGGTATATTCTCAATTGAATGTCAATCCATTCTTCACCACTCTAATCATTAAGGATAGATTTTTACACAATCCGTATGTTTGACTTCGGGGCATCATGCAATGTTATGCCTTTAGAAGTCATGAATTAACTGCACATCAAAGTAACAATAGCACATGGGAAGTGTACTTGCTATGGACTCTAGAGAAGTGTCGGTGGTGGGATGTGTGAAGGGTCTTGTAGTATATCTTGCAGCCTATCCAGGCAGGAATTTGAAGCTTGATGTAGTTATTGTTGATTGCCCACCAAGTGGGGTATGTTGTTATCTAGAAAGTGGGCTACAAGTGTTGGTGGGAGTATTCAAATGGACATGTACTATGATACCATTCCAGTTAATGGTAGTCTTGTCAAGTTGTATGGGGAAAAGAAGATGTTACATCTTATTGAAGATCCCAACAATGCATCCTATGAAGTATTGTACACAATTGTTGATGTTGATAACTTAGTGGGATTTTCTGATGGAAAGGAGCACAAGATTGAATAATGCAAGTGTCTTAAGCAGGAAGGCTCTCCTTGGAATTTATTGTTTGATGGAGCTTGCTCCAAGTTTGGGAATGGTGTTGGTGTTGTTCTGATCTCCCCAAGTCAGGAAGATTTTGTCTTTTCCTTCAAACTCAACTTTGAATGTACTAATAACATTGTTGAGTATGAGGCATTGTTGTTAGGTCTGAGGATTGCTTGGAAATATGGTGTTAAAGACATCATTGTCAAGGGAGATTCAGAATTAATTGTAAAGCAAGTCAGAAAACTATATGCCACAAAGAATTAGCGAATGAAACAATACAAGTATGCAGCTTGGGATTTCATTGAGATGTTTGTTTCATTCAACATCATGCATCATGGTAGGAAGTTCAATGATATGGCAGACATGGTTGTTGTGTTGGGATCTTGATTTAATAATTGTGCAATGTCCCCATATTGTGAGTATGATGTTGAAGTGCTAACTAGATCATTTGTACCTGATAATACTAAACATTGGCAAGTTTTTGATGATGATGCTCAGGTCAAAAGATTTCTATGGAATAAAGGAGAGTTTTCTAATCAAAATATTGATTGGGAGCCAATGGTGTGCATAGCAGAAGGTAAAGACACATTGTTTGGCAAAGGCATCATCCAACTAAAGACTAATACCATTCCTAGAGGGTTGGTTGCTATTGAGTCCATTTTTGATAATGTTGATCGCATTATTAACAGATGCATGGCAGCCTCAAGAGATATTGTGCAGCATGACTTTGGTACAAAGGAGAAACCAAGGAAGATTTGGTTAGGCAACAATCTCAACAAGGAGGAGAAGCAGTCCTACATCCAATTGTTGAAAAGGTATCAAGACTACATGGCTTGGACTTATTCTGAGCTGAAGGCATATAAAGAGGATCTATTTCAACATGAGATTCCCTTGGAATCCAATGCAAAACCATTCAGTAGAAACAGTGGCCAATCAATCTGCTCCTATCTCTTAAGATGCAAGAGGAACTAAGAAACTGAGAGATGGAGGGATTATTCAACCCACAAGGTATTCTTCTTGGGTTGCAAACCTAGTGCCAGTTAGAAAGAAGAATGGTGACATCAGGCTGTGTGTGGATTTTAGGAATCTAAATAGAGTATCAATGAAGGATAATTATCCATTACCAAACATGGAAAACATGCTGCAGCTAGTGTCTGGTTTTGAGCTCCTTTCTACCCTAGATGGTTTCTCTTGTTATAACCAAGTTGTGGTGAAGGAATCAAATAATTAAAATAGCCTTTACCACTCCTTGGGGGACTTATGTATATGTCAGGATGCCCTTTGGTCTAATGAATGCTGGAGCAAATTTTCAAAGAGCAATGGATGTTGCTTTTGCTGGTTACATCAATGATTTTATTGTTGTCTACCAAGATGATGTAACTATGTTCTCCAGAAAGAGAAGTGATCACTTGTTGCACTTGGAAAAGATGCTGGTAAGATGCAGAGAATATGACATTTCAATCAATCCAAAGAAGTGCCATTTTGGAGTGCGTAGGAAAATTTTCTTGGTCACATTATGTCATAATAAGGGGTGATGATTGATCCAAAAAGGGTAGATGACATCAACAAAGTCCCAATTCCAAGAACCAAGAAAGGAATTCAGTACTTCTTTGGGTAGATAAACTTCATCAAAATATTTATATCAAACTTTTCTTAATTGAACATTCCAATCACTTCCATGTTAAAGAAGGACCAGGTCATCAAGTGGGAGGAGGATGCCATTAAAGCTTTCAGTGGAATTAAAGATGCACTAAAGCATGCACTTGTTCTAGCAGCTCCATATTATAAGAATCCCTTTCAACTATTCTCTTCTACTTCAGAGAAGACTATTGCATCTGTCTTGTTGCCAAAAGATGATGAAGGGGATGAAAGGATAATTTCCTTTTCAATAAGGCATTGCGGGGGCTGAGCTAAAATACATTGTTATGGAGAAAAAGCATTTACCTTAGTAAAAGCAACAAAGGTTTTCAGGCCTTACATTTGGAGTTTTACGATTGTTGATTATGTTCCCCACACAATGGTGAAAGACATCTTATCGATATGGAAGTCTCAAGAAAAAGATGCGAGATGGATGAAAAAGTTGTAAGAATATGACATGGATATCCAAACCACAAAGCTAGTGAGAACTTTGGGCTTGGTTAAGCTTTTGGTGACAAAGAACTTGCGAGACTATTGAGGTAAATGAGGTAGAAGAAGGTAGGGTAGATGTTTTTGAAAAATTGATGAGTTACGGTGGTACAAAGATGTAATTTTTATCTCGGACATCTAAACTACCCTAAGTATTTGAGTAAGAGATAGAAAAGGACCCATACGTTCGATTCCCAGAAATATGTTATTAGGTATTATGGTTTAGCTTGGAAGAACCCCGAGGGAGTCCTCTTAAGGTGCATTACTAACGATGAAGCCCCCAAGATAATTGTTGATCTCCATGGAGGATTTTGTGGGGGTTTTCTTAGAAGGGTCGTAGCACACAAGATCTTGAGGGCTGGTTATTAGTGGCCAACTCTCTTTAGGGATAAAACTCTTTTGGTTAGAAGATGTGAGAGTTGTCGACACTTCTCTGGAAGACTTAAAGCTTCACGATCCCTTCCTTTGCAGCTCAGTATCAATTGAAGCCCCATTCAAGCAATGGGGATGAATTTCATTGGTGATATTTCAGACCCTTTAAGTGCTGGCCATAAGTGGAATCTTGTAGCCATTGATTACTTCACCAAGTGGGTAGAGGCAATCCCAACCAAAAGGGCAACACGCCAAATCGTCATGGATTTTCTGTTGAACCATATTATCTATAGGTTTAGGGTTCCAGTCAAGATTGTTTATGATAATGTCATGAGATTCGAGCTAAACGCTTGGTGGCAATGTGAAAGGAATATGGGATCAATTTGACATATGATTCTAATTAGAATCCCAAAGGAAATGGAAAAGATGAGTTCATAATAAAAATTTATTGAAGATTATCAAGATATCCTTGGATTTGAACAAGAGAAAATGGGTTGAGCAATTGAAGTTTGTTGTGCGGAAGACTAAATTACTATCAAAAGAGCCACTAGAAAGAGTCCATTTGAGCTAGTATATGGAACTCATGCCCTGTTGACCCTACATATGTAATTATCCTCATATTAGTTCATGCAAAAACTAGAAGATCAAGAGGTAAGCCCATATAATGCCCGCATTAACTGTGATTGTTGAGCTTGATGAAGAAAGGAGGGCATCCCACCAAAGGCATGTAAAGTTCAAAGTGAGAAGATGAAGAATTTGTTTGACAAAAAAAGATTACCCTAAGATATTTCAATGTTGGAGATCTCGTGTTGTTATGGGATAGCAGGCATGAAGATAAGGGCAAGCATGGTAAATTTGATGCTTTATGGATGGGCCCTTACTCCATAGATATTCAGATTGGTGAGCATACCTTCTTCTTGAAGGATTTGGATGGAGAATTTCTCGAATTTCCTATTAATGGCAGGCATTTGAAGCATTTCTTGGATTGATTCCTCGTAACCAAGGTGAACGTCATCCGTATTAGTTTATAGTTCATGGGTTTGTTTTTTATTTTTCACATTTTTGTTCGTTCCAGGTCCCAGTGGCTTTGTTTTAGGTTTCTCTATTTTTTTGGGGGATGGTCCTGGTTTTGTGCTCTACAAGCTGACTCCTTTTCCCAATGGATATTTTGGCACTTGGTCTACCTTTTTTCTTATGTCACTCATAGGGAGTGCCCATCCCCGAGTCAGAGCCGATGTTGGTGCTCAGATTTGTTTCACCCCATTTGCCATTATTTTCCTTTGATTTGTGTGTTGTGAAACATTCTATCTCTTGATAGTTGATGTTCTTAAGCTTTTACCTCCATTTGAATGCCTCAATGTTTTTGCAAAATCAATTGTCATGTCCCTCCTTGAAGAAGTCTCCAAGCTTGCCCTGTTTTTTTGCTAATTTCTTCAAAATTGGTGGGCTTTGTTATTTTTCCTACTTTTCCCCAATAATGAAAGCTTGAAAATGGTTAATCCATGTTTATATTCCTTTGAAAATCTAAACCCATGGTCAAAATATGCTCTGAACCATGATTCACTTAATTTTTTTTTAAAAAATTCATCCTTAGCAAAAAATTGGGTTCTAGGCGTGAATGGTGATTTTCTGTATTTTTGACGGTCTGACGGGTGTCTTTTTCCTATCAAATTTATTCCTTAGTGTTCGGTGGTCACGTGGCTTCTTTTGGTTGGTCAAGGGATGGTGAGAAAATTCTTTAACTTATCAACTTTTTATTTTTTGGCAAAAAGGAAAATTTTGTCCCATAGCCCCGCTCAAATCTGATTGGTTCTTTTGGTGCTTATGTGGCTTCTTCTAATTAGATGGGGTGTGGTGGGTTTGTTTTTTCAACTTGATCTTTTTGGCTACTTTGGCAAAAAGTTTGAACCCACCCCACAGCCCCGCCAAGGCTTTTATTAAAGCAAATTTTTAAGTGGCGGGAAAAAGTCTCACTTTGACCCCGCAGGAGGACATGTGGCAAAGCTAATGACAGAGATGCAAGCCTTTAGAGGTAAGTTGGATGTTTTTCCCTTTTGGAAAAATGGGGTAAAATTCTAAAATGGAAGTGTGCCCCCACCAAATCATTTTGAAGCCTTAGGGTTTTTGAAGTTGCACCATAATGACACATGGAGGTCTCCGTTGGGTCTTCTTTCCTTAGAATTTTCAGAAATTTCTTAAAGGGCCTAAGACACGTGGCGATCCCGCGCTCATTCAAGATCTCAACTTTTGGGGATCATCTCAAGATGTGTCATTGTGACATGTGACAGCTTTAAAACATCAAAAGGTGGGGAAGCGAGACCATCCGAGGTAAATTAGATTACTTGCCTCTTGTCATGAAAGGGATTAAAACATCAAAATGGCCCATAGGCCCGATAGAAAAAAGTCAAAACTTTCTCCAGTCAGCGACAAAGGTGCGGACCTTCGGAGGAAAATTGGAAAGTTTTCCTTTTGTGGAAAATGGACTCAAAAGTAAAAAAGGAAGTGTGGTTTCGATGGGACCCACATTGGGACACGTGTTAACCTCATTTCTCAAGGGCGAGAATTACAAAACAAAATGTGATAAAAAAACATTTTTCCAAAAGTTGTAAAAGGAAAAGGGGAACCCGCAGTCTACTCCAAAATTAGATCTCCCACATGGATAGTCCAAATTCAAAGTAGGAATCAATAGAAGTAGTGCATATGTGTCTGATTTTTCCACCATTTTCACTCCAAAATCTCGGGGAAGCGTATTATTTTGGTTTTTTTAATCATTTCTTGGAGTCTCCTATATGCCAAATGAAGAGGAACATTAATCGGCATCTTGGTTTGGTGGGGAAGGTTTGTAAATGTCTATCATCATTAATATGCAATCGATTGTCGATTCGCCCATTTGTTCTTTCCTTGGCACATGAACGAGTTGTTGATAATCCAGGTTTGGTGAGAAAAATCCGGGAGGTCTTCTACCATTAAAGTGATATCTAGTCTTTGGGCTCAGTCGATCTTCCATTTCTTCTTTCCGGGCAGCACACAAAGAACCGAGTTGGTCATAATAGAGACAGTAGTTGTTGGCGAATAGAAGGAAGAATGATTTTCTAAAGGAAGGAGTTGAATGCGGGAGATTTTCGAAGAGATGTGCCCCCAGGAACTGGCGACTTTTACAAATTTGATTCTAGGAATCACAATCAAGATCATGACAAGCACCGGTGGCACTCAACGTCTCTAGTTTTGGGGAAAAAACTCTGTTGTAAAATGTTATAAGTGGTATGATTTTTTCCATGAAAAGGGTTGGGAGTTTGTGAATGTAGAAGTATTAGGAGTCACAAACTGATTTCCTAAGAAAAAGCTTGATAGAGACCATCTTTCTGAGAAACTATATAAAGAATCATTTTTATCTATTTTTTGTTATATTTTATCGTGTCAAGGTGGTTACAAGTGTACAACCATTGACAAACTCAAAGATTGTTTGAGAAACTTTCCTATTGATAAATTTAACCAAACTTGAGTTAATCTGTGTTATTCTTGGGAAAAAAATTGTTTGCTTCATTCTTGAATGTGTGCAAGTAGTTTTTCTTCTTCCTGTTACATTCTTACATTGAAATCTATGTGAATCACATAAGATCTTATCCTTTTGATATTTTGGTGGCATTTGTAATTTCATTTATCGGAAGAGCTTTCATTTGATAGTGAAATTGTGAGCACGTAACTAGGTTTAATCACAACAAAAGATATTCTATTTAGCATATTTTGATTCATACGGGCTATTACATTTATATAGCCTAATGTTTCTCCTATTATCAAGGAAGCTAAACATAACCTCTCACTAACTCTATACGAGATGTTATAACAATACACACCCTAAAAAAGTGTGTTTTTGTAACTCACAACCAACCGCACCAACAATGCAATATTATATTATCCTATATTATATAATTACTCACACTAACATATTAGTGACCACTAATAGTTAGGATATTCCTAACATTCCCCCCCTTAGTGTGAACATGGTAGAAAAACAACCACATGCTCCTCTGCAGTATGCTCACCCCCGTGGCATGTCCAACTCGTGACTCATGACCTTGATCCAAAATAAAGGCTCTCTCCTTCCATGGTTTTAAGCAAGCTTACCACAAACTTTGACGTGACAGAACCTCATCAACTGTCCACCTCATGTGGTTTTCTGGATCCTCCCACAAACCCTTCCAAGATCCATGAACTGACTTACTCTGGTGCTACAACATCACTATGCTTATACATCAGGGAATTATGTAGGAAACACATGTCACCAAACATAACAATAAAACACATACTGCAAAGATTTCACATTACTTCCTATAAGAATCGTAATGTTCTTAATCATAGTCTCTGTCATTGATCGCTGCCACTCGATCTCGAACAACATAGAAAACTACCACTGCCATTGGAAGCTTTCCTTGACTAAGTCATTTCAGGTGCAGAATGGGAATGGAACATTGGTATGTATTCTCCCCCCACAATGTGAAATTTCCACACAAATAGATACTGAGAAGAAAAAATGCATCGAAGAACATACTCTTGAATGGATCTTGCTAGTTAGGTCTTGTTGCACATGGCCACTAATGCTAGTGAACGTATTCTTCTAGTTGACCATCTTCTAATGAAGTACGGAAGTCAGAGGACCAAGTCAGTCAGAGGATCACTGATAGTCATCTGTGCTCCAACACAACTCTCTTTCCAACATCCATCAAATACCACACAAAACAGGAACTCGAAAAAGAACTGAAAAAAGAAACCACACTGCACACATGTCACCAAATCATCTATGTGGCCCCATCATTGGTAATTGACGAGAGGTCACTGAATGACCTCCATCCTCCTATGCCTCCACCTCCAAAGGTGTCATGCTACTAGTTCAAATTTGGATGTGATCATGAAGCTCAAAATACCTTCAATAATTTGAACATCGCGTACAAGTGAAAATGCATCAAAAACTGAAATGCGGGCAATTTTTTTATTTTTCGGACTTAATACAATGACACAACTTTTACAAAGACACTAAAAGCAGACTCAATGAATTATACTTTGTTTTTTAAAACAAATACAAGACCATTTACAAAAATATATTAATAGACTTTAACACAAATTGACCCTAACAAAAAGTAATTAAAATATTACTTTTAATACAACACTACTAAATAGGGGGCTTTTCCAATTATTCTGGACAATGAACAAAAATAGACTCTAAACTTCTAATATACCAAACAATAAAACAAACTAAGTTGAGATCCAAACTCATACTAAAGCTTTAAAATGACACCTCACATATTGACTCTAGAATAAATAAGACCTTAACATTAAAACATCAATTAGGATATGACTTTGTGGGAAGACTGTAATCTAATCATATACCTAACTCAATGTAATAGATATGATTCATGACACCTGGTAAAGATAGATGTATGTGCATAGGTGACGTGATGGTAAGAAGGAAATATGCAGCCCGTAGCAAGAGACGTGGAAAAATACGTGTATGGAGGCCGAATGAAAAACGTGGAAGGTTGGAGGAAATATGATACGTTTCATACTCTTCAGCATCTCCCTTTTGATTTTTGTAAATCAGATGACAGCTTGGAGACAAGTGAAACTCAGTGCCATCGTTATTAATCTGATGCTATTTAATCTGCCACATACATAAATAAAATCTTATTCTCTTCAAATCAGGGAGATCAGATATGACTTTTTATATTCACTTTTTCCTTCCACAAAGATGGACTGCGTTCTGATTTATAGTTGAAAATACACATAGATCAACAGAATGGCATTCGTGAATGGGCCTCTTGCAGAACGCCAGTCTTCTCCTCTTCGAGTGCAATGTGTTGATCAATCCTATGAAGTGCTAATAATATGGACCAGGCCGTAAATCCAATACGTTGAACCACAAATGGCAATGAATATTGTTGCTATGTTCAGATAATGAACAATTTTAACCTTGGAGTCAGGTAAAGGCCATCACCATCACGTTGAGTTGGCTTTAACAAAAAATTAGGCACTGAGTTGTGTAGATCTTGCCAAAAAAAAAAACTCCCAATAATATGTGATACGAATTGACAAAAGAACTGCAATCAGAGTTAACGCAAGTCAAAGAAGAAATCATAAATCCTTAAAAATTGCTAAAACCTGCATCTTTCAAGTATGAACTTTCATCATTCGGGTAGAAGATGACACGGCTGCCCCTTCACCAATCAACAAACCATATTGCAAGGATTCTGACAACGCTCTATTGAATTGCAACGTGTGGCTCCGTGAGGTCAAATTATTTACGTTTTAAAAAAAAAAGGTCATATTTCAATACAAAACTGCTCACTCATCCAAAAATAATTTCAAAAACCATTTCTGGGTTTTGTTCCTCACATCTCTAGCTTTCCAGAACACTTGACGATTCTCAATTTCGTTGAGAAATGAGAAAGTTACGAGTGTTTAACTAAAACGTGAATTCGTAAGGAATTACACGTCTTAAACCACTCTGATGCCAAATGTGAGCACATAACCAGATTTAATCACAACAAAAGATATTCTATTCAGCATATTTTGATTCATACGGGCCATTACATTTATATAGGCTAATGTTGCTCCTATGATCAAGGAAGCTAAACATAACCTCTCACTAACTCTATACGAGATGTTATAACAATACACACCCTAAATAAGTGTGTTGTTGTAACTTACAACCAACTGCACCAACAATGCAATATTATATTATCCTATATTATATAATTACTCACATTAACATATTAGTGAGCACTAATAGTTAGGATATTCCTAATAGAAATAAACAAATTTAAAATCACTTGTGACTCCTAGCATGACTATAAGATTGTTTGTTAGCCTTTGAGGGCATCTTAGGTGTGATGAAACAGGGATTGATAATTTTCGATTAAGTTTTCCAATTTGAGCCTTCATTTTAGATCCTTGAAGTTTTTGTAAAAAGTGTTGATCTGGGACTCCATTGAAGCACATATTCTGGTTAAAGGAACATCCTAGCTACTCTGAAAGCATTATGTTGTTTGAGCCTTCCATTTTTGTAAAAGTTCTCAAATATTTGGTATAATCAACTTTATCCTGCTTCACCTCCTACCAAAATTCATCCAAAAAAATTAATAATACCCATACTATCCTTCTTTGTCATGTATGTAAACAAATGCATATTTTTACTACCAAAACATGTAGAAACAATCAGGATTCCAAATGTCTTTAGTAGCCTGAACCTTGCCTAGAGAATATCTCCACTATCTAGAGTGACAACTCGTGAGAGTTATATTTTGTTGCATTGATCATATTTTCTTCAAGGTATCCTTAACTTCATTAGGAATGAGATCTCCATCTCCTCCATAAAAAAAACGCTACAAAAGGGTTCTCTTACCTTGGTTGAAAGGCACAACCTAAAATAGTGAGGATAGATAAAATCCTCTGAAGGTGCTACCCACTCCTTTTCAAATCCTGAGTGCTAAAAGGTCAGATAGACTGCTTCCCGACTACAAAATGACATACATAACTATCTATCTATCTCTGAGCATCCTATCAAATCCATGATGTTGTTTGGCCTTTGAAGGAGATTAAATTCGGGTACCAACAGCTAGAATACACCAATTTCTTAAAGTAGGGAAAATGTATGTGGCTAGAGAGCAAGTGATTCAAGTAAGTGAGAAGTCGGTAGCGGAAGAAGACGTTTTGGTGGTCGAGAGGATCCTAATATTCATATTGAAGAGACTTACAAGGCCGGAAGGGAAAACGCGAAACCTAAGGGTGAATCATCTCCCAGAGCCAAGGGAAACAAGATGAAATATGAATATAAAGGCTATCAAGTGGAGCCTTGTATTGTGTCCAAGCTAATTGGGGTCAATGAAAGAGATATGGGTCATGTATCCATCACTAAATTGATTGATATGCCCAAGGACAAAATTATAACATCCCTCATGCAAGCCTTGACCAGGAGTGGGTTAATCCAAGCAACTATTTTCCATAGCACAGGTAAATTGCCTAAATTTGTACTAGAATGTTCCCAACATTATGACTCCTAGACAATGAAAATCAAGGATGCCTCGGGTAATTTTCTTATAAGGCTTGATACTCATTTTTTTAAATTTTTCTTAAAGATTCCTTCCACACCTAGAGCACTATATGTTAGTATGGAAAAATCAAAGGAATACTAGAAGAATAATACATATGATGCTATTAGCATCATGAACTTAAATTATTCAAAGGATAAAAAGAAGCCTTCAAAGTTTCCTAGGACTATTGTGAGATCTTATTTGGTCTAGGAAGAATATGATACAACTCATAGAATGTGTAGGATCAATGGGGAGAAAAATGCAAAACAATTTTCTTCATGGATGTATTATTTTATCAAGATGATCGAGAATGGAAAGCCAAGTATTTTGATTAACTAGAATGCGTTTATTAGGCATAAAATTGAGATATAGTTCCAGGATGTTCTTCAAACATTTAATTTCAAGATGACCTCATATATTGTGTATACTGCAACAACACATGGTGCTTTTCCTAGGTTAAAGACTAAATGTATCATAGATAAAATTCTAGTTCATGAGTATTCTCCATATTTGGCCTTTCCTGGATATTTCAAGGAATAAAAACACATAAATGATATATTTATCTACGAAGTCATTTGCAAGCTTTACCCGATATGAAGACAAAGAGAGTAATTGATGATGCATGGAATGCGGTTGTACAATATGGATGTATCTTTATTCATTTTTCTCATTTCACATATTTGAGATTTTTGGTTTCACCGAAATCCACTTAAGCTCTCGAGGTATCCCAGTGACAAGTGAATTTTGCTTGAGTTATGCAAATAACTAGTTTAACTTCATGATTTACAACAAGGACTTCATAGGGTAGTTGTTCATTTTCCAATTGTTATTGGGTAGTACTATTGTGTAAAAATTCACAAATCTCATAATTTCATTAAGGAAATGTTCCATAAATACACTCAAAGTAATTACAAAGAAAGAATGAAATTTTATTACACAAATATTTCCAAAACCATATGGTCTATATGGAGTATGCACATTTTCTAACACTCAAGGATTTTTATGTTGGATGTAAAGATGAGTTTAAAATTATAAGAAGAGATTATAGCCAAATGACAGTCTGCAAAAATCCTAAGTTTTGGATTGGTAAACATTCCAAAGAATCTCCCAAATGATGGGAAAGTAATATCACATGCTTACTATAAAGAAGGAGTTGATAGTTCCCCATTCTAGCAAAGTGAAAAATAAATCCAATAAAATTATGAAGAGAACATCAACAATATTTCCTTATACTTCCAATTGGCTAATTAACCAAGGTTATTGTCTAGAAGAATCAATCATGAATGATATAGATCAGGTGGGAATGAAGAGAAAGGAAGGAATAGGGAGAGTAGTGGATGGGATGCAAAATTGAAACCAATCACGAAGCCCATAACTGAACGAGTTCCTTAAAAGAAACATCTCCAGAGAAAACTCCAATTACAAAATTCACCGTAGGTGATAATTTTTATTTATTGGTATCTTCATTAGTTGTTGCTCTAACAATTAAAGACCCTTCTACATAGGGATAGATTGTACTACCTCCATTCAAGCCACTACATTCTTGTTTCCTTCAATTTTGTTAGAAACTCCATCTCCTCATTCTCCTCTCTATTATCCACTGAACATTCTTCCTCCTCCATATTCGAAGAACCACCAATTTCTCAGCCAGGAGGAGATAAAAGAAACTTTTGTTGAAGGATCTACATTCTATTAGGTATCCCAACCATTGGAAAAGGGTAAAAACCATGAGCGGACCGTTAAGGTTGAAGAGGAGAAATTGAGAAAGAAAGTTGAAGAGATATTCATAAATGAAGAATTAAAGTGTCTTCAATTACAAGACCTATATTACGAAAGTATATTTAGAAAGGAAAATAATATGAAAGTGATATTTATACAAGGACTGAAGAAGGGAAATAAATTAAAGATCAGGTTGGTGATTAAGAAGATCGTCGAATTGGAAAATGTTTTGCTATAGGGTCATGCTATTGAAGAGCCCAAAAACAACCATAAATAGTTGTACTTTCATCTATGGAAGTGATTGGTCATGAAATGGATGTTCATTCTAGTTCTCAAGCTTCTTCAACACAAGAATTTGCAACTTGGTCGATTGTACACACACTTACCAATTCCAAGAAAGTGGTTAACTTTGAAGAAATGATCTTCAATTCTTGAAGAGTATTGAAAATAAAGGAAGAAGATGAAAAGTAGAAAAGGTGACCTCAAATATTATAATTGAACCTTCCGTAGAAAGAAATTTACTTAAGTGTCTACACCAAAGAAGTGGGAAAGAATAAAGAAGAATTGACTAGAGAAGGTTTGGTGATAACAAGGGTGTCCCTAGGGGAACTGGTCACTGAAGGCTTTAAGAAAGAAATGAAGACACTAATCAACACACATTTTCTTAAGATGGATGAAGAAAAGGAAAATAATATTAAGTTTAAATAAAAAACATCTAAGCTTTTGACACAATGAAGGTTACAAGGTCTTTAACCCACCGGTGCTAATAGGAGAATAGGTGAATCCTCAAGTGATCACCATAATGGAAGAGACTGGAGATAAAGTGAAGGATGTAGATGAAGGGGTGGATAAAATTACAAAAGTAGCCATGGATTATAAGGAAATATTGGTGAAAATAAATTAGTGCAATGAGAAATGGGACAAAGTGAAGAGCTTGAATCAAGATGCTAACAATGAATGTGGAATTATTGACCTGCAACTTCATAGTTTATAAGAAAAAGAATCATTTCCATATAATGTGTTGATTTAGGAGAAGATTGCATGTTAAGGATCCATGAAGAAAGGAAACCAATGTGATCTTCTTCTCTCATTTAGGAAAATAATTCTTAAGCATATAATGCAAAAGATGCAACTTCTAGAAGAACAAGTTAAGCCAGCTTTGGATGAACTTGATGATGGAATTTATGATGTAATGAAGTATAACACCTCCAAACCTCTGAAGGAAATTAGAAAATTCACTCAATTACTCCAGAAATAAATAAATAATGCCATCACTCCCTTTAGTCATACATCTCTAGAAAAATTGTCAAAACTTCAAGAAGATGTAAATTATTTAGGATCATGTCTCGGGAAGGTGAGGGGATGCTACAACATTTTGGAGATGGAATTATTCATATTCAAACAGAGATATATAAGTTACATTAAAGGTAGATAATGATATGATTAAATACATGATAGACCAGTATGTTATCTACTAAGAAAAGAACAAAGATGTTGATGAAGATGCCGCTTAAGATATGGCTAAGGAAAAAAGTTGAGGACAAGGGTGAAGATGGAGCTAAAACTAAAGTCGACACTTGGAATAACTCTTCTTCTTTTCCTTCTTATACTACTAGTACAACTTCTTCTTCTACCACTACTACTATTTCTCTTTAATCCTCGTGTATATTCATTGTAAGACTTAAGTAATTTGGTGCTTAATCACTTTTACTTCAAGTTTTTGATAAATTCGATTACTTTATGGTAGTTATGAGTCATTTATTCTTGTTTTAATAGTAGAACATTCCAAATTTCTTTGTGGCTTGTAAACACAATTTTGAGGAGGAAAGTTCTCAACTCCTAAAAAAATTAGTTATTCATTTATTGAAGTATAATGGATATTGTCTCCTTGTAATTTACTTATGATAAGTATAAATTGAAGAAGAGAGCTACGAGGTGAAGAATCTAAGAATTTTGGCAAACCGTTGCTTTACATTATACACGGTTGTTTTAAACTTTGCGTTGAGCAGATTATCTATAAATATTGTAAATGGGTGGAAATTGAAGATGCAAAAGGAGGATTTTGATTGAACTTTGTTTCTTCTAAAGTATTACTTGTCAACTATGAAGGATAATGGTAAAATATTTCTTATCTTTAAATTTCATATGAGTACACATCTATTCATTTGCTGAAAGTTGTAGAAATCATTAAATATTTATTTATTCCATGTGGTCGTAGCTTGCTCTAATATCTAGTTGTTACTGAAGCACACTTCCTTTACATAAGCTATTTTTATTTTCTACTTTCCTTTCTTACTTTTCCTAGTAATCACTTCAACAAACAACTCCTTACTTTCCGCAAAAAAAATTAGCTATGGTGCATGAGCTATTCAATTAAAGTAATACCCACGAAATGAGTTGAAAGAGGCCATAGAATAAACAAATAAAGCACACGGGAGATTCACCATTAAATGAAGGGGATGTATCCCATGACTGTTTAGGTTTTGTGTTTAGCTGAGCATAAAATCTATGCAACACATCGCATTTATCATTCCTTCATAAAGATTTGAATCTAGAAATCCATTGGTAGTATACATTAATTGAATCTTAAATTTTGATTGCAATATTTTAAGTGAAGGGTTTGATATAGGAACCTTCAATTTATTATTTTGCTGATTGTGTGAATTATGTTTCTTCAAAGAATTGAGTTTTAGACCATTATCTAGTGAACACAATAAGTATAAGAAATTATAACAGAATAAACTATAAGTGAAAGGACATAAAAATATAAACTAAGAGAAAATAAGTATTAATGGATGAGGGTCATTCCTAGGATTTAGGTTTATCCAAGTGGGAAAGAAATTCAATAATAGTGCAAATTTCTAGCACTCTCGGAAGTGAACCATACAAATAAAATGCTCAAAACCAGTGTAGGGTTTACGAGGTGCTCATGCCATGAAATTATTTATAGCCATTATCCAAAATTTTAAATCAGTGTAAACTAATAAAAATTAAAAAATAATATTACATGACAAAAAGGTGGACTTTAGAATACCTACTTTTAAGTAAGAGACTATAGCTTTATTAGAAAACCTCGATGGGTTCTCAAAATCCGTTCCCCAATGCCCACATACGTCAAAAAATTACAAATGGTATAAATACCTTTTCCAAAACATTTCCAAATACCATTGGACTTTTGTAAGCTCAGTGCATCCCCATCAAATAACTCACATGTTGCATTACATTTCCACATATTGCATTTATCTCAAAAAGCTCCACCTTTATACTAAAATACAAAAATTGTTATAAAATATTATAAGCACAAAGAAATCATAATAAATTATAAATCACGTCACTCTTACCATACTTGAAAACATAAGAAATCACCACGAGGAGAATCACTTTGCGTATCAACGGAGGAGGCAATAGGACCAGTCCAGATATAGACAAGAGCAATCATCAGTGACAAGATGGTGCTTATGTGGTGGATTATTTGCCAACAGGGCCTAAGAATTTTAGCCGTGATCTATCCTATAACACTTTTATCAGCTATTCTATGTTGGGAAACTAGACACGTCACAATAATCAATAAACAGAATGTTGAATATCAAAATACCAGTTCTAATATAAGATGAACAAGATATCAAAATGTTTGATACCAGCTCGTGGGCTTCTATCATTTGTTGAATATCAAAATACCAGTTCTAATATAAGATGAACAACATATCAAAAATGTTTGATACCAGCTCGTGGGCTTCTATCATTCCTTTTACTGCTTGGTACGTTTGAAAATCTCTATATAATCATACATCACCCGACCTGTATACAGATCCAACACCACGCATGCTTCCACTTTACATTGTTAATGCAAAATCAAAGAATGAGGTCTAACTTGTTATTGAAAATATAACATAAAATAAAGAAAGTGATTGAGAATCAAATACCATCCATTTAGACATAGATTATGTGTCGGAGGTTTGAAATAACTAAGGAAGGAGGGTAGATAGTGAAGGGGTTGCACAAGATTTTATATATTTATGTTTGTGTGGAGTGATATGTGTAATCTTCTTGTATAAATGAAAATCTCACTACTCATAGAATTTGAATAAGTGTGCGTTTAAGATTTCATGTTTCCCTGTAATATATACTTGATTGTGAACAACTACTGTATGTGGGTCCCTATTTTGTTTTAGTATTTCCATTGATGGACTAGGTTGATGTGGTCCCAACCATGAAATGGTTGATGAGAGATCATTGAGTTCCCTCTACTTTCATTAAACTCACTTACTCAAATAGTTAGGGATTATAAGGTTATTGTTGATAAGCTTTGATTCCTTATTTGTAAGAGTTTAATAAACTATACATTTGCAATCTTTGTTAATGAATAATATGGTTTTTTTGTGTTAAATCAGATCCAAATCTCATAGGATATGCAAACATATAAAATATTTCACTATGAAACCTCAATAGTAACACATAATCTAATAAGTAATCATGGGAAATATGTCATTGTCAAAGCTCGTAGAAATATTTCATCATCAAAGAACATATAAATATTTCGGCATCAAAGCACATAGAAATAGTTCATCATTAAAGCTCCGTGAAAAACCAATACTCATACATGTTAAGGAAATATAAACTTGGTGGAGAAGTGGTGTTGGTTGTGTTTGGATAAAATATCTTGAACTTGTTGCACATATAGAATCACACACCCATGTTTTAAATTTGATGTTATTTTACATTTTTTATATCTTGTTTGATATCTAAGATATCTTGTTATAATTTATACAAACATTATATCAAACATGCAAGATTCCAAACACCATATTTTCGTGGTAAAACCCTCAATGAATTTTTAATAAAACATCCATCGTGTAATATATCAAGCTTTGTTAACTCAAGATGAATAGATTACATGGGAACTCGTTATGAGCTATGGTTTCTCTCATCAAAGATAAATGCACTTAATTGGAAAATTATTATTAGGATTCCTCCTCCTAAAAATGGAGTGGAAAAATCCATTAGGATTTTCTTCCATAAGAATAGAATTCAGAGACTTTTTCATTCTAGTAACAAGGGTTTGGTTCCTTAATTTTTACTTTAGGGCTCTACCCTAAACCCCCAAAAGGAGTACTCCATAATATATCACCACCACTTCAAACATCTTGTGATAGTAGTGGGGATTGTCACCCCCATAATCCCCCTTCGAAGTGAGCTATAAATTGCGCCATAAAGGATTCCAACATTTAAATTTTTGTCACAAATCTAACATTTTATGTGTTCGAGTGTACTTGAATCTATTATTCATTGGTGATGGAAGGGAGTGTTATCCAAATTCACCCCTCGAAGTAAATTTTGATAACATGCATCAGATTCTTGAGTCCCAAGCACGTAGATTGATTCAATGCCCAAAATCATGTTTTTGAGGCCCCTTTGGCTTCTCTTTAACTCTCCCATCCAAGAAAAAATGCCAACGAGTTAGAAAAAATTGAGAAAATGCAAAAGCCGAAGTCGCAGACTTTGTTTTAATGCATTGCGGTCTCAAGGCTCGGTCGTACAAGGTTCATCGTACTCAAGTTTGGGGCCATGATACAAATAAAATCAGCTAAGTCGACACTTTTGTCCCGGGCGGTCCACGAGACAGTTGGGATGTTGGTACGCACGAGATGCAAATCGACCAATTTGCCACAAGTCATTCAATCATGAGCGGTGCAGAGGTTTTTGTCTAAGACAATCGGGACAAAAGTAGGCCTAGGACGCCCAGACGCGCAAAGGTGAAAAGGCCGCAAAAGGGGACAAGGAAGCCCAAATCACCCAATGAGGAAGAATGTTTCTAGGACATCCGAGACACGAGGACCCGATTTTGCCACAATATCCACAATTCAAAGGAAAAGTCAACATTTGACTCCTAAACCTTCAAACGGCCATAAATTTTGACTCTGAGCTCTGATTTTCACAAAATTGGACTTTCTGGAACGAGCACAACATCCTCTGCCTCACAAAAACTAGATTTCTTAATTTTAACTAGGATAGATATATTTAAATAAAAAAACATATTTGGCCCCATCGCTTAATACTCATTCCCCTCAAATGACAAAAATCCCCGGACTCCAAAATAACCGCCGCACTCAGAAGGTCATAAATTTTGCATTTCTCAATGAAATCACACAAAATTAGTACCGTTGGAATCATGGCTCCAATCCCGACCCATAGCAATCAATAAAATTAGGATTTGATGAGAAATCAATGGTGAGTTTTCATAAAACATGGCCAGGTTCATGACAGTGTTTTATTTGGTGGTTGGGAGTGCAATTAAAAGGGATGGTCATCATTTATTCTTTGTTGTAGAAGCACCTGGGATAGTATGGGAACCTTTTGCAAGTAACATACAATCATTTCACTCCATTTAGTGCCTCTTACAAGTGGTTGAAGGATAGATTTTGGGATTTCTATTTTCCCCCTTCTCTCTCTCTTCTCATTTTCCTATAAATTGGAGTGTTGGGCTCATTGTAAAGGGAGGTATTTTTGTAGCAAAGCTCTACCAAAATTTCTTTGTGAAGCCAATGTGCTATAGGACCTTGTTGTAGACTCCTTGCATGGTGATCTAGGCCCTTATCTTGTAATGTGATTGAATCCGTGTATGTCATGAAGCAATAAAATATAAGTTTGTGGATGCATCTTCCCTTTTGTGTTTTCTTGCATTCTTCTTTCCCCTTCAACCTTGATTACAAGTTTATTGTGTCTATCTTTATACTCTTGCAAGGATCCATTATTATTGTGCATGTATGAAACATTGTTGTGAATGCATTTTCAGATTGTGGAGAATTGTTATCACCCCTTCTAGTATGCACTTTACTCCTAGTTTTCACACATTGGAAGACTACTCTCACACCCTCCTTTTCTGGTGTATCACCGCTTTAGTGTAGGCTTTCATTTTATGCATTCTCTCTCCCTGGTCCCTTGGAAAGTTAGATTAGAATAGTTAGTTTACCCTGCATTAGAGTAGATTGTGGCAGGTAGTTTAGGAGCAAGAACCAACTTTCTCTGGAGGTCTATCTCAAGTAGCAAGTCCCATAACTTGGAGATAGTACCCATGTTATCCAATCACACCGTGAGTTCAAGTATATGCACTTGTGTAAACATAAGGGTGTTGTGATTCGGTGATAACAAGTGGATACCATAAATGAATAGGAAAATTTTGATTTAGTTGAAATTTACATTAGGTGATGGCCATGTATGTGCCTTGGTGTACTTTAGAGTATATCTAGTGATTTGGCACTTGGTGGTAATTAAGATCATCTATTTACATTGATTCCTAATGCGAGCGGGAGATGAGGATTTTACCTAAATTTAAATCTTTCTTGGATGTTTTTATGTAACCTTTTAAGAGTAACATCCCTATAGTCAAGCACGTTTATCATCTAAAAACCCCATCATGAGTCCTTTAGGGAATAGGAGATCAAAAGGGAATGATATTTAAAGATAATAGGTATTTTTTGTATACATAATAGTGTTTTTCATTGCATATAAATTTTCCAAGATGTGGTTTTAGAACACTGGTGCCCCCATGGAAGGTAACATGGATATATATTCATTTGCAAGAGGTATATTTATTATTCTTTTATTTAATTTGGGATAGGGTTAATAATATTTATAATTTCTATGTATGCTAACATCTTCAATTGCTAATGTTATGCTAATTTCCATCCTTCAATTCAACTATTAAAACCTTTTATAACAAAATGATTTAGGTTAGGTTGACTAACCTCCCACCGCAATTTCAGGGTGAGGGTTCTTTGTGACCATTGGACATTCCTTGTATATAATAGTTTTCATTAATTCTCACACAAAAATATTTACCGCTCTACCTTTTCCTACGTATTTATTGATATGGACACCTCAATTTATTTACAAAAGATATTTAGATGAAATTTTAGGAAACAACATGATCTCAACACTTAGACTATGAATGCATTCCTTTCAAGTGTTGAAAATTGAATTTCTATAGGGAATGCAACTTTAAATAACTATATTTATATAAACTTATTTATATATATATATATATTTTTTTAAGGTTATAGGAGCCTTTCAAATCCCTTTTAAACCCATTTACCCAATGAAAAAGAATATACTATATTCTATAATACTTTGGTGGACTTCATAACCTACTCGAAAGGAGGATTATTCAAATGTTAATGGGTCTATTTTACACATTAGAAAAATCATACAAAGTAACCCACAAGTAAAATGACAAAAGAATACATTATTATCTCCTTGAGGGAAATCCATACCCTTTACTCAAGCTTATATTTTAGCATGTTTCTAGAAGGATAAAAATAGAGGATATATTTTTAGTAATTTCTATTAATCATATTCCCTACTTTTAAAATAAAATAAAACTCGAAAATGCGTTCATTGCACGATTTAGATTCAATTTTACAATTGTTCATTATCTATAATGAAATCTTCCCGTGAGTGATAAGAAAATTTCTTTCTGGTTAGATTATCCATGTTAAATATAATTCATAACTACTCCATGGTGTCATTAACACTTATGCAAGGTGTTATTGTTAGGTATGTTATTACACATGGGAATGTTGATCATTATCTACACATTTACAGATTGCACAATGTACCTAAACACCTACATGTTTTATGACAACTCAATAGGGTTCCTAATGCTACATTTAACAAAAAAACCCACTTTCAAGTGCTTGGCCATTCCCATGTCCCTTATCTAAAGCTATAAATTTGGCACAAGTTGAATCATGTTGGAATATTTAAGTTGGTTGTGTTTAACCTGATGTACATTGCATTTTTGATACCATCCCCATGTTTTGTGATGTATCCATGTTGTTCTTCCATCACTTATGGACACCAAACATTAACCATCTAAATGAATCCAAAAATAAAAATGCAAACCTTATACAAAGAGCTTAACCATTTGTTTGTTTGTTTTATTAAATTTTACTTTGAATTATATAATTTTTATTTACTTTTCACCCATTATCCATTCTTATATAATAATTCAATTTTGAAAATTTTATAATGTATCATCATATTTATGAATTTGTTCATGGAAGTTAAATTTTGGAAGTCTTGATGTCCTATTAATAAAACTATTATTTTTCTCTAAGCTTTCTTAACAACTGAATACTAAAAAGGAAACTATACACCGAATAATAAAATAATTCAATTTGAATTCATTGGGGATATTTTATTCATCTAGAGATAGCTTATTATACAAATGTTTAATCCTTTAATCTAGGAGTCAAGTCTTATCACATAGTCTTCCTCGTATCTCTCTCTTATCTCGTAGAATCACTCTAACAATCATTTATTCTCTCACACAAATTTAGCTATGTGAGTTGTTCTCACAACTCACCAATTAAGTTAAACTATTACAATATTATATGATTTTTTTATCACAATTCATATATTAAAAATACACACATAATATTAATGTTCACACTAACATAAAAATTCCTAACAAAAACCACCTCTTTCATTTATAAAGGTGTTTCACATATCAATCAAATCAAACTTCATCATCCTTAATGAAAGAACCAAAATGATAGGTATTTAGAGTAAAAATATGGAGGAATTTAATATCTAATTAAAACTCATTCAAACACTTAACGAAAACAAACAACTCATTCTATATTGAATACAAGGAAGAATATTTTAAAATACAAGTGGTCAAAGAATAACATATACCTCAATATCTCAAGTTTTCTCCTATTGCACCATAATCACTTCAATCATAACTCGCTTGAGTATTATCATAGACTAAGGATTAAAAGGTTAATATAATGATTATTTTCATTCCATTTTGAAAGGTCATATAAAATCGTAAGGAATCAATTCTTATATTGTCTAAAGTAATAACTTTGTTATAAGAAATCAAGTTTTTGTGCTATCATTGTAAAAAATATTTCCATTTGACAATGATATTTAGTAAAATCCAAAATACACACAAAAGAGGAAGTGACACATGTTCATGTTAATAAGAGTTAACATTATAAGTTTCTAAGAGTAAATTTAGGAATCTTTTGGTGTTAGTTTTCTAGAAGTAACAATTGATGCAAATATTGGCATGTCGCCTATCATTAAAATTAGAAAATGTTTTACACATATTTGTCATTTAAGATTCATATCACCATATTCTACCTTTTTACACAAAATCAATTACAATTAAAGGTTTTCATGAAATTTCCTCTTATAATGAAAACAAATATGATCATTACTATAAAATCTAGTTATTTATTATACCTAAAAGAACTCATACATGGTGAAAATTCAAAAAAATTACATAATCACTCAAAAATAACATTCATTAAATGAGTACATCATTCCTCTTTTAATAATTCAAAATTCGATTCCAAAATTAGATAGGAATTTCACAAATAAACACACACATTAATGTTTTCATCACAATGCATAATGTAACCAATATCAGCACTTAAGAAATAAGGGAAGAGAAGAGATATTGAGTTTTTATATAGAAACATCAAAATTGTTTAAATGGTCTCTCTCTCTCTCTCTCTCTCTCTCTCTCTCTATATATATATATATATATATATGTATGTATGTATGTATGTATGTATGTATGTATGTATGTATGTATGTATGTATATATGTATATATATATATATATATATATATATATATATATATATATCATAATCCTTTGAAATGTGATAAGAATTGATAAAATTCATATTTCTTTTATGTTCCTAATCATGTTAAGGGATATATTCTATGTGACCATATCACAATCGATGGTAAAAATATATCGCATGGAATTAGACACTTTTTTATATAGTTCTATTTTAATAATCATAACATAACACATAGTCTTCTATAATAGTATTGTAACAATGATGAAAACATAATACCATAAAAGTTTAAGATAATATTACTTGAACTTAACATTGATACATGACAAGAAAACACTTTATGACATTAATTCTAGAGAATGGTGAATTACAAGGACTATAGGTCAAAAAATCACATAGGAAATTTCACAAGATCATTATAATACCTACATAATATATGAAAATTGCATTAGTAAACATTCCCACATATGTACCAATTATATTTATCGTTCTCAAGACATAATCAGTGTACCTCTATAAACTTCAAACCTTGTTCCTTGTTCTTGTATCACTATAATCCTAGATCAATGTAGAGGTATCAATTCCAAATATCAAGTAACAAACTTAGATCATATAATACTTTTAATCCTTGTATTTGTATTGGTTATGAAATTTGAATCTATATCCATATTTCACTTTTGCATGGACAATTTAGTGTACGTTTATCTCTTGTAGGTCTGATTCGATGTATGTATAACAATTGTCATGTCTAAAATAATGTACGTGTATCTCTCCATCTAATCCATTTTAGCCTACCTATATCACATCTCGAATAAAAATATTTGTTCTAATGTTTATCTAAATATAACATCAATGAACTTATAATAAAATTTATATCATTCTCTCTAATAAATTATAGTGAGAAGCATGATCCATATGTCAAAATATTGTCATGAAGGTAGTAAATCAAAAATATGATTGTAATATCATAGGATTATTACAAGGATCTATACGAAATATTGTAGTGATCAACACATACATAGGAATTAATTCTTTCAATCTTCATAAAACCAAATAAGCATCCCAAAACCTCCACTTAAAAAAACTATCAATTATAAAGGTTACACTACTATGTGGTCTCTTACATGCAGATCAACACCATCATAAAAAAATCCAAAGGAAATTAGTTGGTATTATGTCACCTTTCTAATCATAGTAACAAAAACCATCTAATCATATAGATGAAGGCCATATCACCATGTAGTCACAGACTTGTGAGGCGATGTCACATCTTAGTCCCATATATGTGTGGCCAATTCACCGTACAAGGAAAGACGTCAAAAAAAAAAAAATCTCACACCCACACAAGGATGGCCTACTGAAATAGATATGTAAATACAAACATGCTAAAACCAACGTATACAAAAATTCAAGAAAAGAAAATTTACAAAATCTACAATAAATGGAAATGTGGAACTGAAATCCAAATCTTTGAGGTAAAAAAAGTGAAGTCATAGCACTCAAGGTCTTGGGCTATTAGTGAGTTACAAGTAGTTTGTAATCATCAACCCAAGTTCCATTTCCATTGAGTTCATTGGATTCTTTCAATAAGTGATCATGAGGACATGTTAAGGTAGGGGTCAAATTATCCATATGGACCAAGCAAAACATAGCAAGGCACTCTAAATGTGAATCACTCGGTGGAAATTAAGGACCCAAGCCCACCCCAATGTTCCACTTAGATAAATTTCTCCTCCACCACTCCAGTTCACAAATATGTTATAATAAAAAAATTTACCATCCAAAGTTTTACTAGAATATGATGGATGAGCTCCTGTTTGCTAAACCTAATATTGCAGGAGAAATGGTCATGACAACGAACCTAGAGGTGTTGAAGCTCACAATGGGGGTTCCATAATTTGAAATGGTGTGGCCACTAACCTTGGCAGCGTGAACATGGGACCCATTTCGGGTGGTGGCAAGTGAAGATATGGAAATAGAGACCCCAGAGAGAAGATAAATGTACATCTCCTCTTCCCTCCAAACAGAAAACAACATTGGAAGTCATGACTTGAGTCACAATAGGGTTAGAACTTGGTAGGGATGCTTTGAATATTGGTGGTAGAGATCACACGACAGGTAGACATGTTCGAATGAAAATGGCATTCAACATCATGATAATCACGCATCCCCTATTCAGTGTGAGGTTAATGGATTGGGGATTGGATGATATGCCAAGTCTTTTACTACTCGTGGTTTCCAAATAGACAAATGATAGTTCCAAAAACATAGGAAAATTTTTATAACCCTTGTCAAAGACTCGTGTTGAAGATAGAGGAGGATATGCTACAAAAGGTTTTCAAAGTGAGGAGGCGAATCTCTCCCAACTTGGCCTCATCTACAAATTTCACAAGTTCTAGCCTAAGATATCTTAGTTCCATAAATAGATTTCACAAAGACGGATGGAAATTATTAAGGGTAAAATCGAGCTTTATCCCTGTGCTAAATCTTATTTCATTGTTTTTTTGAAATCCCCAAAGAAAGGGATTTAATTTATGGCCATTATTTTGTTTATGGTGAACATGAGCTCATGTTCAAGCCCTCTTATCTTCCTTTTGATCCTCTAAAATATTTCTTTGATACAATAGCTCATGCCTTGCTGCTATAGGGGATACTTTAGGATATTTTGAAAAATCGAAGATAAAACCTCCGAGCATATTCAAACAAATTATGCTAGATTCTTGGTAGATATTGAAACCTCTCAAGACCTTCCAATAGAAATTAGTCTCAAAATCGGTGAAATCCATTGGTTGTAGAAGATCAACTACGAGGGTTTAGCCTTCGATGTCGGTAATTATTTCAAACGAGGCATCTTTTGAATGACTACGAGTACTTCGATGAGAGCAAAGTGAAAAACCAACATGGTTGAAGGACTCTCTTCCTAAACATATCATTATCATTTCCCATTCAGATTTAGTTGAGGTGAGCCCATTAAGAGTGTCCACTCACCCTACTAATGAAGATATCCCGAACCATCCAGAGAAAGATCCACAAAACCCACGTTCTAATCCTCTCAACTTTTATGGGATATCATAGGATGCATCTAACCAAAAGGTCATTGTTTATTCTATGATGGATTGTGTGTCATTGCTTCTAGGTCACATTCCTATCAAGACTCTTGAATTTGTTCTTCTAGCCTTCGTGAAATAATATAATGAGGAGTGGACGGTGGTGGATAGGAGAAAGAAAGGACACACCAAACTAAAACCTACCATCAGTTCAGACAAGGAATGATTCTTTTAATATAATTGTTTCTCCTCTATATTTTTTTGTTGGTTTCATGCGGTTTTGGAGCTATAATGGTGTTGAATGGTTGTTGTTTCCATGCTTCCTTTTGGCATGATGTTCCCTACTTTTTTCATAACTTCTTTATTTGGCTTTTAGTCCCTTTTTCTCTGGGGTGTGGTCCCCAGTTATCAAAAAAATTACTAATGTTTCTTTATAAATAGATTTTTTGAACATTATTGCTATTATGGTATGGTCCCTCCCAAAAAAATCATTTTCCAATAATAAAAAACAAGTGAAATCAAAGAAACCTCCAAGACCTAGTAAAAGTGGTTGATTAAAATCATTCAATATGATTCAAAAGTAAAGATGACAGCAAAAAAAATAGAAGTTTGAATAAGAAGCTAAATAAATAATGATGGTTTTGAGTCAATTTAGTTCACATAAAAAAATAAGGTGAAATAATTAGCTACACTTAAAATTTATGTCCTTTGATGTGAACCCAATAGAATTAGTCTTGCAATAAAGTCATCAAGTTCCTCTCTCAACATCCACATGGATGTTAGAAATTTTTCATTATCAAGCACAACTCATAAATAAAATAGCTAAAATTGATTGGACCCACATCCTCATCGACCATAGCTCTAAATAAAATAGAAAAATGATTATTAGATCTTTGCATCATAAATCTTAGCTTTGAAAAAACAAAAAATAACATCATGACCTTTCTTAACAAACTCAATCACCCACCACTTAACAAACCTTGATCTTTCACACACTCACCACGTAACTCAATACACTAGGGAAAGATAACCATAAAATTCACAAATTGATTTTCATTGTAGTATAATATAAAGTCTCTTTATCAAATTATCACAATTTATTTTAATCTCCCATACATGGAGAATGGGAAACTAGAAAATACCCATTATATAATTCAAAGAGGTGATTTATTAGTCTAAGTGAGTCAAGAATGGTGGTAATATAAAATAAATTGTTATGGCAGATAAATTTTTTCTCAACAATATGTTATCACGGTATAAAGCACCCCATATAATAGATAATTGTGCCATGAGGCATCTACAGTTGTATATATGGAGTGAAAGACTCTATATTGCGCCGTGAAATTAAATTAATCTTTTTCCCATGAAATAAAAATTGAGGCCCACTCAATTTTTGAAAAAAAAAAAAAAGAATACAAATATAATGAATTTTGTTTTATACCCATAAATAAAAACTGGGGTGAATTTTATTTTGTACCCATTAATAGAAAAATACTTTCTACACTTTAATAATTACACAACAAAAACACGTATGTGTGACTTTTTTATAAGGCCCACTTGCCATTTCAAAATTAAAAAAATAAAAATAAAAATTCTTGTTGCACTTCATTAATTATATAAAAAAATATATACTAGGTCTATAGTCCTATATATGGAGTGAAAAAATCGATGTCATGCCCGTGAAATTGCACTTCATTAATTACATAAGAAAAAATATACTATACCTCTACAGTTGTATAAATGGAGTGAAAGAGTTTGATATCGTGCCCGTGAAATTAAATTAACTTTTCCCCTAAAATAAAAATTGGGGCCCACACACCTTTTGAAAATAAAAACAAATACAAAAGTAATGAATTTTATTTTCTACCCTTAAATAAAAACTCGAGGTAAATTTTATTTTGTACCCCAAAATAGGGTGCATTTTATTTTGTACCTGTAAATTAAAAATAATAATTTCTGCACTTTAATAATTACATAACAAAAAACATTAACATGTGACTTTGTTTTGATAAGGCCCACTCACCTTTTCAAAAATTAAAAAAATACAAATAATTTGTCTTGTTGCACTTCATTAATTACATAAGAAAAATACACTATACCTCTCGGCATATTTTACATAGATTTCTATAATATAGGTATACTAGTTCATATTTATGAAATTAATTTTAAGCCAACTTATATAAAATCTAACAATCTATTCTTCTCATTAAGCCTCGCACAATCAAAATAAAAACTCACTTATATATAGTATCACAATCAAGGCGAAATAAACCTATTTTGACACAATAATTTAATTTCAATTTTGTAAAGAAGGGAGTCAACAAGAACCATAATTCATTTCAAATAGTATATTTCACATTAACTTATACTAACACACACATATTATATTAATAAAATAAAGGGATAACCACATGGAAACCATAGTTATGAAGCTAATCAACATGCTAAAAATAGATAATTCTAAGATACCTAATAAGCATTCTAGCGAGATACTCCATGCCTTTAAATAAATCCACCACCAAAAAAATGGAATAAACTAAATGTGTATACAAAAGGTATGGCCAGCAATAAAAATTTTAAATAGGTTAAATGATTCCTTGTTTTAAAATCTTATTTTTTTCATATAGAAACAATAAAAATTAGAAGTTATTTGATCACAAAAGGATAATGCCAAAATTCTTTATGTAGATGTGAGGTGTTTCAATGATGTTATGATACCAAATGTGACACCCATATTTTAGAAGCTAACACACAATAATAGTTTATTTCCATGACATTACAAAAATAATGTTAATTAAAAATATACAAAAATAATAGTAACGTAAAATACTAACTACAAAGTTCAAGGTTTATTTTAAATATTCAGTTTAATTTTGAAGATTTGTTTAATCTTTTAAGAAGAATTCTTATAAAGCTCCAATCATCCTAATATTTATAACATGTGTTCATTGTGAGATATTCTCTCTCCATTATAGAAACTAAGATATTACTAAAACTTAAGTACACCAAACATGATACAAATTTAAGGCAACCTATTATCCTTCCAATTAACTTCCATACATGAGATACATGGAAGGCTACATAGATAGGTCAATGATTATAATCTACCATTCACAATGAGTTTACGCATGTTGAAAAACATAATTTTAATAAAAGGAAATTACGTAAGAGCCTCATTTGTAAAAACACTAATAACTAGCAATCGTACGTGAAGTGTACGATGGAAACGCCGAAGGGGATGGAGTGAAGAATGAAAAAATGAGGAAGCGAAAAAGATGGAAAGGATGAGGGGTTATTAAGAAAGGGTTTGATGGAGGGGAGGACATTGTGATCCAGTGTATTGTCTATATCTTTTAGGGATTTTTCACGGCGTTGCAATATGCGTTTGAAGAGAACAAACTAAAAATGAGGAAATTTGAAAAGGTTTCATGTTTGAGACCCAACGGAAATTCATATATATCACATTTTCCATAGGTAAAATTGTAAGACCCTAATAATATCTCTTATCTGTGTTCATTTTTCTTGTGAGTGCAATTTATAATTATAAGAGGGAAAATAAATACAGGAAAAAACCAAAAGGTTTCAAGTTTGACACCTAATTGAAATGGTTATTTCTTGGAGAGATTTATGCACCCTTTATAATTCTAAGTTCACATAAGGGTAGCGAAAAATATCAAGTGTGAAAAATCATTAATAATTGAGTTTACATTATGCACGTGAGTGTAATTTGCAATTAGAGGTCACACAATAAGAAATGGAAAATATATATGCATTCGATGGTCGAAACCCAATTGAACAATATTTATTTGAAAAGGTTCAATAGTCACCTTTTAAAATATCCATCCCTTTAAATTGAGAAATTATGTAGAATGACCAACTAATATTTCACTACATGAGTTAGCATTCAAGTCAAGATTTTAATCTTAGAGGTTCTCTTAAGAAAAATATTATCTATAGATTTAATGAAAAACAACCTAATTTGCTATCTTTTGTGGTTATTTATAATAATCAACTACATCGGGTTTATATGGGATGTTGATTCCTCCTCACATGTCCCTTTCTCTACAAGTTCATGCCGTAAGCATACACGAATTGGCCTTAGGATACCATGAGAGAGAGTTGTAATAAAGAGTCATTTTCTATGATAAAACCATAGGAGAGTTATAAAAAGAACAGTGAAGCAAATATAGTACAAAATAATAATAATAAAGAATACAGAAGACTCTAAAATAATAATAAAAAAGAAGACTCTAAAACTAAACCATGAGAGAGAGTTGTAACAAAGAGCCATTTTCTAGGATTCATGTGCCGAAGATATGGGTGTAAAACCATGGGGGTTATATAATTCCACTAAACACCCCATCGGTGCCACCCTTCCATGTATCATTTTCTTATCCTCTCCTCTTCTATTGTTGACAATTGTTTTCCTAAATTTGGGGACCTCTCATTGACATGGAAATCCGACTCCAAATAGAAGGGTTACAACTTTCGTATCTACTTTGATTCCATCGTATAAATTCCAAAGTATTCCACGTGGCTTAATTTAATTTAATTTAATTTAAGTTGATAAGACAATAAATATTATATGTTAAATATTAAAGACGTGAGAATAGAATTGATTTGTACAGAAAATTTAAGCTTAAGTTGAGATCTTAACTCGCAACAAAGAGTAAAGAAATTAAGGCAATGATGGAGCCATTACATGAGTTACCGATGGATTCCCATGCATTCCATCTTCTTGAAACTTCAAGAGCGAATTTTCCTTGGCCGAAATTTTGGACACAAATCAAAGTAGCAACAATTCATTCTTCCATGTGTGCGCATTCGGAGAACTCTTTGAACTGCCTTATTTGTGGTTATTATAATAAGCAACTACATCGGGTTGATATGGGATGTTGAGTCCTCCTGACATGTCCCTTTCTCTACAAGTTCATGTCGTAAGCATAAGTGAATCGACCTTATGATACCATGAGAGAGATTTGTAACAAAGATTCGTTTTCTAGGATTAAACCATGAGAGATTTGTAACAAAGAACCGTGAAGCAAATATGGTATAAAATAATAATAAAAATAAGACTCTAAAACTAAACCATGAGAGAGAGTTGCAACAAAGAGCCATTTTCTAGGATTCATGTGCTGAAACGATAGGTGTAAAACAATGGGGGCTTATATAATTCCACTAAACGCCCTATCGGCACCACCCGTCCACGTACTATTTTCATATCCTCTTCTCTTCTTTCACCGACAACTGTTTTCCTAAAGTTGGGGACCTTTCATTGACGTGGGAATCTGACTCCAAAAGGAGGGATTCCAACTTTGGTATCTAGTTTGATTTCGTCGTATAAAGTCCAAAGTCTTCCACGTGGCTTAATTTAGTTTAAGTTGATAAGACAGTATATATTATATATTAAATATTAAATACATGAGAACAGAATGGATTTGTACAGGAAAACTTTAATTTTAAGTTTAGATCTTGACGGCAATAAACACTAAAGAAATGAAGGCAGTGATGGATCCATTACACGAGTTACCGACAGTTTCTCATGCATGCCATCTTCTTGCAACTTCAAGGGAATTTTTCCTCGGCCAAAATTTTAGACACACAGCAAAGTAGCAACAAGTCATTCTTCCAAGTCTGCCCATTCGGGAGAACTCTCTGACCTGCCCTATTTGTCCTTCATGAAGGATGGTTTTCTAGCAAGGATACAAGATTCACAAGATGCATATCTCCTACAGCCTGGCGGATAGCTTTCTGTACCACCTGAAAGCACTGAGATACATATGTTTCATAGCTTATAGGAATTCCATACGGACCATCAGGTAGAGCAGATGCAGCATGTGTAAGGACTAATATGGCATTGAACCATATTGCAAGTCTAAAGGCATCTTTTATAGTACGTACTAAATGGACATCTCCATTACCTATGCTCAGCATATCTAATAACTCAATGTAAACAAAAATATCTGGGGGTGCCTTATTAATGAAACACTTTATTGATGTCAATATCTTCCGATTTAGAGATTGAACAGCTGAGGAAACAAGATGCCCAGGTGTGTTGATCCCTCTCACCCTGATCTTATTAAATTTCCCCACAATCTCTTGCACCCATTTATTCCGTGGTCTAAATGCATCAGTTTTAGTGTAGTACATGGTAGGGTGCTGAAACCACAGCTCCAAGGTTCAATTTTGGTTGACCCCATGACAAATGGCTGATCAGTCAGGGTGTTGGAAATAACAACAATTGGAATTGTTGATTACTAAGAGTTATGCTACCGTGTTGGGTAGCTCACTTTCACTGTGTTTGGAAAAATAATTTAAACTCGATCTCAAGCCTGTTTTATACACATTAATAATAACATTGACAAGATTCAATTCCTATGGGCATTCAAATATTAACAGTAATAAATTCATGAGGGACATTAGAGAGTCAAGAACCACCGAAAGTTGAAGGAATGGTATGTAGTCATTCCGTCTACCACGTTTTTGTTCCCTGTAACAATGGTGGACTCCATGTCTTTGCCAACTAACATTAGATTATTCTTCTTGTTTCCAATCTCGACATTCTCGTAATACACATCAGACTTCACATGGATGAAGTACCTTTGTTCGCTCTTTTCGGGGGCATCATTCACAATGTCGGTGCTTTTGTGTAATCTTCGGTCTTCTCCTCGGCCACCATGGTGTCCACTTCCACATCCCTCGGAGAGCTCTATAGAAGCCTGTGATCTGCCACAGAGAACCGTGTCAGAAACTCATTGTTACTTCGATCTTGTTCCGACAGTAAACGGTGACTGTGTGAAGGATACTTGGCATGCCCAAGATCTGGAATCATCTAAAAAATGGCATGTGTGGAACCGATTGAATGCAAAATCTATTGTATGATGCTCTGTAACTGGGATTTGACGGGCGAGAGCTATCCTCCCAAAATAATGCACCTATGTATGTGTAAAAACCTATAAGATGCCTCATCATGGTCATCATGCCCTCCCCTACCACGTGTCAAGAATTTTTTTTTTTTTCTTTTTTTGTTTAAAAACACATTGTGTATTTCAACAGTGTCTAAAAAAAGTGTTTTTAATTAACTGATTAAAAAAACATGTGTTTTTCAACATCCCACAGAAAAATCCAGCTGGGATCAAACTAGTGAGGTCTGAGTTTCAAAAGCACATTCCCAACCAGCCCACCTACCACCTGCCACATGTTGCTTTGTGATTTCATTCTACTTTTTTCAATGTTGCCAACAACATTGACATGACTACTGGTACGTGGGTCCCACCAAAGCAAGTGATGCATTTGCATGGTTTATTTTAATGGGTTGCGGGCATGCATGCAGTGAATTATTTGGGGAGATTAACTATTGGTGATTTGACGACCCGTTCGTATTTCTCATGCTATCATTACAAGTTTCCTGATTTGAAAGACCTGTGCTAAGAAATTTCAACACGCTGCTCGCCTCAAAATTATGTTGTTTGTTAGAATAGAAGTAATATAAAGCATTCTGTCAAAGCATAAGTAATAAGAAGTGGATAGCCATTATATTTCAAAGCATAATCTGAAATTTCAATCCCTGTCATCTTCCTTTTGCATGTTTCAGAATCAGTAGGTCGCACTTCACTATGTAACGCCTTCAACATGAAAATTCATATATATATATATGACCCATTCCACACATGTTTACTAAAAGTTATATGTTTAGTCTATATTTCAACTACTACAGATGTTTTAGTGTTGTAAGTTTATTGAGAGAGTTTGGTATAATGTTTATTTCATTTTCTTTACATACATTAATTTATCTATTATATAAAATCATGGAGAATTTACATCTTACATATTTAAATTAGTGTAACTATTTGTCTACATTAATGATTAAATTGACTCGGTGAAGTGCATCACTTAGAGAAAAATAGGAAATGATTATTATATAATATTCAAAACAAGGGGAAATGGACAACAATCTAATGTTGCATTATATTATCTTAATATTGCACGAAATTATTAAATAGGTAGGAGCCAAATATGCAATGAAACAAATTGGTATAGGTTTATTTCATTTCATATTCTCGATTGCATTCAAATCTACTATCCTCTAGTATATAACTCTTGATTTTCAAGAATAGAACTAGACATCTATAAAATGTATAAGAACTATACTTCTCGATACCAATATTGAGTGAGTTATTTTATATTATAATTAATCTCATACTAGTATTTTGATCAAATCATACTTAACAGAGAAGATAGTTTACATTAAATATGAAACTAAATACAACATGAGCCTATGATAAAATGTATTTGTGTGTGTATCTATATATATTTATATCTAGGTATGTATATGTGCTAGAATACATGTTAGAAAAATGGATAGCATGCCACACAATGTATACAGCTTTCAAAATAAGAATGAAAGCAAAAATTTTTTTGAGGTGTTGGAATGATATAACTTCAATATAGAGAGATATGAAAAGGTAGATGCCCCCAAAATCCTTAGTGGGGATAGTAGGGTATAGTACCAAGCATAATGCATCATGTAAGAGTGTGTAAATAGTTTGTATTCACCTCATGAGTACTAATATGAACATGCATGTGTGTATGTAATAAGGTAAACAACATGTAACATAGAGTAGGATAAGAAAGAAAGAGTACATCCAATCAAGATTTCAAGCTGGTATTTTTGCTCTTTTGTAAATCTATGAACACATAATAGAACATCTATGAGAGGATATAAGAGGCGCCCCATGTAGACACAAAATCACGCACTTGGGTACACGATGCGCCAAAATTGGTAAGAACTTGACAAGTTCATAACTTGAGCTCCGGGTGTCTGTTTGAGTATTTTTTTTTTAAACCACATGTTTCGATGAGACAAATGCACTAGAACTCGCCCTATTGGTTGGGAATGTTTTAGCACATTTTGGGCCCTAAATCCACCATCTTGAGGCTGAAAATTAAGATTTAAATTATAGTTCGGTTTTTTCCTATTTTTGGGCATTAGTTAATTTTAGTCTATTAGTTTCATTATGAGTTAGAAAGTTGGAAATTCCTCTAATTTAAGAATGTAGAAGATACGTGGAAATTTTTGTGCCCGTATGAATAAGCATGCGAACTTACTAAGAATAGCAGGTTCTAGTAAACTACTAAAAATAGTAAATTCCGCCACCTAGAGTAGATTTAGTCAAAGTTAGTTAGGGTTTGCTTGGAAACTCGAGTTGGGAGTTGTTTTCCTATTTAGGAAACATTATAATTGATTATTCAATAATGAATAAGAAGATATATTTTCTTTTGGAGTTCATATTATTTGCAATATATCAAGTTTGTTTAGAATTTGGCTACATTATCTAGTATCAAAGCTGGTTCGAGTCTTTTTAAAAATGGTAGGAAGAGGAAGAGGAGGCGGTATTGCTCAGATGAATATAAATATGCAAGGTATTCAGAAGCAAGTTGTTACGCTTGCTGCAATGATAACACATAGAGGAAATCAAGGTGGAGATGACATAGATGAAGAAGAAGTTTGTGAAGAGGAGGAAACACAAGTGCCACCATCAGCTTTTGAAGAAAGGATGCTTCCATCATTAGAAAGAAAGAATGATAGGATAAGAGTTGATGTTTCAGAGTATGGTGGTAGTCTAAAACCAGAGGAGCTTATAGACTGGTTGACTAACATGGGGAAATGTTTTGAGTAGAAGCCTATGTCAAAAGAAAAGAAGGTAAATTTTGCATGCACGAAATTGAAATTTCATGCTATGTTATGATGGGATCATCTATAGAAAAAGTGGTCAAGAAAGGGGAAAGAAAGAATTAGGACGTGGAGTAAGATGGAGAAGAAGCTAAAAGATAAATTTATCCCTGTGGATTATGCACAAACCCTTTACAGGAGGTTTTAGAATCTCAAACAGAACTTACAAACAGTGCAAGAATACACATATGATTTCTACAAGTTGTCCATTCGTGTAGAGCATGAAGAAATTGAGGAACAAATGGCTGCAAGGTATGTAAATGGATTAAAATTTTCTATTCAAGATGAGATAAGTATGCATAGGATTAAGAGCATGGACGATGCCTATCAATTAGCCTTAAAGGTCGAGGAAAAACAAAATCGTCAAAGTTTTAAGAGATTGCACGGAATGAATAGGGGGCCTCATCTTCCTTTTTTTAGGATGAGCTGGTTTTAACCAAGGTAGGGAAGAATCATCTTGTGGATTGGAAAAGCAAGAAGATACGAGAAAATATTTCCATAATCAACAAAGAGGCAGAGGATTTTCTAAGGGCAAAGGATATACTGGGGATAGAGGATGGGAGGCTCCACAAAGACCATTTGTTTGTTACTAGATGTGGAGAAGAGGGGCATCGGGATTTTGAATGCCCGCATTCTTATACACATGACAAGAGGAAGGGAGATGCTCCAAGATTAAATATTGTTGAAGTTGAACAAGTAGAAGATGAACACGGCCTAGAAATTCCACCGGATGTTGGAGAAAATATTATGATCAAGAGGACAATGATTGCTCCAAGAAAGGGAATCAAGGGGGATGTATGGGCTGTGTACAAATATTTTCAGAACAAGATTCACTTCATGAGTAAAGGTATGAGTGTCATTATTGATTGTGGTAGTTGTGTTAACATGTTTTCAAATGAGATGGTTGAGAAATTGGGTCTTCATTGTGAGAAGAATTCTAACCCTTACCGTATTGTATGGTTTAAGAAGGGTAATGAAGTTACTGTTGATAAGATATGTTTAATAAGTTTTCTATTGGGAACAGTTATAAGGATGAGATTTGGTGTGATGTTATTCCTATGGATGCATGTCATATGTTGCTTTAGGAAGACCATGGCAATTTGATAGAAAATTTATTCATGACGGGGGAAAGAATACTTATACTTTTTGGAAGGATGGCACAAAAATAGTTTTGCTACCTCTTAAGGAAGAGGGGAAGGCTTAAAATATGCTTTCTGCAAAGGAATTTGTGAAGGAGGCAAAGGCAATTGGTTTTTGTTATGCACTAGTCGCAAATAAGGATGAACCTGCAAGTGCACAAATACCAGTAGAAACAACATAATTAATAGAATAATTTTTTGATGTTATTCCTAATGAGCTACCAAATGGATTACCTCCCAAAAAGATATATTCAACACCATATTGATTTTATTCCAAGGTCTTCACTCCCAAATCAAGCAGCTTATAGGATGAGCTCGACATTGCATGTAGAGTTGAATAGGAAAGTGACAGAGCTTGTGAGAAAGGGGGTCATAAGGGAGAACATGAGTCCATGTGCAACCCCATCTTTATTAATAATAAAGAGGATGGAACATGGATAATGTGCATGGATATCGAGCAATCAATAAAATTACAATCAAGTATAGGTTCCAAATACCTCGCCTTGATGATATGATGGATGTGCTTGCTGGATCTAGGTATTTCACCAATATTGATCTTCGAAGTGGTTACCATCAGATTCTAATCAGAGAAGGAGACGAGTGGAAAACAAAATTCAAGACAGAAATGGATTATATGAGTGGTTGGTGATGCCATTCGGGTTATCCAATTCACCTATTACTTTTATGATACTAATGTACACCGTGTTGCGGGAGTATAATGGTAAGTTTGTTATGGTTTATTTTGATGATATCTTCATCTTTAGTAAAACTAAAGAAGAACATTTGAGGCATCTAAGGGTGATATTTGAAGTGTTAAGGAAAGAGAAACTCTATGCAAATATGAAGAAGTACACATTTATGCAAGAGAGTTCGGTATTCTTGGGCTTTATTATTTCAGCAGATGGGGTACAGATGGACTCGAAAAGATAAAGGAAATTATTGAATTGCCTACTACATGGAGTATAACAGAGGTAAGAAGCTTTAATGGTCTAGAACATTTTACATAAAGTTTATAAAAAATTTAGCATTATTGAAGCACCTATAATAGATTGCAAAAAGGAAGTGAGTTTTGTGGACAAAGGCAGTGAGGATAGTTTTCAGTTCTTGAAGAAGAAGTGACAGAGGCACCCATTTTGGCACTACAAGATTTTGATAAAGTGTTTGAGGCTGATTGTGATACCTTGCATTGTGAGTATCGATGCTATTCTAAGTCAAGGTGGAAAGCTAGTAGCTTTCTTTAGTGAGAAGTTGAATGAGGTAGAAATAACTATGCTACTTATGATGTGGAATTTCATGCAATTGTACAAGCATTAAGGCATTGGAGGCATTACTTAGTGCCTAAGGAGTTTGTGTTATTTACAGACCACATAGCCTTGAAGTATGTGAATACCCAAAAGAATTTAAATAATAGGCATGCAAAGTGGGTATCATTTTTGCAAGGTTATACTTTTTCTCTAAAACATAAATCAGGAAAACAGAATTAAGTTGCATATGCATTGAGTAGGCGTGTGACTTTGTTTACCACTATGGAAAATGAGGTGGTGGGTTTTGAAGCAATAAAGGGTTTGTATTCTTTTGATTCTAATTTCAAGGATATTGTTGAAAGGTTAATTTGTCCATTGTCAGACAATGTATGATATGTTCAGGATGAGTACATTTTATAGGATGACTACCTATTCAAGGGACGCCAACAATGTATTCCAGTTAGGTCTATGAGAGATAATATAGTGAAAGAGTTGCATAGAGGATGATTGGCTAGGCATTTTGGTAAAGATAATACAATAGCCTTGGTAGTATAGAAATACTATTGGCCAAAGCTAAAAAGAGATGTGGTAAGATATGTGGAGAGGTGTCGAATTTTCCAAGTCTTGAAAGGCCATGCACATAATACAGGGTTTTATATGCCGTTTCCTATTCCTAAAGGGTCGTGGATAGATCTGAGTATGGATTTTGTTTTGGGATTACCAAAAACACAACAAGGTAATGAATCAATTTTTGTGTTTATTGATAGGTTTTCTAAGATGGTTCATTTTATTTCCTGTAAGAAAACAAGTGATGCAATAGGCATAGCAGATTTTTTTTTCAAAGAGGTTATTCCTTTGCATGGTGTTCCAAAAACCATTACTTCATATAGGGCACAATATTCTTAAGTCACTTCTAGAGGACTTTATGGAAGAAATTGGGAACTCAACTACAGTTCAGCAGTTCCTGTCATCCTCATATTGATGGGAAAACAAAGGTGGTCAATCAAAGTTTGGGAAACCTGTTAAGGTGCATCATTGAATAAAATACGAAATAATGGGACTTAGCATTAGCAAAAGCTGAGTTTGCATAAAACAGTTCCATAAATAGATCCATAGGAAAGTCTCCATTTTCAATTATGTATGGGAGTAATCCAAATGGGGTGTTAGATTTGGTACAACTACCAGTTGATGGTAGAGTCAGTGATGATTTAAACGAATTTGTCAAACATATCCAACAATTTTAGGAAGAAGTACGAAAGAAGATGTAGAATAGTAATGATAAGTATAAGGAAATAGCAAATGTGCATAGATGGAGAAAGGTATTTACAGTTGGTGAGTTGGTTATGGTATATTTGTGGAAGGAAAGGTTTCCAAAAGGAACCTATAACAAGCTGAAGTACAAGAAGATTGGTCCCTACAAAATCGTAAAAAAATAAATGATAATGCTTATGAGGTAGAATTGCCAGGGAATTTTGATATTTCTCTAGTGCTTAATGTTTTATATTTTTATTCTTTTCATGGGGACGATGCAGAAGGGGATGTTATTGATGAAGTAGTAGATTTGAGGCAGCAGGTTCTAGTGAAAAGAAAGAAGAACTAGATACTTGGGTCACATAGTGGGAGATTAAGAAGTTGGATGAAGATAAATGGAAGAAGTTTGAACAAGACAACCTACGGGAGCTGCGTTTTTTCAAATAGGGAGAATGATGTGCCAATTTTGGCAGGAACTTGACAAGGCCATAACTTGAGCTTCAAGTGTTTGTTTGAGTCCTTTTATTTTAAAACCACATGTTTCGATGAGACGAATGCACCGTCAACCATCCCTATTGGTTGGGGAAAGTTTTGGCACATTTTCGGGCCCTAAATCTGCCATATTGAGGCCAAAATTAGGATTTAAGTTGTAGTTTGGTTGTTTCCTATTTTTGGGCATTAGTTCATTTTAGTTTATTAGTTGCATTATGAGTTAAAAAGTTGACAATTCCTCTAATTTAGGAATGTATAAGATGTGTGGCAATTTCTTTTCCTGTAAGAATAAGCATGCAAACTTACTAAGAATAGTAGGTTCTAGTAAACTACTAAAAGTAGTAAATTTTGCCACCTAGAGTAGATTTAGTCAAATTTAGTTAGGGTATGCTTGGAAACTCGAGTTGGGAGTTGTTTTCCTATTTAGGAAACATTGTAATTGATTATTCAATAAGGAATAAGGAGATCTATTTTCTTTTGGAGTTCATATTATTTATAGTGTATCAAGTTTGTTTATAATTTAGCTACATTAATACATTTCTATGTCCTAAACACATATTATAATTCATATAATTCCTAAGTAAGAAAACTAACAATTTTTTACTGTCTTTGGCCTCTTTGCTTTCTTTATGGTTTTCAATTTTTTCTTACACACCTTACATCCCAAATCGATATTTTACTTATTTATCTTTTATGACTTGGACACCGGTTCCCAACCAAGATAGGAGAACCCATGCACCCATGTCCCCTTTGGGTGCCGCACCTTTTCCACCTTACTCACTCTTTATGGGCCTATTTTATCTTTTTAATATTCATCACTTATGGGTTGCCCTTTTAGTTTTCAATTACAATATTCAAACAAGGGAATAATATAAATGCATAGCTATGTGCTCTAAATAAAGGACCAAGCACTAAGCATATAATATCATCACCTAAGATTACATCCAAAGGCACCTAAAGCACTCTAAAACATCCATCTAGCATTAATTCAATGGATAAGGGATTGAATTTTCTACATACATGGCATAGGAAGGGGAAGTTCTTTATACCATCCACACATTTTACTACTTTGTTACATTCTAGCTACAAATTGTTATCAAGTGCACTTTCGTAAGGGCATCCTAGGGAATGATTCTTACACAAACACACTATAAGTACATGGATTCTAAAATGTAGTTTTACGTGTAATTTCACTCTTGGGGTGACCGTTGGGGTCAGTATGAATCCCCATCATATGTTTTCCTTTTAAGGTTTGATGCGGTTTGTGGGCTTGTGCAGGTGAACTTCTCATTTACAAGTTATAGGTACCTTCTATGATCTAGCCAGCGACCACCAAGAGATCAACCAGATTAATTGTAACACCCTTGCGACACAACAGAAATAAGATCTATAGCTTTTATGTACTCATAAATACCCAGATCCATTGATCGGTGCCCAAGCACCCATGTCCTACTGTGACGCCCCTACCCAACCTTGTTTGTGAGATCTAAAATTTTAAGAGGTTAGATATGAAGTTGCATACATCCTATTCAACACTCTTCAATTCTTGAAAATCACTTTTGTATTACACATATATAAGCTAATTCTTCTTATCTCATCATCTTTCTTACGGTTTGCAATACTTTACATGCTTTTTTGATTTTGTCATTATTGTAATTTAACATTTTTACATTATTTACCATATCGCTTACATTTTAATATAGATTTAATTTAAATAAAATTAAATCACCCCTAGTATATGTGTAAAAAGTGAGGTCCATGTAGGTAAGTGCACCCTCAATAGTCATGTATAAGCTTAAACAAGAGTTCCTAAGTGGGTAGTGAGGGGGAAGTAATATACCCCCAATGCATGAATTTTGCAAAGATCTATCTAATGAGGGTATGGGGAAATGGAACACTATTTTCTAGTGTGATGGAAGTACGCATGTGATCATGATCAAATACTCTATGGCCATGAGGGATTACATGTGGAGAAAGAGACCACAAAATGGGCCTATATGTGTCATGGGTAGTGTGTTTCCTTGGTGGAGACCTATGCCTATGAGGTGGACTATGAGACTGATGTATCTATCATGAGTGAGAAGTAGAAGACAGTAAGTAGAGAATATATAGGTGTATTTGTAAAAATAGCACTAGGATTATTATATTCCAAAGTTGTGAGGCCATCATGAGGATATGTAGGATTATGTGTACTAGTGATAGAAGTTACTTTGAAGGTGTAATATTAAATGGGGCCAATGATAGAGGAGTCTATGGTGGGATGTCTCAAATAGAGATAATTTGACGCTCATGTAAACCTTTAAGGCACAAGTGAACTATGGATGGTACAAATTTGGCATCCCTAAGCCAAGGGAGTCCTAAGGCCATGTCACAATGTGTAACTATAGATATAAAAGTGAATGATATAAATATAGTGAGACGCCTAATAGTGATAGGAAGAGTGACATACCCATGAGAATTAGGAGACCTATGAGTCATATGAGATAATAGAAAACGATAGATTACAAAAAAATAGAGATCATGTATTGCACATGTAATTAGGATGTACCATAACATTGTTAACAACATGATGAGCAATAGAATAATCAATGTGTAATCCTTGTGAATACAAAGATTCATGAAAATAAACACCATAAAAGTAATATCGGGTGAAGGAAGATAATTTTTTCCATCAAAAAATCTAAGAGGGAACTATTTAAAGATGGAGGAGGAGGAACAACATGATAAGAATTATTTGGAAAGGATTCAATATTTTTTTATCTTTAGAAAAGGATAATTGAAGATTATAGCTTCCCATTGTCATTAGTAGATTTAGGAATAGAAATAGTAGATTTAGGTAACTCAATGTCATGATTCAAATTAGATATTGGATAAGATATCTAAGATTGAAATTATTTTTAATAGAATGTTCATTACATCTATGGTAATCACAATGTACATTTTCATCAAATTTATTGCCATGAGGCCTATTAGGATCATACTCAAGAGGAGTTAGAAGATAAATTAGATTACTTTCTAGGAGTTAAGGCAACAACATATGTGGTAGATATGACAATATAGTAAATATCTAGTCTATAGGTTGCATTGAAGCTTCAAAGGTTGGTATATATTGTTGACTATGGGCTTAGGTTCACTAGTTTATCCTTTGAAGGTATATTTCTTGGGAATTTATTAGTAGATGAATCAACAATATTAGCATCATATTTAAGCTTTCTTAATGAAAGTAACTTGATTTCATGATATTTGAAAGTGTGACATGGATGATCAAAAGAGTAAAAATAATTAAAGAACACACATTCTTGTAAACGAGGTAATATACTTTGGATAAAAAAATCTTTCAATTTATTTTCAACAACTACATTTTAAATTTTAGAAATATCCGTCTGTAACACAAAACATAGTCACTAATATGTTCATTAGTTCCTTTCCTAAAATTTTGCAATTGAGCATGTGATATCTTCATTTCAATATTCATAGAAAAGTGAGTAAAAATAAATTTGCTAAAGGAGGAAAAGATATAATAAATTGTAAAGGAAAGTCATAAAACCATCACAAGGCATAGTCTTGTAAGCTCCTAGGAAACAACTTGGTCAAGAGTGTGTCATCACAAGTATCTTCCCAACATGTGACATGAAATGATAAAATATCTTCTTGGGGATCTTCATGGCCATCAAAGGAGTACATTTCGGTGAGGTGAAATTGGGAGAGAGTGGATAAGAATAAACCTCTTGTGTAAGAGGAATATGAAGAGGTGAAGAATCATGAGATTGGGAGGAAGAGGATTGTAGACACAAAATCATGACTTGGGTACATTTATAGGTCATAAAAACATACAAACATTCATATGATTCCTAAGAAAGAAAACTAATAATTGGAAACTATCTTTAGCCTCTTTCCTTTTCTTATTTTTTTCTATTTGGTCTTTTATACCCTACAACCCAGTTGGTATTTTACTTATTTCTATTTTATGGCTCCATACACCAGTGCCTAGAAAGAATAGGAGCACCCAGTGCCCTGTCCCCTTTAGGTTCCCCTAACCCTTTTTTATCTTACTCGCTCCTTTTGGGTATCTTTTAAATTTTTGAAACCTTTTTCACTTATGGGTTGACATTCCAGTGTTATTTATGAAATTCAAAAAATGGAATCATATCAATACGTAGTTATGTGTTCAAAATCAAGGACCAAGAACTTAGAATTACGATCATCACCTAAGCTTACATCCAAAAGGAACCTAAAGCACTCCAAATAAATCCATCTAGAAAATCACTCCAGGGGCAAGGGTTACAACTTTGCATACAACGCATAGGAAGGGGGAGTTAATTATTTCATCCACACATTCTATTAGATTACTACATTTAGTTACAACCTTCTATCAATTGCATTTTCACAAGGGAATCCTATGGTACAATTCTTACACACACTCACCAGAACTACATGGATTCTAAGGTGTATTCTACCACTCGGTCATAGGTTTACTCTCATGGTGACCATCACGGTCAATCCGACTCCCCATTTTCCATCTTTATTTTTTTGGATTTGATGTAGTTTGTGAGATTTTTCAAGTTACAAGTACCCTTGGTGATAAAAGAGTGACACACACGTGACCAAAATATAATAATTACGACACCCTTATTACCTATAACAATTTAGAATATGAGCACTGTCCAAACACTAGAGCCTAGAGTTGTTCACTAGTGCTTGGATGCTCTTAGCCTTCAGTGGACACTCTGTCCTACCTTGTTTGTTAGATCCAGAATTTACAGAGGTTAGATACAACACTTCTTACATCATTTTCAACACTTCTCCCTTCTCATATCACTTCCAATTTTTTTATATATCATTAAGTCATCTTTTCTCTATATATTGTTTATGGTTTCATGCTTTACATACTTATTTTTTTTGTGTCATTTATGTAGTTTAGAATTAATTCAATAACTAACTTTGTAATATTTATATTTAATTCAAACTAAATTAAATAAAGGATGAGGCCTATTTCAATTGATGAATTTGAGATTGTAAATAATGATACACTTATTGTATAGAATGGGTTCTGAATAATTTCTAGGTTGGATATGGGAAATAAGAGGAGAAGAAATATGAGTGTTAGGTGTAGAAATAGGAACATGGCTAGTGGATTCCCCCACATTGGTGGGAGGGGAGGAGAGTGGAATAGAATATTATGGGGTCATAATGGGAATAATAGTGGTGTATAGAGGATTAGAGTAAGATAACCCTCGGACTCTTCATGAGAAAAAAATAGAAAGAGATCAAGTTTTTCAGGATGATCAACAATGTATGTATTTAGGTCATTAAGATTTTCAGTGGTAAACTCACGAGAAGTTCTATCCATGATAAAATAATATAATATTTGATGAAACGGGTGCAAGGAATGGGTTCACAACATGATTTAAAGAACATTAAATATTTACCAAAAGACTAAGATCAATTTAATATAAAACTAACAAGAATTATTTGGCATGCAAATTACAAAAAATTACAATATAGTAGATATGAATGAATTATCTTGTATAAGGAGATATCAAATTATTATGGGATGCAAAAGCAGGCTAAGAAGGATGGATTTGGACTATGCAGGATTTGTTTGAGAAATCGGAGTCTAGAACTTCTTGAGATAGAACCACCCAAATGGAGATAGGTCTGCCCCATGTGATAGTGTCTGATCTGGGTGCTAGTGTCTTGGAAAATGTTCTACTTTTGGTCTTTAAAGGGTATAAAATTATCTTTTTCTTTCAATGTTTTTTTACTTCCACTTCTTGATAGGGTTTCTTTCTCACACCTAAACCTACAAAACAAACCTTATCTAGATGTAAAAACTGAAATAAAATATTATATGGAATAAACAATACATATGTTTGATTCAAAATGTAATCACCATCACCTAAATGTGATTTTCATTGAGCGCTACACTACATTTTAGACTCTATGTAGTTATATTGTGTTTTTATTGAATTATGTACCTTAAAGCTAGGATGGCCTTGTTCTTCTCATACTAAGATAACGGATACACCTCCTTTGGTAAAATATGAATGTGTGAAATGAAATTTAGAATGTATCCCTCCTATCAAGTGAATAATTTATCCCAAATTATATCCTTTACTATTGCTCTTTTACAAGGAAGTAGATAGTAAATATTAGCCTCAATTATCCAACCCCTAATAATGGTGATTAATTCATGTATGTATATGATTTCCTTATTTTAATTTCATCATTAACAACCGAAAGGAAAACCGAAAGGGATGAAAGAGATTGTAGAAAATTTAACAAATGATGTGGCATTTCAAACTTGAGAAAAGAGAGAGAAAAGGACTGAAGTGCCTAAACAGAAAGTAGTGCCTATGCACTCCTTTCCCTAATGGGAATTAGTGTCCTGGATTGATCAGATGATAAAAGATGAAATGCAAATTTGGGTCATCTATTCTCTAATGTACAAAATTAAAGTGATCAATCTAGAAAGGAAAATAAGAAGAGTGTAAAAGATAAAATAATATAGTGAGAGTAATACAATTGTTCTTAATGTCTAGTTTTATTAATTAGGGTTCATGCATATAATGACATTCTTAGAGGTGTGATGTAAGTATTTAGTATATGATTTCATGACTATGCCTAGGATTATAAGGTTTTTTCCTTGATAATGTATCTTGTTGCGTTTATGGAAGTTTGAGGGAACAATATGCATTGAATGAATCTATGGGTGCTTGATGAGAATAATCCATTAGAGTTCTAAGTCAATACCATGGAATAAGGTACCTTACGTTAAAGTTCAAAGTTACAAATGTTAAGTGATTATTCATGTTTATTTCCACTCGTGGATTTTCATAAGCCTTGATACTAATGACATTTGGTTAAAGCTCAACATTAATGATCCCAAACAATTTAACAAGCTTTAGAGTGTAGATGTTTAGACTAGAATTTTTTTCAATAATCACCCTCTTAACTCTCTTCTAGGGAATGATAATCTCAATGTAATAAGGTAGGTTATCCATGTAGTATTATTATGGAATCTCATTTTTTTGAAAAATAGTTTCCTAATAATGATTGAATTACACTTCCAAATATTTGAAGTGTGAAGGGTCAATGTTCCTTGGAAATATTGACTCCTTAAGAGTATTATAAATCATGTCTTTATGAATAGTGTATATTTCAAGAAGGTTGAAGATTGAGATTTTGGATGAAAATTTTTCAATCTTCTCTAAGAGATCGTAATGACCATTTAAAGGAGTGGAAAAATATGGTCCTAAAAGAGTGATACATATGCATCATATTATAATGGTGTAATATTGATATTTTTATATAGTTGTGATATAAAAAATATAGCCAATTAGAGAATCAAAATGATAACAATCCTAAAAAAACAACATGATTGGTGTTATCACCTTTTAAAGATTGATGTAAATTTGGTTTTTCTTTGGCTTGTTTATATTTTGGAAATGAATTTTTATATATTCATATCCTGTTACCATTTGATTCGGGTCCTCATTGATCATCATGGTCTATGTCCCCGTGATCCAATAAGTCCTAAATGTAGTATTTGATCTTCCTGCACCAATTGGTGCCATGAGATTTTATTCAATGGTATTCATAATATTGTTTTTCTTCATACCATACAATATTAGGAGCATATTGATCAAATGTTAGTTATTGAGATACATCATCATGCTTTCCAAATTAAGATGATGTAATATATGTGATAAAGACTCACCCAATGGTTTCTATTATCATCATTTCTTCTCTTGTTTTCATGGCCCATGAGTGATTGTTAATTTAGAGGTATTTTGTATCGCATGGATGTGTTCAAAGTATTTAAATTTTTCACCCTAAATATTTTTGTTTTTATTAAATAATTTAGGTTTTTATCATAGTATTTTAGGAATTGTTTTGGGAAACACTTTTCTAAGATACCCATTTTAATTGACTACCCTTATCAATTACCTCCTCCTACTTACACATTGCCTTTGGAGGTAGAAATAAATTTTAGGATGTAGATTGGGAAAAATATGACCAATTGATATTGAAGAATTAAATATGGGAAGAGGATAATTAGGATCCTTAAGTCTCATAAATATGTTGCAAAGTTTTCATTTTTGCATTATTTTCCATTATAAAGGTTGAGAATTATGATATCACTTTCCATACATTGAAATAGAAGTGTCAAACCTATATCTTTGTTATATTAGTGAATGTGGAGATTGGTTCTTTAGGGAGGAGGAGGATAAATTTTGATCCTAATTTAAGATGGAAGAATCAAATGATATAATTATCACTATGAGATACTTCCTAGAAGTCCATAAATAATTCCTTCATTTGATATCAAGGGTCGCTTTCCTCATTTTTCTCAATTTTGGGAAATGCAAATCCCATACAAAAGGGAGTTTAAAGAGATTATATGTAAAAGGGGGAGGGCCATATCTTCTCAAAGTGGTACTTAATGGTATGTACACTATTTTTCTCTTATAGACAACAAAGGGAATCTTGCATAGATTTCCATTCTTATTTTAATGAATTTCTACATGTGGGTGTTGATGGTATGTCTACGCAGTTTTATTTAGAGACTTGAAACACATAATTATTTGTTTTAAATGCTTCGTGCATCCCTTTTGATTTCTCAATTTGTATGGGAGAGGCTATATTTGCAAATTTGTGACTTAAAGTCTATATTTGGTCTTCAGCCATCACTTCTTCCTTATGAGGTGTATGATGTTATTTTTCAACCTCCTTTTCCTAATTGGGATTCTTATTGATAAGAACTATTTGATTCCTAGTTTTAGATGAGTTTTGAGGTATATTATAATTGGAATCCTTCTTATTTGTCTTAGTATTTCTATATTTATATACACGATTTGGTTTTAAGATGTCATCAACATTGTTTAGAGAACACGTTCTATTTTTTTCTTCCTCACATTTCAAGATTATTAGGAAAGGAAGATTAAAGTTAAGAGGATGTTTTGTACCTAATTCCTATAAGAAAAGAAGGAACATGTATTTGTTTTTAATAGCAATTTTTTTCCCGGTGTCGTACTATGTTTACATATATAATGATTTTTGTCCTCCTCAACACTATCAAAAATCCTAATCTCTTCTTTTAATATATAATCGAGAAGTCCATGTGGGAAGGGGTTATGTTTGTGTCATTTATGACCTAAAGTCCTAAACATTTTTAGGTTCCATCGTTTTCTTTGAAAATGTTACCTAATTTTTGAATTAAACTATTTTGGATTGAAGGGACATCTAGGAAAATTTGGGTAGCGTAAAACTCGTGAAATAAAATATTTATCCTAGTTTATAATTATGTTGCATGTTTATATTATTCTACAAAAATGAGGCTATGGAGTTATGTTTGTGTCATTTATGACCTAGACTTTTTAAAGGTTCCATCATTTTATTTGAAAACATTACCTAAGTTTTTTAATTAAACTATTTTGGATTAAAGGGAGATCTAGGAAAATTTGGGTAGCATAAAACCTGAAAAATTAAATATTTATCCTATTTTGTAAGTATGTTTCATGTTTATATTATTCTACACAAAATGAGGCTATGGGGTTATGTTTGTATCATTTATGACCTAAAAATTTTATAGGTTTCATCATTTTATTTGAAAACATTACCTAATTTTTTAATTAAACTATTTTGGATTGAAGGAGATCTAGGAAAATTTGGGTAGCGTAAAACCTAAAAATGAAATATTTATCCTAGTTTTTAAGTATGTTTCATGTTTATATTATTATACACAAAATGAGGCAGCATAGTAGCTGAAATTTGAATCTTTTTTTGGGTAGATTATTAGTTTCTTAAGGATTTATAAGTATATTTTTTCATTTCAATGGTTTAAAATGAATGTTTTCACCTATATTTTGGATTTGGTAAATAAAAGTAGGGGTTATAAATAACATTTGAACTCCTAATGGTGTACTTGAGTCTATAAATCATATTGGAAAGTTTAACGTTATATGTCAAAAGGGTTGATCAATTTCAAAGAGTTTTGGATGTTGACAGTTATGTTTGAAACCGATTGTGTGATTTCTACATAGTTTTATCAATTGGTGTTTGTTACAGATTTATTTCACCTTGATGTAGTTTATTTTGATGCTCAAATTAGTCTCACCCCATTTGTCATTGAAATTCCTCAGTTTGCGGCCTCTTTCATGTTTTCTATCTCCCCATGTTGGTGCTTGAAAAGACCCTGTCCGCCATTTGGTTGTTGTGATCAGTCCCTTCCTGGGTCGAGGATCACTTAAAGGTCCAGAATTTGTTTTTCGTTTCTCTATCCATCTGAAGGAGACTGTCTCGGACCTTAGACACATGGCGCCTTCCGCTGAACCTTCAACTTTTTGACAGACTCTTCCATACTGAGACACGTGTTGAGCCCGGGCTTGTTTTGGGTCTCTACTATTTGGGACCATCTCAAAAATGCCACCGAGACACGTAGAAGGTGGGGAAATTGAGAAATGGAGCTTCGGGGTCATTTAATATTTTTTACCTTTTGTAAAAAAGGGATAAAACCGTAAATTAAAGCGCAGCCCTGGAAGAAAAGTAATGTCGGTGTTGAATAGTCAAAAATGGAGATGCAGGCCCGCATGGAAAATGTGGAACTTTTTGTCTTTCTGAAAATAAGTATAAAGTGAAAAAATGAAGCACAGGTCCACTGGGACCCACATCAGAAGCTAAAGGTAGAAGGGTAGAGCTACGGGAAAAATTTGGAAAATTTTCCTTTTTCCAAAAGTTATAAAATGTCAAAAAGTGCTCCCAAGCCCGTTCCAATCACATTTTTCCATGTGGAGGGCTCAGATTAAAATTTGAAAGGAAAGATCAATGGTAGTTGTGCATTTCATTTGATTTTTCCACCATTGAAGCTCCAGGATGTTTGGAGATGCATTTTTGCATCATTCTTCATCAAGTTTTGGCAAATTTGTGTCATTTTGGTCTACAAAGTTTAATTGAATCAATTTGGGAGATCAATTTGTAAATATGAAGTACTTTTGAAGTGGATTTTTGCTCGGGCTTGTGCAAAAATGTAAAATTCTAGATCCAGAAGTTGCAAAGTAAAATTTTAGAGGAAAAGGAGGGAAAAAGGATGAAATGATGAAAGTGCAGGTGCAAAAGGTGAAAAAGGTGTTGCCTCGAGAGCAAAAAGGGATGACCTGTCAAAGTCCAGCTATGCAGAGGCTCCGAAAAATGATTAAAAAGGGGATTTCTTACATGAAAGAATCAGAATGATTAAAGGGACTCCCGAAAAGTTATGGCATGGCATCCTAGTCATTAGTCGAGGGCCCAAGAAATGTGATCAGTTCACAATTGGTCCACCTAGGAGATTTCAGATCTGAATTTGTTAAATGCCGTTGTCTAAAACTAATTGGTAACAAGCATTGGTCCTCGAATATTCCTCCCTTTTGGGGGAAATTGAGTGAGAAAAAATGTATAAATGCAATGAGAATAGTCTTGCAAATGGTCAGAGTATGAATTCTTGAGAAAAATTTGAGAAAGTCGTCTTCCCAAGAGACCAAAGCCAAGATTACATGTTATTGCATTTTTTGTTATATTTTTTGTCGTGTCAAGTTGGTTGCAAATGTATAGCCATTGAAAAGCTCTGATATTTCTCTAGAAGCTTTCCCCTATTGATGAATCTAAGAAATTTTGGAATTAATTTATGTCTAATCTCTAGAAAATTTGTGTCTGCTTTATTTTCATAATGTCTCGTAAATAGTTTATTTCATTCCTATTGCAATATTACACTGAATTTTTTTGTGAACTCAGATAGGATCTCATCCCTATGACAAGATAATGGTATTTGCAATTTCATTTCAAGAAGATCCTCATCTTGGATGAGATAAACAAATTTAAAATCAATTTATCTGTCATTTGTTGATAAATATTATCTCTAAGTCTTTGGGTGTACCTTAGGCATGATTAATCAGAAACTTTAGTGTTTAATTGAGTCTTCCAATTTGAGCCTTCATGTTAGAGTCTCAAATATTATGTGAAAACGTGTTGATCTGGGCCTCTATTGAAGCACACCTTCTAGTTGAAGGAACGTCTTGACTGTTCTGAAGCTTTTTATTGTGAAGTTGTTCATTATTGTGAATTCCCTCCAAAGATCTAGTATAATCAAATTTATCCTACTTCATCTCCCACCAAAATCATTTAAAAACCATTGATCCACCCTAAACTACCCCTGTTTTCCCTGTGTATCAACAAAGGAACAAAATCTACTTGCAAAAATATGCAGAACAATCAGGATCTCTTAATGTCTTTAGTAACCTTTGCCTTGTATTGAAAATATCTCCATAATCTGGAAGTGACAACTTGTGAGAGTCAGATTTGGTGTGTTGATCATATTTTCCCAAGGTTTTCTTTATAAAATTTGTGCAAAAGAAAGGTATTTGCATCTCCTTCAATAACAGAGGTTACAAAATAGGTTCTCTTACCTTGGTTGAAAGGCACAACCTAAAATAGTTAGGATAAGATCAAATCCTTTTAAGGTGCTACCCACTTCTTCAAGGCCTGAGTGCTAAAAATTTAGATAAATTACTTCCCTGGCTACAAAACGACATACATAATCATTTATCTACTTTTGAGTGTCCTGTCAAATCCATGATGTTGCTCGGTTTGTGAAGAAGAGTAAATCTGGGTACCAACATGCTTTTAGCGCCATTGCTGGGGACTTGTTGAAAATATTTGAAATATTTGGATACATATCAAACCCTAGTAATGTTTCTTACAAATTTTGTGTGCAAATACATTGTTAAGAATTCATTTTATATACAAATTGTGATATTTGTTTGAAGTTATATTCTTTGTCTTTAATTTATCTAGTTTCCAGCAGTTGTTGCACTTTGCTTGCATTGTGATTGATAAATTTGGGTAAAAGAAGATCAGATCTGATAAGTTTTGTAAGATTCCAGTACTGATAGACATTTGAAAAATTATCTTTTAGTGCATTTTCTCACATCTGAGGTGAAAATCCTTAGTGGTGACTCCATGTTGATTTATTTTGGACAAATGCCAATGTCTTAACCTCTATCAATGTAGATTTTTCATTAATCTTTGCAAAGCTAGAAGGAAGAAGATATTTATTCACCCACGAACCTAGTAGAAGGTTATTTCTAGAGTTTGGACATTTGAATTCGGGAGGAAGAATTTGGAAGGTTGTTAGAGATCAAACATCAAGAAAAGAGATCTCCATTGGTGAAACTAATCAACATGTGATTGAAGATTGCAAATACTTCCTCAACCGCTTTCAATCAGGTAGTCTCTTTGTAAATCTAAATTCTTCATTTGGAGATGGGCCTTCTTTTGTATTTGAAAGATTTGCATCTCATTCTACCCCTGTATTTTCCAAATCTAATAGTGTCTTCCGTGAAAAAGAGCCATTAGGGGATAGTCATTCTGAAAATTGTATCCATGTACCACACAGACCCCTCACTCCTCATCACTTTGTTTCTCCTGTAAGATCACCTCCTTAGAATAATATGGCTCAGCCTCCACCTAGACCTCCATTTGTCATTAATAATTTTGGTCCCATCAGTTTTAGAGGTATGGCTAGCTATCTAAATGTTGTGTCATAGGATGTAAGAAACATATTGCCTAAGTTTCAAGGAAATAATGCAATAACTAGTGATCAACACTTGAAACTCTTTGTCAATATGATGGAGGATTTCAAAATAGAGTTTGAAGATGTATACATTAAATTATTTATTCATACTCTAGAAGAGGATGCAAGGGACTGGTATAAAGATCTTCCTAATAACTCTATTGATTCTTGGACTGAAATGAAGAATGCATTTAGATTGCAGTATGGTGAAAAAATAGACCCTAGGTTTCTTTTGTTAGAATTTTAGAATATTAAAAATAATCCTAATGAGTCAATGCATGATTTTAATATGAGATTCAATAAGACATTGAGAATATTTCATGTGAATTTGAGGCCATGTGATGAATCTTGTCTTATAAAGTATGCTGATGCATTTGACAAGAAGGCTGCATACTATTTGAGGGATAAAAACCTTGGCACTTTGAGGCAAGCCTTTACTATGGCTCTGCAAATTAATAACAACATAAAAGCAGTTGGAAAACCTCCTAAGAGGGAGGGTGTTAAACTGATAAACCCAGAAAAACCTCAAGCAAATAAGAGTGTGGATTTGGAGAAGGCTGTTAAAAATTTGGCAGGGGTTGTCAAAGAAATCTCTTACAAACTAGCCCAGGAAGAGAAAGGAATTTGGTAGAGTTCACAAGGTTAGCAAAGGGAAAAAAATCATGACAGATTTGGAAATCATCCTAGGGGTGATCAGAGGTTATATGACAGAGGTAAAAGACCCTTGGGATCTGCAAATATACATCCCCAACCATGTGAAAGTAGAATGGTGCCTGATCCTCTAACTACCGAGGTTTCCATTATTGATGAAGCCACCAAATGGATTTGTGTGGTTGATGCTTTCTACCCCATCCTCCATGTGAAGTAAATCAACAAGAAGAAGAAGCTGCTAATGATGATGGTACTGATGATGATGCATGCATAGTGGATTCCTCTATGAGTTCACAATAGGGAGCAACCTCAACTGAGCTGATGAGTGCCAGAACTACTAAAGATTTCTAGGATTGCATTCACTAGGTATTACCTCTTCCTCCCACTCATACTTTTGAAATTGATATGGTGCAAGATTTTGAACTTCCTAATAATGATTTTGAGTACCTAAGAGCTCTAATGATTGAGAATTATGATGGAGGGATACCTTCTGAGGAGGATAGGAAATTGTTAATGAATGTTATGGTTGGCCATGAAAAAGAATATAATACCAGGAGTAGGGTTGCTAAAGGGGCAAGGCCTTAGGCCAAACCAAAAATTCTAGTGCTTACCAGTATCCCAAAAGAGACTCCAAAGAAAGATACATCTGGCAAAGGCCTTGTTGTCTCAAGTAGAACTTGTGTCCCTCCCTATGCTCAGACTATAAAAAATCATGTGCCATCAGATGAATTTGTAAACCTCCCTCCTAACACTACATTACCCAAATATGTTCCTTATGACATAGCCCAAATCTTGAGTCAGATCAAGATTTTTGTTCCTATTGTTGAATTTCTTAGAATCCCTAAGCATAGGAACAGAGCATTCGAATATTTGGGGTTTAGAGAAGAAAAATTCACCCAAGGTAGAAATGTTGAGACTCCTCCTACCATTTCAGATTTGAAAAAACCCCAAGAACTAGAGGAACCAAGTGAACCACCTAAATTTTACTTGGTAAAATCTTTGGTTGAGTCTCAATTAAATGTTGATCCATTTTTTACAACACTGATTATTAAAGACAGACTACTGCACAATTGTATGTTTGATTCCAGAGAATCATGCAATGTTATGCCTTTGGAAGTCATGAATGAATTAAACATTAAAGTGACAAAGAGCTTATGGAAATTTTACTACAATGGATTCTAGAGAGGTGCCCGTTGTATGATGTGTAAAAGTTTTGGTGGTACAACTTGCAGCTTATCCTGGGTAAGAACCTAAAACTTGATGTTGTCATTGTTGATTGCCCTGCCAAATGGGGCATGTTGTTATCAAGAAAGTGGGCTGCAAGTGTTGGTGGAAATGTTCAGATGGACATGTCTTATGCCACCATACCAATTAAGGGAAACCTTGTGAAGTTACCTGGTGAAAAGAAGATGTTATATCTTATTGAGGACCCCAACAATGCTTCTTATGAAGTATTACATGCAAATATTGATATTGATAACTCTGTGAGTTATGTTACTTTAAAAGAATATGAAATTGATCAATGTAGGTATCATGAGTAGGATGATTTTCCTGAGACTTTGATGTTTGATGCAGCCTCGAAAGATGTTAGAAAACTTGACCCAGCACAAAGGATAAGCCTGAAGAAATGTGGTTAGATAGTGACTTGGATGGAAAAGAGAGGCAATCATATGACCAACTGTTAAAAACATATCAGAACTGCTTAGCATGGTCATATCCAGAATGACAGGAACTTGAAGTTTTTCCTTGATTTTTTCTTTGAATCAGGATGCTCTCCATTTGTACAGTGTATAGTTCTTTGTTCCCATCTTGCTTTTGTGTTTTGTTTGTTCTAGTCCTAGGTGACCTGGTTTTGCTGGTTTCTTGGTTCATTTTTAGAGGATGGTTATGGTTGTTCTACTCTACAAGATTATTCTTTGAATATGTTTCCCAATGGTCTTTTTTTGGCACTTGGTATGCTATTTGTTCTTGTGACACTCATAGGGAGTACCCATCTCTGACTCTGAGCCGATGTTGGTGCTCAAATTAGTCTCACCCCATTTGTCATTAAATTCCTTAGTTTTCATCCTCTGTCATGTTTTCTATCTCCCCATGTTAGTGCTTGAAAAGACCTTGTCCTCCATTTGGTTGTCGTGATTAGTCCCTTCCTGGGTCGAGGATCACTTAAAGGTCCAGAGAATTTTTTTCGTTTCCCTTTCCATTTTAAGGAGATTATCTCGAACCTAAAACACATGGCACCTTCTGCTTTGAACCTTCAACTTTTTGATAGACTCTATTGGTGACACACGTGTTGAGCCCACACTGGTTTGGGGTCTCTACTTATTGGGACCATCTTAAAATGTGCCATTGAGACACGTGGCAGGTGGGGAAATGGAGAAACGGAGCTTTGGGGTCATTTAAGGTTGTTTACCTTTTGTAAAAAAGGATAAAATTGTAAGTTGAAGCGTGGCCCCAACAAGAAAGTAATGCCAACATTGAATAGTCAAAAATGGAGGTGTGGGCTGCGAGGAAAATGTGAAACTTTTTCCTTTTTGGAAAATAAGTATAAAGTGAAAAAATGAAGCGCAGTCTGCTAGGACCCACATCAGAAGCTAAAGGCGGAAGGGCGGAGCTGCGGGAAAAATTTGGAAAATTTTCCTTTTTCCAAAAGTTATAAAATGTCAAAAAGTGCTCCCGAGTGCCAATTTCAATCACATTTTTCCATGTGGAGGGATCAGATTAAAATTTGAAAGGAAAGATCAATGGTAGCTATGCATTTCATTTGATTTTTCCACCATTGAAGCTCTAGGATGTTTGGAGATGCATTTTTACATCATTCTTCATCAAATTTTTGGAAAATTTGTGTCATTTTGGTCTGTAAAAGTTCAATTGAATCAATTTGGGAGCTCAATTTGTAAATCTGAAGTACTTTTGAAGTAGATTTTTTCTTGGGCTCATGAAAAAATGAAAATGCCAGATCCAAAAGTTACAGAGTAAAATTTTAGAGGAAAAGGAGGGAAAAGGGATGAAATGATGAAAGTGCAGTGCAAAGGTGAAAAAGGCGTTGCCTCGAGAGCAAAAAGGGATGACCTGTCAAGTCCAGCTATGCAGAGGCTTCGAAAAATGATTAAAAAGGGGATTTCTCACATGAAAGAATCAAAATGATTAAAGGGACTCCCAAAAAGTTGTGGCATGGCATCCTAGTCATTAGTCAAGGGCCCAAGAAACGTGATCAGTTCACAATTGGTCCACCTGGCAAATTTCAGATCTGAATTTGTTAAACGTCATTGTCTAAAACAAATTGCTAACAAGAAAAGGTCCCTCGAATATTCTTCTCTTTTGGGGGAAAATTGAGTGAGAAAAAATGTATAAATGCAATGAGAATACTCTTGCAAATGGTTGAGTATGAATTCTTGAGAAAAAATTGAGAAAGTCGTCTTCCCAAGAGACCAAAGCCGAGATTACCTATTATTTTCTTCTGTGTTATATTTTCTATCGTGTCAAGTTGGTTACAGATGTATATCCATTGACAAGATCTGAGATTTCTCTAGAAGCTTTCCCCTGTTGATGAATCTAAGCAATTTTGGAATTAATTTGTGTCTAATCTCTTGCAATTTGTGTCTGCTTTATTTTCAGAATGTCTACGAATAGTTTCTTTCGTTCCTATTGCAATCTTACACCGAAAGTTTTGTGAAATCAAATAGAATCTTTTCCTTGTGATAGTCTAATGGTATTTGTAATTTCATTTCAAGAAGAGAAATCATCTTGGATGAGATAAACAAATTTAAAATCAATTTACCGTAATTTGTTGAAAAATATTGTCTCTGTAAGTCTTCGTGTACCTTACTCGTGATTAATCAGAAACTTTAGTGTTGAATTAAGTCTTCTAATTTGAGCCTTCATTTTGGAGTCTCAAATATTATGTGAAAACGTGTTGATCTGGGCCTCCATTGAAGCACACCTTCTAGTTGAAGGAACGTCTTGACTATTCTGAAGCTTTCTGTTGTGAAGTTGTTCATTATTGTGAAGTCCCTCCAAAGATCTGGTATAATCAACTTTATCTTGCTTCATCTCCCACCAAAATCATTTAAAAACCATTGATCCACCCTGAACTACCCCTGTTTTCCATGTGTATCAACAAAGGAACAAAATCTACTTGCAAAAATATGTAGAACAATTAGGATCTCTTAATGTCTTTAGTAACCTTTGTCTTGTATTGAAAATATCTCCATAATTTGGAAGTGACAACTCATGAGAGTCAGATTTGGTGTGTTGATCATATTTTCCCAAGGTTTTCTTTATAAAATTTGTGCAAAAGAAAGGTATCTACGTCTCCTTCAATAACAGAGGTTACAAAATAGGTTCTCTTACCTTGGTTGAAAGGAACAACCTAAAATAGTTAGGATAAGATCAAATCCTTTTAAGGTGCTACCCACTTCTTCAAGGCTTGAGTGCTAAAAAGTCAGATAAATTTCTTCCTAGCTACAAAACAACATACATAATCATTTATCTACTTTTGAGTGTCCTGTCAAATCCATAATTCTTCTCGCTTTTCAAGAAGAGTAAATCTGGTACCAATAGTTTCTCCTCATGGGTTTATAAAATCAATTTTTACTCGAATAAAATAGCACGATTTATTTTTTCAAACAAGATGTGAGGATATTAAAATAAGTGTAACCTAATGTAGTTTTTATAACCTAACTAATATATTAAAGCTTGTGAGGGGATTACTAAATATACCTTTTAGTAATTGAGACACAAGTCCATGAATCTAGGTTGTGTTACCTAATGGCTAGGATTGAGCATTAAATTCATTCTAACCATTTCAATGGAGTTATTAAAACAATGAAAATCAATTTATGGGTCCATTCTAGGACTTTTTATTAGATGCATGTTGGAACATAATGATTAAGTGGTCTAGAAAACCCTTAATTAATATGGGTCCATCACTATTATATAGGTTAAATATTTAATAATATGAAATACTTTTCTATTTTTAAATATTCATACCTAGGTAATATAAATTAGGTAAGTATTTAATAATGTGAATCATTTATGTTTCTATTTATTAAATACACTCACCTAGGGAGATGTGTCAACCATTTTAGGTTGAAAAGGGTGAGACATACTCGATCACCTTATATAAAATTGACTTTAGGTCCTCATTTGATATAGTCGGAAATATATCAAAGGTTTGCAAGTCAAGTGATTTGGTTTTACCCTTGGTAAATAGGGTTTCAAGGAGGATGTGATCTTAATGAATGTAAAATAAGTTCTCTCAAGTAAATGTTGACCAACATAAGATCACACTTATTTTTTGTCAACTAACACCATTTTTCCCCTTTTTGTGCTTCAATCTAAATTTTTGTATATTTTAAGCACTTAAGGTCCCCTGAAATCATTTCCATCAGATAGGAAATTTCTTCCCCTTTCAAGAAATATAAATAAGTCCTTCTAACTCCTCATATTTTGCAAATAGCATGCCAGGTGGGCTTGGGAAGGATTTTTTTGGCAAATACGAGTAAGCGGGCCCAGGGAAGACTTTTCACCAAATGGAAAGATTGCGGACCGGTAGAGGGGCAACGGGTGATATTTTGGAATTTTTGCACTTTTCACAAAAGGAAAGTTATAATTGTAGGCCCAAGGGCCCAAGGATGATTTCTTTTTCTAAGTTAATATGTTGGGCCGTAGAGGAAATTTTTCCCAAGTGTATATTCGGGCTGTGGGTGGGTGCGGGGCATTTTGGAAATTTTGCACTTTTTACTAAATGGTATAGTTTTCAAGTGCAAGCCCACGGGCTTGTGGATGTCTTTTTCAACAAATGTAAAGTTGTGAAGCAATGGAGGGTGCCCATGCCTCATCGGTACAACTCCAAGGATATAATCCAAAAATGGAGACCCCAAACAAGTGTAGGCCCTTCACGTGTCCAAAAGTCAAAAAGGGTGACAGAGCCATCCATTTAATCAACTAAGTATGGAAGGGCCAGCGGAAGCTTTCACATGTCTCAATGGCATAAATCCAAAGGTTAAATCTAGGGGTAGTCTCCAAATAAGCGTGGACTCGCCACATGATCGAGTAAAAAGAAGACAAAGTCGGTCGTTGAAGAGTCCAAGACCGGTGGAAGCCTCCACACGTCATCTTGGCACAACTTCAAGGTTAAAATCTGGAGCTGGTTCCCAAATGTGCATAGAGCTTGTTCCCAAATGTGCACAGAGCTTCCACATGTCCTAGGTTTGAAAAAGGGATAGAGCCGGTCATTTAATTTACTAAGTATAAGAGGGTTGGCAGAAGCCTCCATGTGCCTCATCGGTGCAACTTTAGAAGTGAGACCCAAGATAGAGTCCCTGAATGAGCGCCAACTCTCCATGTGTCTAGGGTCCAACAGAAGTCAAATGGGCAGCATGCCCAAATCAGCTAAGTATAGATGAGCAAGCGGATGGCACCAAGTGTCTCATTAGCAAAAATTCAAAGGCACGGCCCAAAAGGTAGTCCCCAAATGAGCACCAACCTACCATGTGGTCAAACTCCGAAAAGGTAAGGTCGGTCATTGAAAATTCAAAAATCCTACAATGGCCTCCACATGTCTTATTTGTGTAACTTCAAAAGAAAAATCGGGGCAGTTTCCAAATGAGCGCGAAGCCTCCACGTGTCTCGGGTTGGGCACGGTGTGTCACCACCAACAGGAGGGCTTAGGTAAAGAACAAAGGAAATAGAGAGGCTTGTGGAAAACACCACGTGTTTCTTCAAACAATTTCATGAGAGAAAGAGGGGGTTGAATCTTCATGATGCGTGAGGTTACCACATGGGTTTTGCATGGATGGAATCTTTTAATTTTTGTGAGCTCCCAACCCCGATCATTGAGACAACCATATCTTTCAACTAGGAGGTCGATTCAAGTGGGAAAGGACATTTTCGAAATCTCTAGGTGCCACTTTTCTCACCCACAACCATTATGCTTTAGTCCACCATTTCGAGGCCATCAAGTCTCCCACCTACCACCATGATGAAGAATGGGCCTCTTTCTTAACCAGCAAGGAATAACACATGGGAGAATGGATTTTGTAGTAAAGACCATATTGTTGCATGTGGATTCAATGCTCTTCCAAGGGTGGTTGAAACATGATTCAAATTATTCCCTCTCTCCTGATCTCATTCTTCTATATATTGTAAAGGAGGGGCATTTTTCAAAAGGTTGGTCATTGTTTCCTCGTGCCCCCTCTCTCTTTCTTCCTTAGGGTAGAATGTGGATTCTAAGCCTCCTCTCTTAGCTCTGTAATGGCATTTCCTTACCTCTTGCTCACTGATGATGTACTATGTGAACTCATGGAGAAATAAAATATGTTTTGTGATGCATATTGTCCATCTTTTTCTTATTTTATTGTCTCTTCTTGCCTCTCATCATTGCAGGGTATATTGTGCATACTCTAATGTTTATTTCATGTTCTGGGAGATTTTTTTAATGGGTTTTGAAGTGGTGTTCTATGTGAACTTCATCTTTGGTCTATGATGCATCTTTCCATCCTCTCCATTGCTCACCTCTCTCCATTTCAGGTAGTTGGATTTGTGATCAGCCACTTCCTTTTCTGGTGTATCACCACTTAGTGTAGGCTTTGTTTTCATGTATTTCTCTCTCTCCTTGTCTCCTTGGAAGGTTAGATTAGCATTTGATAGTTTTCCTGTACTAGAGTAGCTTATGACAAGTAGTTTAGGAAGAAGAAGTCAGCTTTCTCCAGAGGGCCATCTCAAGTCCGCAAGTCCCACAACTTGAGAGATGGTCTAATGATTTGCAATCACACCAAATGCCCCACTCAAAAATAGGCCATTTGAGGGTGCTATGATTTTGCAACAACCATTTTGGCACACCCGAGAGGACACTGAGGTTAAATTTTCTCATCTTTCTAAGGTGTCTCATTATCAAACAACAAATCTTAAGCCACCATGTGACCACACAACAATTTTGGAACACCCAATGGGATAGGTCTGAACCACCTTACCACTTCATTTTATCAATTCGATGTGTTCTTGGTGAGATTCATCCTTTTGAGGCACATGCAAAGCAAATCTGTGACTCCATTTTCTCAACAACCCATTCTCTGAGTTGCAAACCTTCTTTCCATCCATTTCCACCCACTATTCTTTCCATATCTTTCATTTTCTCCCATTCCATGAAGTTGTGCAATCATGACTTCATTTCCCTCTTGAACTCACTCTTACAACAACAATAGTGCAGCCCACCTCTAATGTATTTCACGACTCCTCTAGATCAGCATTATGATCAAATCCAGAATCACTATGGCTACCCCTATGAGTAGTACCAAGACCAGTTCAGCTATGGAACCTACCAAGAGGGATATGTATGTAGTGAAATCAACTACATGTAGAATGTTGATTTGTAGGAGGAGATCCAGCCTTTGGAGGAAAGCAGTGGTACAATCAAGGGCCACACCTCATATGAAAGCATTCAAAATTGGCTATAGGGCACCTTATCCATGGGTCGACCCTATACCAAGGCATTACAACTCACGGGATAAGCTCAAATTCATGGTTGAAAGTTTTCCCCAACTCGTGCAATGGATTGAGGAGATTGAGGCTTATGAGTTGGACATAAGACAACCTTGTCAATGGGTGAGTCCGTCATCTCATATTTTTTATTTTCCTCTTTCTCGATCATTATCATCACAAAGCAGTGTCATCATGAGTCTAGCTTCCCATCTACTTCCCCTAGTGTTGAATTCCCTTCTCCATCCCCTAGCCTTCCATCTCACCTCAATTCTTCTTCCCTTTTCCCTTCCAGATTCAAGTCCCTCTCGCCTAGTTGTACCATAAATGAACATCCCCCTACCAACGCCCCTTCCATAACTAACATCATCGTGTTCGATGATTACATGATAATTAAAGAATGGTGTGACTCATGCAACTTTGACTTTTACAAAATTCCTTGTTGAAGAGGAAATCATACGGTGCTGTTCCAGAAAAAATCGAGTTAGCCCCATAGGGCACAGTTATAAAGGAAAACCATATCATTCCATAGGCTCCAAATGCGGAGTAGGCCATAGAAGAAACTTCAGTTCTTCCTCCCACTTCATCCCCTTCAATCTCTAATGTCAAAGAAGAGTTTGAGATCTCAAAATTCAGGTTTGAAGATGAGGGGAACCATGGTGATAAAATTACAGATCCGAGGACACCATGGAGGAGGTCAAACACACTCAAAGAAGACAACGAGGAGGCAATATATTTGTCTCACTTGGAGGATTGCCTTGATGAAGAGGAGCCCGAGGAGATCACATCATTTTCTCCTCCATCATCCACCTTCCAAGAATATAAGTCCACTTTGCATGGAGGAAAACATCCAAGGACATCATCTCGACATCTCACAATAACCCTCTCGGAACAAAGGTTGGAGGATCTTCATCTTCCATGTTCTTCTTAGGAGGAGGAAGGAAAAACGAGGATTCCATCTCTCCCACATCACTTACTCGGGAAGGTCCACAATAAGACTCCATTCTTGGATTTGAAGTTCGAGCAATGGGCACATCTATTGGATTAGACCATGCCCCAATCGTACTTTTCTTCATTGGAGCCATGGGAGAAGAAAAACTAGTCATGACCACTCCAGGCATGAAGATAAGTATCAAATCACCAAGAGTCACCATCAAAGCACCTCCAGAGTCTAATGCCAATCAACTTGATGAGGTATTTTTTATTAATGTTGATACCTTGATGATATGGGTGGAAGATCAGCTTATGATGAATACAAGTAGCCATATTTAGTGTCAAATCATTTTCATGGCTTCCCTTTTTGAGAAAGGGAATCTACTTCTCCTGCCCAGCCATGAGGATTCGTTTAAGTTTCCTTTTTCTCTGGTTAACATAGAATAGGTATATTTTTATTTCATCGTAACAAATGCTTGTGCACACTCTACATATTCCACTTGGAGCATGTATGATTTCTAGTTTTTACATACTATGTCTGTGGTATTTTTTTACTCATGAATAGTGCATTAGAAATGGCATTTGGTGAGACCAACTCTAATTTTAGTGGTGTTCCAAGTGGCTCAGGGATCAGATTTCAGAGTTAAAGATCAGTATCAGGCTATCATTCATAACTCCATGCCCAATGGATGCTTCAAGGCAACTGATCATTTCACCTAGTAGGTAGGTGATCCCCATGAGTCACCAAATTGTTGACCAAAATAAGCTCACACTTATTTTTGGTCAACTAACACCATTTTTCCCTTTTTTGTGCTTCAATCTAAATTTTTATATATTTTAAGCACTTAAGGTCCCCTGAAAGCATTTCCATTAGATAGGAAATTTTTTCCCTTTCTAGAAATATAAATAAGTCCTTCTAACTCCTCATATTTTGTAAATAATGCGGTCGGTGGGCTCAGGAAGGATTTTTGCCAAAAGCAAGTCGGCGGGCCTAGGAAGGATTTTTTTCCAAATGCGGGTTGGCGTGCACAGGAAGACTTTTCACCAAATGGGAAGATTGTAGACCAATAGGGTGGCAAGAAATATTTTGGCATTTTTTCCTTTTCACAAAAGGCAAGTTATAATTGCGGGCCCACGGGCCTGGGGATGATTTCTTTTACTAAGTGAATACGCGGGGCCATGGATGAAATTTTTCCCAAGTGCATATACGAGCCAGCGAGTCTCACGGGCATTTAGGAACTTTTGCACTTTTTACAAAATGGCACAGTTGTCAAGTGCGGGCTTGCATAGCCTTGGGATGCCTTTTCACCAAATGTAAAGTTGTAAAGCTGCGGAGGGTGCCACGTGCCTCATCAACGGAACTCCAAGGATAGAATCCAAAATGGAGACCCCAAACAAGTGCAGGCCCTTCACGTGTCCAAACGTTAAAATGGGGACAGAGCCAGTTTAATTGACTAAGTATGGAAGGGCCAGTGGAAGCTTCCACGTGTATCAATAATAGCGCAACTCCAAAGGTTAAATCTAGGGGTAGTCTCCAAATAAGCACGGGCTCACCACTTGGTTAGAGTAAAAAAGAAGACAAAGGTGGCCATTGAAGAGTCTAGGACTGGGTGCAAGCCTCCATGTGTTAGCTTGGCGCAACTTCAAGGTTAAAATCCAAAGTGGGTTCCCAAATGTGCATGGAGCTTCCACGTTTCCCTGGTCCGAAAAAGGGACAAAACCGGCTATTTAATCAACTAAGTATAAGAGGTTTAGCGGAAGCCTCCACGTGCCTCGTCAGAAAAACTTCAGAAGTGAGACCCAAGGGATAGTCCTTGAATGAGTCAGCTCTCCACGTGTCTAAGGTCTAACAGAATTCAAATGGGTAGTAGGCCTGAATCGGCTAAGTATAGAAGAGCCAAAGAAGAGTGCCACGTGTCTCATGGGTGGAAATTCAAAGGCACACCCAAAAGGTAGTCCCCAAATGAGTGCCAACCCACCATGTGGTCAAATTCCAAAAAGGTAAGGTCGGCCATTGAAAATTCCAAAAGCACGCGGAGCCTCCACGTGTCTTATCCACGTAACTTCAAAAGAAAAATCTAGGGTCAGTTTCCAAATGAGCGTGAAGGCTCCATGTGTCTTAGGTCGGGCACAATGTCTCCCCTAGCAAGAGGGCTAAAGAAAAGAAAAAGGAAATAGAGGGGCCCATAGACAACACCATATGTCTCTTCACATAATTTCATGAGAGAAGGAGGGGTTGAATCTTCAAGATGCGTGAGGCTGCCATGTGGGTCTTACACGGATGTACTCTTTTAATTTTTGTGAGCTCGCAACCCCAATCTTCGAGACAGCCATGTCTTTTGACTGGGAGCTTAGATTTGAGTGGGAAAAGATGTTTTGGAAATCTCTCAAGTGCCAGACTTCTCACCCACATCATTATGCTTCAGCCTTCCATTTTAAGGTTATTAAGTCTACCACCTACTGCCATGATGAAGAATGGGCCTCTTTTCTTGACCAGCAAGCAATAGCACATGGGGGGCATGGATTTTTTAGTAAATCCCATCTTGTTACAAGTGGATTCAATGCTCTTCCAGGGCGGTTGAAACAAGATTCAATTCTTCCCTCTCTCCTTCTCTCATTCTTCTATATATTATAAAGGAGGGGCATTTTTCAAAAGGTTGGTCATTGTTTCCCTCCTACCCCCTCTCTCTTTCTTCCTTAGGGTAGAATGTGGAGTCTAAGCCTCCTCTCATGGCTCTGTAATGGAATTTCCTTACCTCTTTCCCACTGATGATGTAATGTGTGAACTCATGGAGTAATAAAATATGTTTTGTGATGAATCTTGTCCATCCTTTTCTTATTTTATTGTCTCTTCTTGCCTCTCATCATTACAGGGTATACTATGCATAATCTGATGTTTATTGCAGGTTTAGGAGTTGTGTTTAATGGGTTTTGAAGTGGTGTTCTATGTGAACTTCATCTTTGGTTTGTGATGCATTTGTCCATCCTCTCCATCACTCACCTCTCTCCATTTCAAGAAATTGTATTTTTGATCAGCCACTTCCTTTTCTGGTGTATCACCTCTTAGTGTAGACTTTTTTTTCATGTATTTCTCTCTCTCCCTGTCTCCTTGGAAGGTTAGATTAGGATTAGATATTTTTCTTGCACTAGAGTAGCTTGTGGCTCATAGTTTAGGAAAAAGAAGCCAACTTTCTCTAGAGGGCCATCTCAAGTCCGCAAGTCCCACAGCTTGAGAGATGGTCCATTGTTGTGCAATCACATCGGATATCCCACTTAAAACCAAACCATTCGGTGCTTGTGATTTTTCAATAAGAGTACAAGGTTATTTTCAAAGTTTTTTTACCCTATTGGGGTTTCCCACTATAAATATTGTGTCACCTGTGTTATTTATTTCATATAATTATTTCTTTATTTATTTATGTTATGATGTAATGTTTATTTAAATATTTATTGTAACATTATATAATATGTAAGTTGATTAAATCTGTATTTATTAGAATCCTCAAATTATAACATAAGTAATAGAGTGAGGTAAATTAAATAAATTAAAATCAAATGTTTTGTATTTTATTTATTTAATTTGTACGGGTTTTTTCAACCAACCCGAAGGGTATTTAAAATAACCGGGCCCTTCTTTCCATTGTGCAACCTATAGTTTTTTCTTTGTGAAGAATCAAGGTGAGTTCACAGGTGGAAAATTTGGAAATTTGTAACCTTTTGTGAAAAGTTTTGGACATGTAAGGGTAAAATATTTGAAATATTTTTCCATAGTTTTAATATGTGCAAGTTGAATTTTGTCAATGGTAAATGAAGGAGGAGACAAAGCTCCATCAAAATAGGATTTTAATTTTTCCATTGGAAGCGTGAAAAATGTTGTCTCCTCTGTAAATTCTAAGGTTTATGTAGAATTTAAAATTACATGTCTGTAAATGTTTTAAATATTTTTTTCATGAGGGGCCCCCATAATAAGGGTTATATGTGTTTTTTTAAAAGTATATATATACTATAGTTTATAATTTTTTATAGACTATATGTTGTTTTTTATTTACATTATATAAACTATATAACTCTTTTTAAAAGTGAATATATTTTTACATTAAAAATTATAATAGGCTAATATAATGTATTAAAATATAACCTCCCTAATATTATACGAAGAAGAAATTCTAGAATTTCACATTCTAAAAATACACTTTGCAAGTTTTGACTCTAATAAATTTGAGGGTCAAATGACTGTCACAAAAGACTAAACATAAGGTAGTATGACGTTCATTTAGATGTCAAATTTAAGCTCGTAGGTTCCATGAAACATTCACTGTGTTAAAATTGTCGGTCAAATAATGTCACAATAGACCAAAAATAAGTCATAATGATGGTCATTTTGACATCAAATTTAAGTTGGCCGGATCATTTTCTACATTATTTTTTCCAAAAATTTGAATTTGTTTTGCATTCTTGGGGGTTTCTTCTTCACTTCTGTATGGTCAAAAATTTTTTAATATAAGTTTGGGGTATAATGCAAATCCCTTTATATTTTAGGTTATTATTTTGATCATGGGAGATTAATTAATATGCATTGTAATGACAAAATTAGTTATGATTAAATAGTTTATGTAGATCTATAAAATTTAGATCTGATTCTATTAAAAGTGTTTCTTGTTTTGATAAATATGTATCTAACTCTGTGGTACATTGTATATTATAATGGGGTGTGTTTTACAGGTTCAAGTAAATGATTACGTCTAGCTATTTCTGTCTTGACAAAACCCAGATCCTGAATGGAACCAACTACAACATTTGGAAGATCAAGGTCAAATTAAAACTTATTGAGGAAACTTTGGATATGAGGTTTCTCCCACCGGTTGTCAAGCAATCGTAGAAAATATGAATGCATTCTCGTAACGAATACGGGAGGCTCTTTCCATGATTCTCGCGCAATGTGAATGATGAATACATTCTACACATTGGTAATATCGAACATCCGAAAGAGGCATGGATGTAAATAGAATCCATTTTTGAAGGTACATGTTTATCTACAATTATTAAATTACTTTTAGAATTGCTTACAAATCCTATGAAATGAGATGAAAAAGTAATTAATTTCTTAGCCAAAATTAAAAATATTAAAGCACAATTAGATGGATGTAATTGTGATTTAATTACTGAAAAATTAATCTTCTTTATTGTTTATTTAAATATGCATGAAAGATTTAGGAATTCTATTTCTATCTTGAACTCTAAATATCGAACAAAAATGATATGCCTGATTTACATACCTTGATATCACTTATGATATAGAAATAGCAAGTGATGATGAACTTTGAATCTAAGGAGAATGTCTCGAGGAACTTCTTGCTCATAATTCAAACTTCAAACCTCGCAAACCCTTCGAGATCAGAAATTTAGATCTAAATATTCTTTTGTTGATAAGAATTTTTTTCTTTTGATCAATTGCATGTTAGATTTAATGGTAAATGTCACAAATTAGGTAAATTTGGACATAAAACGAAACCTTTACAAAATAAGAAACCTATCCATAAAAATAACAAACAAACTATTTCTTCTAAATATAATTTAAGGAAAAATGATAGTTCTAATGACATTCCTAAAACTGTTGCATTATATGTTGCATTGTATTCTTCCTCTAATTTTGAATGGATTCTAGATTCGATGCATCGAATCATATGATTGTTGTTTTAAATTCTTTATTTGATGTTGTGAAAATCAATGAACACGTGTATCTTAGAGATAACTCATCTTTAGAAGCAATAGATAAAGCAAAACTAAAATTTGCTAATGGTGTGTTAAATAATGTTTTATTTATTCCCAAACTCAAAAAGAACCTTTTATCATGTTCTCAATTAACTCATGCTAGTTTGGTTATTAAAATTTTGAAAGATACTTGGTATATCAAGGATAGTAATGATAGTATAATAGCTGGTAGAATTCAAAGATATGGTCTGTATATTTTGATGATTTTTATTCTAAATCTTGTTTTTTTCTCAAAGTTTGAATAAGTCAAAACTATGGCATGAAATATTAGGACATGTTAATTATCGAAGTTTATATGAAATGGATAGATATAATCTTGGGAAAGTTTTTCTTATGTTGTCTTCTTCTCATGATGTGTGTGAAGGGTGTTTACACACAAAACAAAGTGCTAAACCATTTCACTCACATCTTGAAGAGAGTTCATCTTCCCCACTAGAACTTATTCATAGTAATGTTAGAGGACATCTTGAAGTAGCTTCATTGAATGGTTATTTATATGTTGTGACTTTCATTAATGATTTCACTGGGATGATTTATGTTGATGCGTAATCACAAAGCACCTCCGAATGTATGCAATTTGGTGGGTTGAGACTCTCGGTGTGATTGCATAACATGGAGCTTCTCCCTAAGTGTGGGACTTTGTGAATCGAAAGCTCTCCGGATGAAGTCCGATTCCTATTCCTCTATCTAGGTGCACACATTCATATTACAGAGGATCTACTCTAAAATATATTCTAAATTTTCAAGGAGACAGGGTTAAGGAGATGCAAGAAATAAAACCTAAAATAATAAGGGTGATGCACCAAAGGAATGCTGAACACCTACTTTGCCATTAAACACAAACCATTAAAAATGAAATACAAACACTATGCACATATAACCAGCATTGTAATGAGAGATTAGAAAGATGTAATAACAAAAGAGAGGGTTGAAAATCATCCACAAACTTTTTATTGTTGCTCCAAAGATTTGATATAGTGCATTACAATGGCCAAGAGGCAAGATTGCATTTATAGTTTAGATGGGAGGTTTGAACTCCAAAAATTCACTTATAGATAAGGGAAGAAGGGAGGATGCAAAGCGAAATGTCCAACCTTTAGAAAATTGCCCTTACTTACAATATATAGGAAGAATAAGAGAGAAAGGAGGGAAGAATTTGAAAACCTACTCCAACCACCCAAGAAAATGCATTGAATTCACCTACTCCAACCACCCCAAAAATGCATTGAACTCACCTACAAAATTGATGGGTTCCATGACACAACCCATGCCTTCATTAATGTTCCTTGTTGGGCAAGAAAGGAAGACCAAACCTCATTATGGTGGTAGGTGAGAAGTATAACATCCTAAAAATGGCGGACTGAATTTATCATTTTTCATTAATGGTGGCAAGTGAGTAGAAGACATTAAGAGCCTTCCAAAAAGTCCTCCCTTGCTCAAATCTGAGTTCCCGGTTGAAATATATAGTTGTTTAAAGGTCAAGGTCGGGAATTTAATGTGGGCTCACAATATTTAAAATATTCTATCTCGTAAACATCCTTATTTCAAAACACCGAACAAGGGAAATTTTTATTTTATTTTTTTGATAACGTTCACCGTTATGCATTATGAAATTCAAACACACGTTCAAGTTTTAATAATTGTTCTCTGCCCAAACAACACAGTTTGGATCACACAATTTCTTTTTAAAAACGAATGTTCCCTGTTCGCATATTTACAATATGGAACACACATTCAATGCCATTCAATCTTATAATAGATTCTATATGCTGCTGTAAATGACTCGATGAACTGCCGATCTTCCATTTTCATGGCTCGGATTTTCAACGATCCTTCATTTCATGACTCGGCAACAACCGATCCTTCATGTTCATGACTCGGCAACAACCGATCCTTCATGTTTGTTTATGCATAGTATATTATATATAATTATTCTCATAACCTTCCCCAGTTATCGAAGTGATCCATTTAAGAAGCATATCTGAATATCTCATTCTTCGATATTCATCTCGACATCCCGCATCTTAAATTAAGTGATAAGGACAACGCAACCAGCAATTGCGATACTTTGGCCAAATATTTTCACATGCTTTGCATGATCATATTCCTGGATGTGATACACATCTACGGAATACGTCCTTCACTTCACTTCACCTGTTATCTAGAATGGTCTTTCCTGGCTCCTACCAGTCCTCATCGTTTAAGGTCAGTTTTAAACTTTCAATTCCAGCTAGTAATATGAACGGGTATAGGAAGGCACTCCTGGTAACTAAAGATACGCAGACATACGGTGTCATTACCCCACGACTCCGTGTGTCTATTTGTCTTTAGTGTTCCGGAGTCACTCCGTATACCAGATCATACCCTATGCCCCTGCTAAGATCTACACATTCAGCCTATGTATTCTAAATGTTTTAATTCGGGAGGGCATTGCTATATGTCAGCTGCAACATTGTGTCGTCATGAAGACCCCGTCTTCATGAAGACACCTTGCTGTAGCTGGCGTATGCCAATGTCCTGCAGAATCCACCCATCGAGAATACACATCCTGCTCAAGTGACTTAGCCACGAGTTAATAATTAAAATCAACTTTCAGCATTCGTGTTGATCCCTTGATCCTCGTTTCCGTTGCAGTTGTATATAACTAAGAGGGACTAAACCGTCCATTAGTTTGTTATGTATCTTCACCTTCGTATCGAAGGGCTACAATTCCTTACTTGGTTTATTTCTTAATCATTGGATTAAGCAGTCCGTACCGACGGACGTGATAAGTTTAACCTATTAAACTTAGCCAAGATTTTTCCAACTGCAACTAATTTCAGAATGTTAACTTATTAGACGTCATTCAAACGAGGTCTAAACTTCGAGAAATGAATTCATTTGTTCTCCTTAACGTTATATAGTTAAGGTCCATTAGTTATGGATATATTTATCCTATATCCTTTATTCTGAATTTTATCAAACGGGATCATTAATGGAGTTCGAAAGCGAAGTTCGATTACTCAAAGTTGAATTGATATTCCTTAGCTCCTAAGCTAATCCTGAATACCTTCCGATTATGGAATCATACTCTTCTTAATCCTTTTTAATGTCAATTAAAAATTCATCTTTACCCAAGTATGAATTAATTGCATTTTCAACTTAAAAGTTGCATTTAAGTAAGAATAGACATCAGTTTCAATTCAGCATCCATCCAAGGACAATGAAACAATTCCAAATCAAGAAATAACATCATATTCCCAATTTAAACAACAATATCAAACTGATATAATTATTGAAAATATCACACTTGTAATTGTATTCAATATTTCAAGTCATAATTTGTACATTTGCCAATCCAACTGGGTTGGGCATAGTTTATACAAAACATCCATACAACTCATGGACAGAAGAATATATTTTCTTCTTTTCACAATTCCTCGAAGAGGAATAAAAGCAACAATTACAATTCATTATCAAATCAAAAAGCATCAGAAAACAGCCAAGTCTTCATTCTAATCCAATTCCATCTGCAAAATGAATTGCACGGGTCAGTTCAATGAACTGAGCATATTAAGCACTTATCCTTAAAATAGGGTGCTTCAACTAACTGTTTCAATAAAAGAACCCTGCTTTTATGAAACGACAGTTAAACATTAATCACGAAATAGGCACAAAAGAAAGATCAGCATAACAACTGAACTATCAAAAATATCATCACAATCAGCCAAGGAACTGCTGTCCCGTTTCCACATAATCATTACAAGTATCAATTCACAATATTTGTAAAGTTAGGAATACAAGTAGCTTGCTGCCTATAGCATACAGTTATCCCTTCCATGCCTTTCATTAATAACAAATGCAAAGGATGAAACTAACTGAAATATAAATTCATTACTTTCCTTTCCGTTCATGAATCATATTAAATTCAAAGCATTCAAGTACAGACAAGAAAGCGAACAGCAATGCATATAGTTGTTCCCATCTAAGCACTATAAAATTCATTATTCACGAATTCCGTGTTTCCAACTAAATGAAAGAAGAAAATATCATTTTTCCAAGTCATTCATTCATATCTCTATTTCTTTCACATGTCTGTCCTAACAAAGGGAATCCAAACGAAAGACAATTCAAGATAACAACAGAGTTCGAGTGAAACTTACAAAATCCATTCGAATTCACTTTCCTAAGCAAAGGATAATTTCATTTATAATCAGCTTTAAATGAAAACAGGGAAGAATTCATCATCCATATCCATACTTCATTGGAATCAGACTCATTTAAAGATCCGAAACAGGTTAGTACAACATTAGGTACATCCAAGATCAAAAAATATAAGGCTGCATACCATATATTTTCCATAATAAAAGAAACCATATTTCTTTCACGCATGCTAAACATAAACAATATTTCAATCATGCAAACTCGATTAATCACATGATTATCTAATTCTAGGAATGTATCCCGCCTTAGAAATAACATTTATTCATTGTTGTTACCTACAACAAGTCCAATATCCACATGCCTATGAATTTCATCAAGTTAGAACAAAAGCAATTGAAAACGAATTCAATTCCCTTTAATTTCACTAAGAAACAATCATTTGTTCCGAATGAAATAAAAACACTCAATTCGTGTTTATCTTAGCATGACAGCTCAACTTATGAAGATAACAAAACATTTATTCTCATTGAAAAGCAACTCACATGCCATCGTACGCTTCAATCCAACATGCCACAACAATAAATATCCAATTCGAGTTCTATCTCGATCAACCGTTAACTCCAAAACAACATTCTCCGATAGTTCAAAAACAAAGGTCAAACCTCAACTATAAGACGCAATGAAACCAATTTTTCCATTACAAGAAAAGAAAATATTTAATCATTCCTTACACAGTAATACAAAACCAATTTATAATTGCATCTACAAACTCCAAACAAGAAGACCGAGAAGCATCAATGAACACAATGAAACCATCTTATCCTCAAAGTGAGGGAAACACACCCATTAATATGTTTAAGAGGAAAATAGTTAACTTTTCCTATTCCACAAATACCCAATACGTATCTGTTTATTTCCTATTCAAGAAAGGCACAAAGAAAGAAAATATTGCAATTACTTCATTCAAAACGAAATCGATACTCATAGAAAACCAAATACCATTTTCATTAAAATCCGTAATAAAGTGAAAGGAAGAGGATATATTTCCTTATAAGTTTTAATAAGAATAAACTTAAACCAGCTATTGCTAAATCACAAATGAACAACACGACAGAAGCGCTTCATTCGTGAATACTAGGACAGTCGAACTCAGCGACCAATAACAATAATTCATATTATTTTCCAAAATGACAATGATATAACACGATCAGTAATTTCGTTTCCTCTTTTCATGCCAAGGCGCTCCAAGCCCAATCAAGAAAAAATGTTTACACTATAAGGAAATGCTTAAACAAATTTCCAATTCATACAACATGTACAGAGACGAAAATGTCTATTTCCAACTTGATTCATACAGAAACAAATCAAGACCAAGCAACTAGAAACAATTTTTCATATCATTTTCCAAGCAAAAGAGAAGTAAGAATCGATAAAAACCCAAATCGAACAGACTTGACAACAGTCACAAAATCAAAACCCAAGAGCAGGGTTGTTTTAATGATACACTTAATCAAAGAAAAGATTTTTAAAGAGAAGGGCTTAACATGCCTGTATTCTCTCTTCCAAAACTCGAAGAAAGATCCATTTGCCGCGTTTTTCCTTCCACAGCGACAGCACAAACTTTCCAACACTTCCTTCCTTCTTCAGGCTTAACAACAGCCTCCAAACTCCAAGAAAAATGTCAAATGCTAAGAGCTGGTTCGACTGAACCAAGTCGGAAAAAAAACCAAATGCAGAGCAACTTTGCCAAAACCAAATCGAAACAATGAAAAATCAAATTCCCTCATGCTGTTTCCAAGGCGAGCTGGTCGCGAGGACCGAAACAATTAATGCAATTAAGGCTCTGCCTTTTTCCTTATTTTCCACGCCACCGCCACTTGGGTTGGCAAACTCTAAATTTCAAAATTTCCATGCAAACTGAATTTGGCTCTATTTCTAAATAGATGCCTCTACTTCCTTACCTGCCCCGCCAAAACTGGCGCTGTCCACGTAGGGACAGTTTATTAAATGCCAATGAATGCCCTTTCCATCCTTATCCCTTTCCTCCCAAGGGTCTGCGTACCCCTTAGTTTAGGATTAGTTTAGGTTGCACATAGCATTCAACCTAGGTCTTAGTTTAACCTTAGGTTTTAGAACTTAGGTTTATTTCCCCTTTTTTTTTTGAATTTAAAAATCCACTTAGGATAGTAGTGTAGGATGTATGTTAGGCTTTAGGGTTAGTTTAGGTTTAATTCACACTAACCACTAACACTAACAACTTCCATCCAGCCTCCTTACTAACATTCACGTTAATGCAGAGCAGGACATTCCGTCCTTCAGATTACGTGCCAAGGCCACTCGTGTCTAGGCATTTCTTGCCTCACGAGGTCCCAAATTCGACAGTACAGGGTTCAAGAATCGAACCCCTGTCGTTGGCTTTTTCGTGCTAGCTGTTCACACTGCGCAAACAGCGCCGCACGCTCATAACAATCTCACCCGGTTCAAGTGTGAATCGACACAGAAATCACAAGAGGACCTCGGCATACTTGAATCAATGGAATTGATTCAGGGTATGCTATCAATCAGCAACAAGAGCTAGCAAGAATACGAAAATTTGTCGTCACATCAGCAAACACACAAGTACAATATTTGATGTCCCATGTAATAAATCACAGTATGCAAGAATCCAAATTAGCAACACATTCTCTTAAGATCAAAACATATCTTAACATGTTTGCTTTCATTTCAGCAAAGCTATAACAAGATGTAAAACATTCACCAAGTTAACATACAAAATCGTAGTGTTACATTCTTCCTCCTTAAAGAATCATCGTCCCGATGATCGATTAACAAATCAAGGAGTTCCTAGGACAAAGTTCAGTTATTGTCCTTTCGCTCATAAGTTCATACCAAAAATGATTCTCTCTTAAAAACATCGTTTTAAGACAACCGCATAATAGACTAATAATTGTCTAAATTTGGTAAAATTATCAGCTTCTTCGAATTTCAAATTCAGATTAAACAGTGTGGAAAAGTAGATCTCATTTCTTCGAGATTCTCCCAAGTTGCACTTTCTTCGCCGAATCGTCCCACTGGACCTTACATTGGTTCACTTCGCGATTTCTCAAGTACAACTCAAGCGAGTTCCCAAAGACTCGAATGGGCTTAACCACGATTATTCCCGGGTCTTGACCTGCAAGGAATTCCAATTTAGCACATGGGATAAATCATCACGTATTTCTTAAGCAAAGAAATATGAAAAACATCATGCATTTGAGACAAAGTAGGAGGTAATGCTAGACGATAAGCTACAGGGTTGATTATTTCAACAATTTCAAAAGGTCCCACGTAACGTGGCGACAACTTGGCAGCCTTGCCAAAAGTTATGGAGCTCTTTTTCGGCTTCACCCGAAGAAAGACCTTCTCCAAGTTTATAATGCTCACAACCCGCTTCAAGTCTCGTATAGCTCTTTTGCCTATCAAGCAGCCTCCTTTAGATGTTCCCGAATCATTTTGATTTGTTGTTCCATTTCCATAAGGATTTCTGGCCCAATTACCTCTCTGTCTTCAACGTTGTCCCAGCTGACAGGGGTTCTGCATTTTCTTCCATACAATGCTTCAAAGGGCGCCATTTTTAAAGAGGCATGGTAGGTGTTATTGTAAGAAAATTCTACCAGGGAAGGTATTCCTCCCATTTATACTGCTGGTCCATGCAATACATCCTTAGCATGTCCTCTAAAACTTGATTAACTCTCTCAGTCTGTCCATCCGTTTCTGGATGATATGCAGAACTGAAGTTTAATTTAGTTCCCAAGGCCGCATTAAGCGTTTGCCAAAACCTTGATGTCATCCTCGGATCTCTGTCCGATATGATTAATTCCGGTATTCCATGCAATCTGAAGATTTCATGTACAAATCTTCTTGCTAGCACTGGTGCATCGTCCTTCAAATTACCAGCAATGAAGTGTGCCACTTTGGTCAATTTGTCGACTACAACCAGGATAATGTCATGTTTATTTCTTGACATAGGCAATCCTTGAACGAAATCCATCGTTATCACTTGCCATTTATACTGCGGAATGCTGTGGGGATACAATAATCCAGCAGGGTGCATATGTTCCACTTTAACACGCTGACATTCCAAGCAGTGTGTTACAAACTCTACCACATCCTTTTTCATTCCCTTCCAAAAATATTGCTGCTTAAGATCAGCGAGCATTTTTGTAATGCCAGGGTGTCCAGAAAAAGGTGAATTATGGAATTCAGTTAACAATTTCCTCTTAAGTCATTTGCCACAGTACATATACCTGCTTTTCGAACCTCGAACTCCTTCGTTATCAAAATGGAATCCTTTATACCGATGTCCTCATGTGTCTGCAGCAAGTGTGCTGATTTGACTTGGCTGAAATAAGGATCTCATTCCAAGGCATCTTTCACCTCATCCTTAAACCGAGTTCTTAACGTTATAAGAGCAGAGATATGCTTCCTTCGACTCAGAGCATCTGCTACTCTATTTTCCTTGCCCTTAATGTAGCTTATATCAAAATCATACTGAGACAGAAATTCTAACCATCTTCGCTGCCTTGCATTCAGATTTGGCTGAGTAAAATATACTTCAGCCCCAGATGGTCTGTTTTTAATTCAAAGGGCTTGCCAAGAAGGTAATGCCTCCATATTTGAAGCGCATGAACAATGGCAATGAGCTCAAGATCGTGTGGAGCATAGTTCTGTTCATGTAACTTAAGCTTTCTGCTTTCATAAGCGATAACATGGTTATTCTGTAATAGAATACCTCCAAGGCCTTCTCCTGAGGCGTCCGTTACAACCATAAAATCTCCATTTGGATCGAGGCATAATACCAAAATAGGTGCTGTAGTTAACTATTCTTTTAACTTTTTAAAGGCAGATTCACATTTGTCTGTCCAGACAAATTTCTTTTCTTTCTTTTGCAGCGAAGTGATTGGGGCAGCAATTTTTGAAAAGTCCTTGACGAACTTTCGATAATATCCAGCCAAGCCCATGAAGCTCCTCACTTCGTGCACGTTCTTAGGCGTAGGCCACTCAGTTATAGCTGATGATCTTTGAAGGGTCAACAGATCCCATCTTTGCTATAACGTGTCCCAAATAATGCACCTCTCGCATCATAAAAGGAACATTTGGACAGTTTTCCATACAACTTCCTCTTTCTTAAGATTTCCAAAGACTATCCCGAGATGTTCTTGGTGCTCTTCGACATTTTTAGAGTATATAAGAATGTCGTCTAAGAATACAAGCACAAACTTGTCTAAGTATTCTTGAAAAATGTTATTCATTAGATTCATGAAGGCGGCAGGTGCATTAGTCAGCCCAAAAGGCAACACCGTGAACTCATAATGCCCATACCTCGTTCTAAAAGTTGTTTTATGAATATCTTCCTCTTTTATTCTCAGCTGATGGTACCCTGATCGCAGGTCTATTTTTGAATAGACTGATGCTCCTCGCATCTGATCAAACAGATCATCAATCCTAGGAAGTGGGTATCGATTTTTAATGGTTGCTTTGTTCAGCATTCTGTAATCAATGCACAGCCTCAAGGTGCCATCCTTTTTCTTTACGAAAATTACCGGCGCTCCCCAAGGTGAGACGCTTGGTCTGATCAGCCCCTTAGTCAGGAGTTCTTGTAACTGAGCCTTCAGCTCTACCAACTCAATGGTAGTCATTCTATAAGGTGCCTTAGATATGGGTTCCGCTCTGGCTTGATCTCTATAAATAAGTCAAACTCACGCTTTGGGCGGAAGACCCGGCAATTCCTCCGGAAATACATCACGAAAATCCCTCAACAATGGATATCTTTCCATGAAATCATTATCTTCTTCTGTATTTTCTATCATTTTTACTGCATACAAGGTGCAGCCTCTGTTTTTAGCCCTCTTTAGTTGCATATAGCCGCGGTTTCCTAACCGCAACTTCCCGCTTTACACTCAATGACTGTGGCTTTCTGCAGATCATCAAGGCAACAGATTTGTTTTTCATAACAGTCAACCTTTGCCTTATGTTCAGCCAACCAGTTAACTCCAATAATGATATCATACGATCCTAGAGGAGTGACATACAAATCAACTTCGGTGGAGAAACCAGGCAGATCAAGAATTGCCCCAAAAAGGCACATTTCGACGGTATGGACAACATTATTCCCATAATGCACTGTCCATGTTTTATCCATTCTTGCAGCCTTTCTTTTTAATTTCAAGGCAAGTTTAGTAGAAATAAAACATTCTGTAGCTCCAGTATCAAAAAGTACAACTACAGGTTTACCGAATAACTTACCCGCAACTTCTATGGGCGTCACTTGCTTTTCAGCTTGTCTGTTAGCCACTGCAGCATGTATCCTATGCTGCTGTCCGCGATCGTCCTTCTTCAGAGGACAGTGATTCGCATAGTGGTCCTTTCCACAGTTGAAGCATCCTCCAGCTGGCCCTTTTCTAGGCTCAAATTTATTACCAGCCTTAAAGTTATCATTCTGGCTTCCATAGGACTTCTGTCCAATGCCATTAACTTTTGGGAAGCTGTTCCGCACGCTATTTACAGTGTCTGCTCATCACAGTTTCTTGTTGTTATCTACAACAACAATTTATTTTTCACACCAAACCTTTTCCAAGGTCCCCTTTTTGGTGCAAGAGACGAAGAAGGATTGGGAATCTTCTTCCTTATCTCTTCCCGTGAGCAGATATTGCTCTCACCCTGCTCTCTGTCTGATTGCCTTTTCGACAACTCCATCCATGGTGGTTGGGCCGTGGACATCCACTTCGCCACCAATGATGGGATTCAATCCCATTATGAATTTCCGTATTCTCAACTTCTCGCAACTGGTATCGCGGCACATACTTGAGGAGTTTAGTAAACCCTTCCCAAAGATTCCACCCGACACCTTCCTTGCGACCGCCTCTGAAATTCACCATTTTCCTATCAAAATAGAGTTGAGGCAGCCATCGTTGCCTAAAATAACCCTTAAATTGATCCCAAGTTATGTCCGATTCGACAATATTCAACTCAACCTCATGGTTGTCCCACCAGATGATGATGCTTCATGAGAAAGCCGATATGCTCCCCATATCGCTTTAGTCCTTCTGAGAAGTTTCTTATCGCAAAGTATTTCTCCATTTCACCGAGCCGCTTCAGCTCCGTCCCCAAGAGTTGTTCCATCAAACTTTGGAGGACTTATTCTCTTTATATCATTTGTAAGTTCAAATGCTAATCTTGCCCTCTTATTTTCGTGGGGATTAGAGCAATTACATTATTATCATCAACACCCGATTCCTCCGTTGATGTTGTCCATGGAGGCAAATGATCATTTATTTCAGCTTCATTCCCCTCCTCTTCATTGCCCATTGACTGCTGTTCCAGTACAGTCAAACGATCCCTCGTTTCAAGTAGGGCAGCAAGGATTTCATCCAGCTTTTGGGCAGTTGCTGCTTCTCCACCCTCGCAACGGGTTATTCGCAGATTCCTCTTGTCCTCCGACCATTTTCTGTTCAATAAGAAAATGTAAACTTTATTAATATCGTGGACTCATTAGGTCCAAGAGCTGTAACCTTCAGCTCTGATACCAAGATGTAACATCCTCATTTCAAAACACCAGAACAAGGGAATTTTTTTTTTTTTTTTTGATAACGTTCACTGTTATGAATTATAAAATTCAAACACACGTTCAAGTTTTAATAATTGTTCTCTGCCCAAACAACACATTGATCACACAATTTCTTTTTAAAAACGAATGTTCCCTGCTCGCATATTTACAATATGGAACACACATTCAATGCCATTCAATCTTATAATGATTCTATATGCTGCTGTAAATGACTCGATGAACTCGCCGATCTTCCATTTTCATGGCTCGAGTTTCAACGATCCTTCATTTCATGACTCCTAAGCAACAACCGATCCTTCATGTTCATGACTCGGCAACAACCGATCCTTCATGTTTGTTTATGCATAGTATATTATATATACCTGTTCTCATAACCTTCCCCGGTTATCGAAGTGATCCATTTAAGAAGCCTATCTGAATATCTGTTACTGATATTCATCTGACATCCTGCATCTTAAATTAAGTGATAAGGACAACGCAACCAGCAATTGCGATACTTTGGCCAAAGATTTTCACATGCTTTGCATGATCATATTCCTGGATGTGATACACATCTACGGAATACGTCCTTCACTTCACTTCACCTGTTATCTAGAATGGTCTTTCCTGGCTCCTACCAGTCCTCATCGTTTAAGGTCAGTTTTAAACTTTCAATTCCAGCTAGTAATATGAACGGGTATAGGAAGGCACTCCTGGTAACTAAAGATACGCAGACATACGGTGTCGTTACCCCACGACTCCGTGTGTCTATTTGTCTTTAGTATTCCGGAGTCACTCCGTATACCAGATCATACCCTATCCCCTGCTAAGATCTACACATTCAGCCTATGTATTCTAAATGTTTTAATTCGGGAGGGCATTGCTATATGTCAGCTGCAACATTGTGTCGTCATGAAGACCCCATCTTCATGAAGACACCTTGCTATAGCTGGCGTATGCCAATGTCCTGCAGAATCCACCCATCGAGAATACACATCCTGCTCAAGTGACTTAGCCACGAGTTAATAATTAAAATCAACTTTCAAAGATTCGTGTTGATCCTCGATCCTCGCTTCCGCTTGCAGCCAGATATAACTAAGAGGGACTAAACCGCCCATTAGTTTGTTATGTATCTTCACCTTCGTATCGAAGGGCTACAATTCCTTACTTGGTTTATTTCTTAATCATTGATTAAGCAAAATCCGTGCATCGACGACGTGATAAGTTTAACCTATTAAACTTAGCCAAGATTTTTCCAACCGCAACTAATTTCAAAATGTTAACTTATTAGACGTCATTCAAACGAGGTCTAAACTTCGAGAAATGAATTCATTTGTTCTCCTTAACGTTATATAGTTAAGGTCCATTAGTTATGGATATATTTATCCTATATCCTTTATTCTCAATTTTATCAAACGGGATCATTAATGGAGTTCGAAAGCAAAGTTCGATTACTCAAGTTGAATTGATATTCCTTAGCTCCTAAGCTAATCCTCGAATACCTTCCGATTATGGAATCATACTCTTCTTAATCCTTTTTAATGTCAATTAAAAATTCATCTTTACCCAAGTATGAATTAATTGCATTTTCAACTTAAAAGTTGCATTTAAGTAAGAATAGACATCGCTTTCAATTCAAAGATCCATCCAAGGACAATGAAACAATTCCAAATCAAGAAATAACATCATATTCCCAATTTAAACAACAATATCAAACTGATATAATTATTGAAAATATCACACTTGTAATTGTATTCAATATTTCAAGTCATAATTTGTACATTTGCCAATCCAAATGGGTTGGGCATAGTTTATACAAAACATCCATACAACTCATGGACGAGAAGAATATATTTTCTTCTTTTCACAATTCCTCGAAGAGGAATAAAAGCAACAATTACAATTCATTATCAAATCAAAAGCATCGAAAAACAGCCAAGTCTTCATTCTAATCCAATTCCATCTCGCAAAATGAATTGCACGGGTCGGGCTTAATGAATCGAGCATATTAAGCACTTATCCTTAAAATAGGGTGCTTCAACTAACTATTTCAATAAAAGAACCCTGCTTTTATGAAACGACAGTTAAACATCAATCACGAAATAGGCACAAAGGAAAGATCAGCATAACAACTGAACTATCAAAAATATCATCACAATCACCAAGGAACTGTCCTGCTTTCCACATAATCATTACAAGTATCAATTCACAATATTTGTAAAGTTAGGAATACAAGTAGCTTACTGCATATATAACATACAGTTATCCTTTCCACGCCTTTCATTAATAACGAATGCAAAGGATGAAACTAACTGAAATATAAATTCATTACTTTCCTTTCAGTTCATGAATCATATTAAATTCAAAGCATTCAAGTATACACAAGAAAGCGAACAACAATGCATATAGTTGCTCCCATCTAAGCACTATAAAATTCATTATTCACGAATTCCGTGTTTCCAACTAAATGAAAGAAGAAAGATCATTTTTCCAAGTCATTCATTCATATCTCTATTTCTTTCACATGTCTGTCCTAACAGTGGAATCCAAACGAAAGACAATTCAAGATAACAGTTCAGAGTGAAACTTACAAAATCCATTCGGAATTCACTTTCCGACAGCAGGGATAATTTCATTTATAATCAGCTTTAAATGAAAACAGGGAAGAATTCATCATCCATATCCATACTTCATTTGAATCAGACTCATATAAAGATCCGAAAACATTAGTACAACATTAGGTACATCCAAGATCAAACAATATAAGGCTGCATACCATATATTTTCCATAATAAAAGAAACCATATTTCTTTCACTGCATGCTAAACAGAAACAGTATTTCAATCATGCAGTCAGTTAATCACATGATTATCTAATTCTAGGAACGTATCCCGTTCAGAATAACATTTATTCATTGCTGTTACCTACAGCAAGTCCAATATCCACATGACTATGAATTTCATCAAGTTAAAACAGCAATGTAGTGCATTTTCCTTCCAATCAATAAAATGAATTCAATTCCCTTTAATTTCACTAAGAAACAATCATTTGTTCCGAATGAAATAAAAACACTCAATTCGTGTTTATCTTAGCATGACAGATTTCTCAACTTATGAAGATAACAAAACATTTATTCTCATTGAAAAGCAACTCACATAGCCTGTACAGTTTCAATCCAACATGCCACAACAATAAATATCCACCCGAGTTCTATCTCGATCAACCGTTAACTCCAAAACAACATTCTCCGATAGTTCAAACAAGGTCAAACCTCAACTATAAGACGCAATGAAACCAATTTTTCCATTACAGTAAGAAGAAAATATTTAATCATTCCTTACACGAATACAAAACCAATTTATAATTGCATCTACAAATCCAACAAGAAGACCGAGAAGCATCAATGAACACAATGAAACCATCTTATCCTCAAAGTGAGGGAAACACACCATTAATATGTTTAAGAGGAAAACAGCTAACTTTTCCTATTCCACAAATACCAATACGTATCTCGTTTATTTCCTATTCAAGAAAGGCACAAAGAAAGAAAATATTGCAATTACTTCATTCAAAACGAAATCAGATACTCATAGAAAACCCAAATACCATTTTCATTAAAATCCGTAATAGTGAAAGGAAGAGGATCTATTTCCTTATAAGTTTTAATAAGAACAGCTTAAACCAGCTATTGCTAAACTGTTAAACGAACAACACGACAGGAAGCAGTTCATTCGTGAATACTAGGACAGTCGAACTCAGCGACCAATAACAATAATTCATATTATTTCCAAAATGACAGCGATATAACACGACTGTAATTCCGTTTCCTCTTTTCATGCCAAGGCAGTTCCAAGCCCAATCAGCGAAGAAAACGTTTACACTATAAGGAAATGCTTAAACAGCTTGTTCCAATTCATACAACATGTACAGAGACGAAAATGTCTATTTCCAACTTGATTCATACAGAAACAAATCAAGACCAAGCAACTAGAAACAATTCTTCATATCATTTTCCAAGCAAAAGAGAAGTAAGAATCGATAAAAACCCAAATCGAACAGACTTGACAACAGTCACAAAATCAAAACCCAAGAGCAGGGTTGTTTTAATGATACACTTAATCAAAGCAAAAGATTTTTAAAGAGAAGGGCTTAACATGCCTGTATTCTCTCTTCCAAAACTCGAAGAAAGATCCGTTTGCCGCGTTTTTCCTTCCACAGACACAGCACAAACTTTCCAACACTTCCTTCCTTCTTCAAAGCTTAACAACATTCCTCCAAACTCCAAGAAAAATGTCAAATGCTAAGAGCTGGTTCGACTGAACCAAGTCGGAAAAAAACCAAATGCAGAGCAACTTCGGCCAAAACCAAATCGAACAATGAAAAATCAAATTCCCTCATGCTGTTTCCAAGGCGAGCTGGTCGCGAGGACCGAAACAATTAATGCAATTAAGGCTCACCCCTTTTTCCTTACTTTCCACGCCACCGCCACTTGGGTTGGCAAACTCTAAATTTCAAAATTTCCATGCAAACTGAATTTGGCTCTATTTCTAAATAGATGCCTCTAATTCCTTACTCCGCCCGCCAAAATCGGCGCCGTCCACGTAGGGACAGTTTATTAAATGCCACTGAATGCCCTTTCCATCCTTATCCCTTTCCTCCCAAGGGTCTGCGTACCCCTTAGTTTAGGATTAGTTTAGGTTACATAAATCATTCAACCTAGGTCTTAGTTTAACCTTAGGTTTTAGAACTTAGGTTTATTTCCCCTTTTTTTTTTTTTTTTGAATTTAAAAATCCACTTAGGATAGTAGTGTAGGATGTATGTTAGGCTTTAGGGTTAGTTTAGGTTTAATTCACACTAACCACTAACACTAACAACTTCCATCCAACCTTCCTTACTAACATTCACGTTAATGCAGAGCAGGACGTTCCGTCCTTCAGATTACGTGCCAAGGCCACTCGTGTCCAGGCATTTCTTGCCTCACGAGGTCCCAAATTCGACAGTACAGGGTTCAAGAATCGAACCCCTGTCGTTGGCTTTTTCGTGCTAGCTGTTCACACCTGCAAACAGGCGCTGCACGCTCATAACAATCTCAGTCCGGTTCAAGTGTGAATCGACACAGAAATCACAAGAGGACCTCAGCATACTTGAATCAATGGAATTGATTCAGGGTATGCTGTCAATCAGCAACAAGAGCTAGCAAGTATACGACAATTTGTCGTCACATCAGCAAACACACAAGTACAATATTTGTTGTCCCATGTAATAAATCACAGTATGCAAGAATCCAAATTAGCAACACATTCTCTTAAGATCAAAACATATCTTAACATGTTTGCTTTCATTTCAGCAGCTATAACAGTATGTAAAACATTCACCAAGTTAACATACAAAATCAGAGTGTTACATTCTTCCCTCCTTAAAGAATCATCGTCCCGATGATCAGATTAACAAATCAAGGAGTTCCTAGGACAAAGTTCAGTTATTGTCCTTTCGTTCATAAGTTCATACCAAAAACAGATTCTCTCTTAAAAACAACGTTTTAAGACAACTGTACAATAGACTAATAATTGTCTAAATTTGGTAAAATTATCAGTTCTCTGAATTTCAAATTCAGTTAAACAGGTGTGGAAAAGTAGATCTCATTTCTTCGAGATTCTCCCAAGTTGCACTTTCTTCGCTGAACTGGTCCCACTGGACCTTACATTGGTTCACTTCGCGATTTCTCAAGTACAACTGGCGAGTTCCCAACACTCGAATGGGCTTAACCACGATTATTCCTGGGTCTTGGACCTGCAAGGAATTCCAATTTAGCACATGGGATAAATCTGTCACGTATTTCTTAAGCAAAGAAATATGAAAAACATCATGCATTTGAGACAAAGCAGGAGGTAATGCTAGACGATAAGCTACAGGGTTGATTATTTCAACAATTTCAAAAGGTCCCACGTAACGTGGCGACAACTTGGCAGCCTTGCCAAAAGTTATGGAGCTCTTTTTCGGCTTCACCCGAAGAAAGACCTTCTCTCCAAGTTTATAATGCCTGTCAACCCGCTTCAAGTCTGCATAGCTCTTTTGCCTATTGGCAGCCTCCTTTAGATGTTCCCGAATCATTTTGATTTGTTGTTCCATTTCCATAAGGATTTCTGGCCCAATTACCTCTCTGTCTTCAACGCTTGTCCCACCGACAGGGGGGTTCTGCATTTTCTTCCATACAATGCTTCAAAGGGCGCCATTTTTAAAGAGGCATGGTAGGTGTTATTGTAAGCAAATTCTACCAGCGGAAGGTATTCCTCCCATTTATACTGCTGGTCCATGCAATACATCCTTAGCATGTCCTCTAAAACTTGATTAACTCTCTCAGTCTGTCCATCCGTTTCTGGATGATATGCAGAACTGAAGTTTAATTTAGTTCCCAAGGCTGCATTAAGCGTTTGCCAAAACCTTGATGTCATCCTCGGATCTCTATCCGATATGATTAATTCCGGTATTCCATGCAATCTGAAGATTTCATGTACAAATCTTCTTGCTAGCACTGGTGCATCGTCCTTCAAATTACCAGCAATGAAGTGTGCCACTTTGGTCAATTTGTCGACTACAACCAGGATAATGTCATGTTTATTTCTTGACATAGGCAATCCTTGAACGAAATCCATCGTTATCACTTGCCATTTATACTGCGGAATGCTGTGGGGATACAATAATCCAGCAGGGTGCATATGTTCCGCTTTAACACGCTGACATTCCAAGCAGTGTGTTACAAACTCTACCACATCCTTTTTCATTCCCTTCCAAAAATATTGCTGCTTAAGATCAGCGAGCATTTTTGTAATGCCAGGGTGTCCAGAAAAAGGTGAATTATGGAATTCAGTTAACAATTTCCCTCTTAAGTCATTTGCCACAGGTACATATACCCTGTTTTCGAACCTCAGAACTCCTTCGTTATCAAAACGGAATCCTTTATACCTGATGTCCTGCGGGTCTGCAGCAAGTGCTGATTTGACTTGCTGGAAATAAGGATCTGATTCCAAGGCATCTTTTACCTCATCCTTAAACTGAGTTCTTAACGTTATAAGAGCAGAGATATGCTTCCTTCGACTCAGAGCATCTGCTACTCTATTTTCCTTGCCCTTAATGTAGCTTATATCAAAATCATACTGAGACAGAAATTCTAACCATCTTCGCTGCCTTGCATTCAGATTTGGCTGAGTAAAATATACTTCAGCCCCAGATGGTCTGTTTTTAATTCAAAGGGCTTGCCAAGAAGGTAATGCCTCCATATTTGAAGCGCATGAACAATGGCAGCGAGCTCAAGATCGTGTGGAGCATAGTTCTGTTCATGTAACTTAAGCTTTCTGCTTTCATAAGCGATAACATGGTTATTCTGTAACAGAATACCTCCAAGGCCTTCTCCTGAGGCGTCCGTTACAACCATAAAATCTCCATTTGGATCAGGTACAGTCAAAATAGGTGCTGTAGTTAACTGTTCCTTTAACTTTTTAAAGGCAGATTCACATTTGTCTGTCCAGACAAATTTCTTTTCTTTCTTTTGCAACGAAGTGATTGGGGCAGCAATTTTTGAAAAGTCCTTGACGAACTTTCGATAATATCCAGCCAAGCCCATGAAGCTCCTCACTTCGTGCACGTTCTTAGGCGTAGGCCACTCAGTTATAGCTGTGATCTTTGAAGGGTCAACAGCTATCCCGTTTTTGCTTATAACGTGTCCCAAATAATGCACCTCTGCATCATAAAAGGAACATTTGGACAGTTTTCCATACAACTTCCTCTTTCTTAAGATTTCCAGCACTATCCTGAGATGTTCTTGGTGCTCTTCGACATTTTTAGAGTATATAAGAATGTCGTCTAAGAATACAAGCACAAACTTGTCTAAGTATTCTTGAAAAATGTTATTCATTAGATTCATGAAGGCGGCAGGTGCATTAGTCAGCCCAAAAGGCAACACCGTGAACTCATAATGCCCATACCTCATTCTAAAAGCTGTTTTATGAATATCTTCCTCTTTTATTCTCAGCTGATGGTACCCTGATCGCAGGTCTATTTTTGAATAGACTGATGCTCCTCGCATCTGATCAAATAGATCATCAATCCTAGGAAGTGGGTATCGATTTTTAATGGTTGCTTTGTTCAGCATTCTGTAATCAATGCACAGCCTCAAGGTGCCATCCTTTTTCTTTACGAAAATTACCGGCGCTCCCCAAGGTGAGACGCTCGGTCTGATCAGCCCCTTAGTCAGGAGTTCTTGTAACTGAGCCTTCAGCTCTACCAACTCAATGGTAGTCATTCTATAAGGTGCCTTAGATATGGGTTCCGTTCCTGGCTTGATCTCTATAGCGAAGTCAAACTCACGTTTGGGCGGAAGACCCGGCAATTCCTCCGGAAATACATCACGAAAATCCCTCAACAATGGATATCTTTCCATGAAATCATTATCTTCCTCTTCATTTTCTGTCATTTTTACCGCATACAAGGTGCAGCCTCTGTTTTTAGCCCTCTTTAGTTGCATAGCCGTCAGTTTCGAACTGCAACTTCCCGTTTTACACCTTGAATGACTGCTGCTTTCTGCAGATCATCAAGGCAACAGATTTGTTTTTCATAACAGTCAACCTTTGCCTTATGTTCAGCCAACCAGTTAACTCCAATAATGATATCATATGATCCTAGAGGAGTGACATACAAATCAACTTCGGTGGAGAAACCAGGCAGATCAAGAATTGCCCCAAAAAGGCACATTTCGACTGTATGGACAACATTATTCCCATAATGCACTGTCCATGTTTTATCCATTCTTGCAGCCTTTCTTTTTAATTTCAAGGCAAGTTTAGCAGAAATAAAACATTCTGTAGCTCCAGTATCAAAAAGTACAACTACAGGTTTACCGAATAACTTACCCGCAACTTCTATGGGCGTCACTTGCTTTTCAGCTTGTCTGTTAGCCACTGCAGCATGTATCCTATGCTGTTGTCCACGATCGTCCTTCTTCAGAGGACAGTGATTCACATAGTGGTCCTTTCCACAGTTGAAGCATCCTCCAGCTGGCCCTTTTCTAGGCTCAAATTTATTACCAGCCTTAAAGTTATCATTCTGGCTTCCATAGGACTTCTGTCCAATGCCATTAACTTTTGGGAAGCTGTTCCGCACGCTATTTACAGGTCTGTTCATCACAGGTTTCTTGTTGTTATCTACAACAATTTTATTTTTCACACCAAACCTTTTCCAAGGTCCCCTTTTTGGTGCAAGAGACGAAGAAGGATTGGGAATCTTCTTCCTTATCTCTTCCCTGTGAGCAGATATTGCTCTCAATTTCTGTTCCTGTCTGATTGCCTTTTCGACAACTCCATCCATGGTGGTTGGGCCGTGGACATCCACTTCGCCACCAATGATGGGATTCAATCCCATTATGAATTTCCGTATTCTGAACTTCTCGTCAGCTTGGTACTGCGGCACATACTTAAGGAGTTTAGTAAACCCTTCCCAGTATTCCGTTACCGACAGCCTTCCTTGCGACCAGTTCTGAAATTCAGTCATTTTCCTATCAAAATAGAGTTGAGGCAGCCATCGTTGCCTAAAATAACCCTTAAATTGATCCCAAGTTATGTCTGATTCGACAATATTCAACTCAACCTTGCGGTTGTCCCACCATGATGATGCTTCATGAGAAAGCTGATATGCTCCCCATATCGCTTTAGTCTCTTCGGAGAAGTTTCTTATTGCAAAGTATTTCTCCATTTCACTGAGCCAGTTCTCAGCTCCGTCCCCAAGAGTTGTTCCATCAAACTTTGGAGGACTTATTCTCTTTATATCATTTGTAAGTTCAGCTGCTAATCTTGCCCTCTTATTTTCAGGGGGATTAGGAGCAATTACATTATTATCATCAACACCCGGATTCCCTCTGTTGATGTTGTCCACAGGAGGCAGCTGATCATTTATTTCAGCTTCATTCCCCTCCTCTTCATTGCCCATTGACTGTTGTTCCAGTATAGTCAAACGATCCCTCGTATCAAGTAGGGCAGCAAGGATTTCATCCAGCTTTTTGGGCGATTCTTTGCTTCTCCACCCTACAACGGGTTATTCGCAGATTCCCTCTTGTCTCCGACCATTTTCTCGCTCAATAAGAAAATGTAAACTTTATTAATATCGTGGACTCATTAGGTCCAAGAGCTGTAACCTTCAGCTCTGATACCAAGATGTAACATCCTCATTTCAAAACACCAGAACAAGGGAATTTTTTTTTTTTTTTTTAACGTTCACTGTTATGAATTATGAAATTCAAACACACGTTCAAGTTTTAATAATTGTTCTCTGCCCAAACAACACAGTTTGGATCACACAATTTCTTTTTAAAACGAATGTTCCCTGTTCGCATATTTACAATATGGAACACACATTCAATGCCATTCAATCTTATAACAGATTCTATATGCTGCTGTAAATGACTCGATGAACTGCCGATCTTCCATTTTCATGGCTCGGAGTTTCAACGATCCTTCATTTCATGACTCGGCAACAACCGATCCTTCATGTTCATGACTCAGCAACAACCGATCCTTCATGTTTGTTTATGCATAGTATATTATATATACTTGTTCTCATAACCTTCCCCGGTTATCGAAGTGATCCATTTAAGAAGCCTATCTGAATATCTGTTACTGATATTCATCTGACATCCTGCATCTTAAATTAAGTGATAAGGACAACGCAACCAGCAATTGCGATACTTTGGCCAAAGATTTTCACATGCTTTGCATGATCATATTCCTGGATGTGATACACATCTACGGAATACGTCCTTCACTTCACTTCACCTCTTATCTAGAATGGTCTTTCCTGGCTCCTACCAGTCCTCATCGTTTAAGGTCAGTTTTAAACTTTCAATTCCAGCTAGTAATATGAACGGGTATAGGAAGGCACTCCTGGTAACTAAAGATACGCAGACATACGGTGTCGTTACCCCACGACTCCGTGTGTCTATTTGTCTTTAGTATTCCGGAGTCACTCCGTATACCAGATCATACCCTATGCCCCTGCTAAGATCTACACATTCAGCCTATGTATTCTAAATGTTTTAATTCGGGAGGGCATTGCTATATGTCAGCTGCAACATTGTGTCGTCATGAAGACCCCGTCTTCATGAAGACACCTTGCTGTAGCTGGCGTATGCCAATGTCCTGCAGAATCCACCCATCGAGAATACACATCCTGCTCAAGTGACTTAGCCACGAGTTAATAATTAAAATCAACTTTCAGCATTCGTGCTGATCCCTTGATCCTCGTTTCCGTTGCAGTTGTATATAACTAAGAGGGACTAAACCGTCCATTAGTTTGTTATGTATCTTCACCTTCGTATCGAAGGGCTACAATTCCTTACTTGGTTTATTTCTTAATCATTGGATTAAGCAGTCCGTACCGACGGACGTGATAAGTTTAACCTATTAAACTTAGCCAAGATTTTTCCAACTGCAACTAATTTCAGAATATTAACTTATTAGACGTCATTCAAACGAGGTCTAAACTTCGAGAAATGAATTCATTTGTTCTCCTTAACGTTATATAGTTAAGGTCCATTAGTTATGGATATATTTATCCTATATCCTTTATTCTGAATTTTATCAAACGGGATCATTAATGGAGTTCGAAAGCGAAGTTCGATTACTCCGAAGTTGAATTGATATTCCTTAGCTCCTAAGCTAATCCTGAATACCTTCTGATTATGGAATCATACTCTTCTTAATCCTTTTTAATGTCAATTAAAAATTCATCTTTACCCAAGTATGAATTAATTGCATTTTCAACTTAAAAGTTGCATTTAAGTAAGAATAGACATCAGTTTCAATTCAGCATCCATCCAAGGACAATGAAACAATTCCAAATCAAGAAATAACATCATATTCCCAATTTAAACAACAATATCAAACTGATATAATTATTGAAAATATCACACTTGTAATTGTATTCAATATTTCAAGTCATAATTTGTACATTTGCCAATCCAGCGGGTTGGGCATAGTTTATACAAAACATCCATACAACTCATGGACAGAAGAATATATTTTCTTCTTTTCACAATTCCTCGAAGAGGAATAAAAGCAACAATTACAATTCATTATCAAATCAAAAAGCATCAGAAAACAGCCAAGTCTTCATTCTAATCCAATTCCATCTGCAAAATGAATTGCACGGGTCAGTTCAATGAACTGAGCATATTAAGCACTTATCCTTAAAATAGGGTGCTTCAACTAACTGTTTCAATAAAAGAACCCTGCTTTTATGAAACGACAGTTAAACATTAATCACGAAATAGGCACAGAAGAAAGATCAGCATAACAACTGAACTATCAAAAATATCATCACAATCAGCCAAGGAACTGCTGTCCCGTTTCCACATAATCATTGCAAGTATCAATTCACAATATTTGTAAAGTTAGGAATACAAGTAGCTTGCTGCCTATAGCATACAGTTATCCCTTCCACGCCTTTCATTAATAACAAATGCAAAGGATGAAACTAACTGAAATATAAATTCATTACTTGCCTTTCCGTTCATGAATCATATTAAATTCAAAGCATTCAAGTACAGACAAGAAAGCGAACAACAATGCATATAGTTGTTCCCATCTAAGCACTATAAAATTCATTATTCACGAATTCCAGGTTTCCAACTAAATGAAAGAAGAAAAGATCATTTTTCCAAGTCATTCATTCATATCTCTATTTCTTTCACATGTCTGTCCTAACAGTGGAATCCAAACGAAAGACAATTCAAGATAACAGTTCAGAGTGAAACTTACAAAATCCATTCGGAATTCACTTTCCGGCAGCAAGGATAATTTCATTTATAATCAGCTTTAAATGAAAACAGGGAAGAATTCATCATCCATATCCATACTTCATTTGAATCAGACTCATATAAAGATCCGAAACAGATTAGTACAACATTAGGTACATCCAAGATCAAACAATATAAGGCTGCATACCATATATTTTCCATAATAAAAGAAACCATATTTCTTTCGCTGCATGCTAAACAGAAACAGTATTTCAATCATGCAGTCAGTTAATCACATGATTATCTAATTCTAGGAACGTATCCCGTTCAGAATAACATTTATTCATTGTTGTTACCTACAGCAAGTCCAATATCCACATGCCTATGAATTTCATCAAGTTAGAACAGCAACAGAAAACGAATTCAATTCCCTTTAATTTCACTAAGAAACAATCATTTGTTCCGAATGAAATAAAAACACTCAATTCGTGTTTATCTTAGCATGACAGCTCAACTTATGAAGATAACAAAACATTTATTCTCATTGAAAAGCAACTCACATGCCTGTACAGTTTCAATCCAACATGCCACAACAATAAATATCCAATTCGAGTTCTATCTCGATCAACCGTTAACTCCAAAACAACATTCTCCAGATAGTTCAAACAGAAGGTCAAACCTCAACTATAAGACGCAATGAAACCAATTTTTCCATTACAGTAAGAAGAAAATATTTAATCATTCCTTACACAGAATACAAAACCAATTTATAATTGCATCTACAGTCCGAACAAGAAGACCGAGAAGCATCAATGAACACAATGAAACCATCTTATCCTCAAAGTGAGGGAAACACAGTCCATTAATATGTTTAAGAGGAAAACAGTTAACTTTTCCTATTCCACAAATACCCAATACGTATCTGTTTATTTCCTATTCAAGAAAGGCACAGCAAAGAAAATATTGCAATTACTTCATTCAAAACGAAATCAGATACTCATAGAAAACCCAAATACCATTTTCATTAAAATCCGTAACAGTGAAAGGAAGAGGATCTATTTCCTTATAAGTTTTAATAAGAACAGCTTAAACCAGCTATTGCTAAACTGTTAAACGAACAACACGACAGGAAGCAGTTCATTCGTGAATACTAGGACAGTCGAACTCAGCGACCAATAACAATAATTCATATTATTTCCAAAATGACAGCGATATAACACGACTGTAATTCCGTTTCCTCTTTTCATGCCAAGGCAGTTCCAAGCCCAATCAGCGAAGAAAACGTTTACACTATAAGGAAATGCTTAAACAGCTTGTTCCAATTCATACAACATGTACTGAGATGAAAATGTCTATTTCCAACTTGATTCATACAGAAACAAATCAAGACCAAGCAACTAGAAACAATTCTTCATATCATTTTCCAAGCAAAAGAGAAGTAAGAATCGATAAAAACCCAAATCGAACAGACTTGACAACAGTCACAAAATCAAAACCCAAGAGCAGGGTTGTTTTAATGATACACTTAATCAAAGCAAAGATTTTTAAAGAGAAGGGCTTAACATGCCTGTATTCTCTCTTCCAAAACTCGAAGAAAGATCCGTTTGCCGCGTTTTTCCTTCCACAGCGACAGCACAAACTTTCCAACACTTCCTTCCTTCTTCAGGCTTAACAACAGCCTCCAAACTCCAAGAAAAATGTCAAATGCTAAGAGCTGGTTCGACTGAACCAAGTCGGAAAAAAAAACCAAATGCAGAGCAACTTTGCCAAAACCAAATCGAAACAATGAAAAATCAAATTCCCTCATGTTGTTTCCAAGGCGAGCTGGTCGCGAGGACCGAAACAATTAATGCAATTAAGGCTCTACCTTTTTCCTTATTTTCCACGCCACCGCCACTTGGGTTGGAAACTCTAAATTTCAAAATTTCCATGCAAAACCGAATTTGGCTCTATTTCTAAATAGATGCCTCTACTTCCTACCCCCCGCCAAAATCGGCGCCGTCCATCACGTAGGGACAGCTTTATTAAATGCCAATGAATGCCCTTTCCATCCTTATCCCTTTCCTCCCAAGGGTCTGCGTACCCCTTAGTTTAGGATTAGTTTAGGTTGCACATAGCATTCAACCTAGGTCTTAGTTTAACCTTAGGTTTTAGAACTTAGGTTTATTTCCCTTTTTTTTTTTTGAATTTAAAAATCCACTTAGGATAGTAGTGTAGGATGTATGTTAGGCTTTAGGGTTAGTTTAGGTTTAATTCACACTAACCACTAACACTAACAACTTCCATCCAGCCTCCTTACTAACATTCACGTTAATGCAGAGCAGGACGTTCCGTCCTTCAGATTGCGTGCCAAGGCCACTCGTGTCCAGGCATTTCTTGCCTCACGAGGTCCCAAATTCGACAAAGATCAGGGTTCAAGAATCGAACCCCTGTCGTTGGCTTTTCGTGCTAGCTGCTCACACTGCAAACAGGCGCTGCACGCTCATAACAATCTCAGTCCGGTTCAAGTGTGAATCGACACAAAAATCACAAGAGGACCTCAGCATACTTGAATCAATGGAATTGATTCAGGGTATGTTGTCAATCAAAGAACAAGAGCTAGCAAGTATACGACAATTTGTCGTCACATCAAAAACACACAAGTACAATATTTGTTGTCCCATGTAATAAATCACAAAGATGCAAGAATCCAAATTAGCAACACATTCTCTTAAGATCAAAACATATCTTAACATGTTTGCTTTCATTTCAGCAGCTATAACAGTATGTAAAACATTCACCAAGTTAACATACAAATCATACGACTTAAATAACCCTTCATTTCTCCTTTGCAAAGTCTTGTTCGATCAATTTTGCCTAAGGGGAAAAATTGGTCAACAAGTTGGTGACTCATGGGATCACCTACCTCGTAGGTGAAAAGCTCGATTTCCTTAAACTATCCATGGGTGTAGAGTCATGAATGATAGCACTGTGCGATCTTGTTCCGAAACCTTGAGCTCACCGCTGCTTGCAACTGTTGGTCCTTAACCTACTCCACTACTTGCACTCTCAATTTTCATAAGGAAATATTGAAGGTGAGATTTTTGAGAGTAGAAAATTGTCTTGACTGGAGCATTCACCTACTTCTAGAAATGGACTGTAGGCACACATTCACTTGGAGGCACACTAAATGCACAATGATACAACCTTGGAGTAATAAACATGTGCCAAAGCACTTAGGGAAATTGAAACCTACACTATAGAAAGACAATGTGCATACACACTTAGAGGAATTAAAATCCTAGGCTAATATTTACAAGGGTGAAACTTCCCTTTTAGTAGCAATGTTTGAGATAGATTCCGTTAACTGGAATCGAAGCTCCTCTCCATCCAATGTAGACAATTAGAAGGCATTGCTACTTTTACATCCTGTGACCATGTAGGGGCCACTCCAAATAGCATCAAATTTAGAATGCCTTCCTAGCTTTTCTGATTTGCATCCCACTTCAGAACTAGGTCCCCTTCTTGAAAGGTCCTTGCTCTTGCTTTCTTATCAAACCATCTTTTGACTAAGGCTTGATCTTTCTCTATCATTTGAACTGAATGTTCTCTGATTTCTTCCAATTCCATCAACTCTACATACCTAGCCTCCATTGGTTCAAACTCAGATAATTCCAACTACTTCATGAATTCCAATGTGGGAAGCTCTAATGATATAGGCAACACTACCTCTTTTCCATAGACCAGCTTGTAGGGAGAATTACCATTGACCTCTTTGGTGTGATCCTGTTAGCCCATAATGCTGATTTTAGATTTGTATGCCATGTCCTTTGATTTTCATCTAGAGTCCTTCTAATGATTCTTAGCAAATTCTTGTTTGTGGACTCTACCTACCCATTACCTTGTGGGTAATAGTTTGAAGAGGTGCTCAAGTAGATTCCATTCTTGACAGAGACCATTATGTGATCTTGAACCTAGGAACACAAATACATTTTCTGATATGATAATGGTTGGTACTCCGAACCTAGTCACCTTCCCTTCATAAAATTCTATTATGCTTTAGACTTGTTTACTTCTTTGAGTCTTTCGCCGCCTTCTTCGACTTGGTGAAATAGTCTATTGCTATGAGAATCCACTTGTGGCCTTAGCTTGATTTTGGATTGATGACCCCAATGAAGTCCAATCCCCAATGCATTAATGGTTGGTTAACTGAAATTGGGTGTAATGGGAGTGCTGCTAATCTTTCATTCCCTGTCAAGAATGCACATTTCTTACATTTTTTTATCCATGTGTAGCATTCACTGAACACCGTGGGCCAATAATATCCCACCTTCATTATCTTGAGAGATGTTACCCGTGGAGAAAAATTACCTCCGGCTTCTCCATCATGAACCTCCTGTAACACCTTCTTGATTTGACCTATTCCAATGCATCTCAGTAGAACACTATTGATGTCCTTTTTGAACAAAACACCATCAACAAGCACATATGGAAGGCTTGTAATATGAAGCATATCCTCTTTTCTTTTCTCATTTCAGGGGAATAGGACTATTTTTAATAAATGTATCATGTTTTGAGTCTAACAAGGGATAGGCACATTATCATTTTCTCGTTCTTGACCATCTTGTAGTACCAAAACAACCCCATTTTCATTACCTGCTTCAGCTTGTTGACTTGACGCCAGCTATTCACATAACCCCTTTCCACGGACCCACTTAGTGACTTTAATCTAAATGTCATATTCCATGAAAAAATTGATCTACCTGCATGTTTCTCATTTAGATCTTTGTTCAAAAGGAAGTCCTTGACTCCCACATGAGAGACCAACAACTGAATTTTGTTGTTTGAGACAAGGTGCTTGAACTTCTTCAAGCTCCTGATCACTGCAAGGACATGCTTCTCAATGAAGGAGTATCTCACTTCATAGTCCTCCAAAATTTGGCTAAAGAAGGCAACTAGTTATCCAGATCTCTCTTTGTTTTGTTGCACTAGGATTGTAGAAATTGTGTCCCCACCACCAAAGGCATAAAGCATGAATTCCTTGGAGAAGTCTGGGTTGAAAAGAGTTGGAGCTTGGGATATGGCTTCTTTGATGGCATCAAAACTTTCTTTTCCCTTAGCTATCCACCTAAATTCCACGCTCTTCTTCAACATCAGTGTTATTGGCTTCACAAGAGTAGCAAAATTTGGCACAAACCTGCGGATGAAATTGATTCTTCCTAGAAAACTTTGAAGAGCCTTCTTATGACTTGGAAAGGGAAATGCTCAAATTTCTTTAACTCTTTTTGATTGATTTTCAATCCTTCCTTTGACAAAATATGGCCTAGGAGCTTGCCTTTGTGAGCTAGGAATATGCATTTTTAGGATTCAATGATACCCCAAATCTCCTACATCTTTGAAATACCTGTCTCAGATGGAAAAGGTGATCTGCTATGTTTTTGGAGAACACAGTGATATCATCAAGATATATTAGCACTATTTTGTTGATCAACCCATTGAATTCCATGTCCATCTCCCTTTGAAAAGTGGCTCCGGCATTATACAATCTGAATGGAATTTTCTTGTAGGCATAGGTGCCCCACTTAGTGGTGAAAGCCATTTTGAACCAGTCATCTTCTTTTACCATTATCTGATTATACCCCAAGTAGTCGTTGAGGAGGGAAAATATTTCTGAGCCGGATACCACTTGTAAGATTTGTTCCATTGAAGGAAGTGGGTAATGGTCCTTGAGAGATGCTCTATTCAAGTCTCGAAATTCCATGCATAACCTGATTTCTCTGTTCTTCTTCTTGACTGGTACCAAGTTTACAACCCATCTTGAATGTTTGATTGGAAATATAATGTTTTCCTCTATTAGCTTTTTCAGCTCTTTCTTCATAAGAGGCTCAATGTGTGGGTTGACTAGTCTTTTCTTCTTCCTGATGGGCTTAGCATCTGGATCCATCTCTATTGTATGTTGTGCCAAATTCGGATTGAATCCTCGCAGGTCCTCATAGCTCCAAGTGAAGACGTCTAGAAACTCTTGGAAAAGTTTTGCAAACTCATATCTCTCTTATTCAGTGGCCACCTTACCAATTTGGAGTGTCTTTCCTTCCCCAACAAAAATAGGTTCTGAATCATCTCCCTTGACCTTAATGTTTTGTTTCTCTTTACAAAACTAGTCATTAGGATTGAATATTGACTCCAGTGTCACCAAACCTCTGGGAAGCTTGTTGGTCCGCAGCTGCACTACTTGATCCCCATACTGTTTACTCCAATTTATCTTGATTCCTAGCTGAGAATTTAGCCTCTTCTTGCAAGAAATTGACAATATTTGATCATTCACAAACACTTGTCATCTTGTGTTATTGTCTAGAATCTGCTAGCCTTATAATCACATGGATATGTGGTTGTGTTTTGTCTCTTTTGATACTTTCAACCACATCAAATGTTTCTCTAACTTCCACCAACCTATCTATAGCTTCATTCTTCTTCCTGGGTATGTATACAACGTTGAAAGATTCAAAGTCTTCAATTAGGTCCCATACCCTATTTTTGTAGCTCTTGAGTAGGTCATTCTTTACAACATGTTGCCCCCTGAATTAATTGACGATTAGCTCGCTATCACCAAATACTCACAAATTATTTATGCCTCTTTTCCTAGCCCAATGAAGCCCATGAATTAAATCCTTGTATTCAGCTTGTGTTGTTTGAATAGGAAAACTAGAAACGAAATGTTGAATAATACTTGGTGTTCTGTGGTGAAACTAACAATGCACCTCCTCCAGCACCTTGTTTTCTTCTTAAACCATCGAAATATAGTTTCCATACTTCATTTTCACCTTCATCTTCTGGCTTGGTGATGTTAGGAATGGGTGAATTTTCTTCGTGTACACAATATACACCCAATTCAGATTCTTCAATTTCCTTATATGGGTCGAATGCATGCCCTTTGTTTTCCCATTCATCCAGAGTCAAATCTAGGATACCCTCAACCTTAGTACATGTTTCTAAATCATTTGAACACTCTTCTTGGTCAAAGGCTAAGCAATTAGCATTGATAGGACTTGGCACATGAGGCTCAATGTGAAAGTTTACAATCAGCTCTAACCTGATTGTAGCCTTAGCTCCATACCTCGTCCTAAAAATCATGTGTGACCAATCATAGATAGATATCCACCAATTTTGGCACTGAAGTCTCTTAACAAACACAATGCAAAGAGTGGTGGGAGGTCAATTACAAACACATCTTACAAGACTGTGACATTTGGACAGGCATGTAGTGTTAGGCTTAAACCCTTGATGACCCCAACCATTCCTACTATTGTCCCATCTAGTTGCACTAATCCTTTTAGAACTTGCTCATACTTTAGACCCAATTGATCAGCTATTTGTTTCGGCATTACTAAGATACTTGCACCTGAATCGATCATGTAGTTATGTACCATGTGGTTCTCGAAAATTAATGACACATAGAACGGTGGAGGCTTAGAAAAATTTCTTGGTTGACCACCACCCTATTGCACTGCATTAGTGAGAACTTTCTCCTGACCTTGGTTTGATCCATTCGAGGTAGACCAATTGGCCATTACAGCTTGTAACAAATCTCATTGTCCTGGGATTGCCAATGACTCCCACATGGAAATTTTTACATGTGTTTTCTTCATTTGATCAATAATGTTGAAGGGGAATGAATTATCCTTTTTTTCCCTTACTTGGCACAACCTTCTCGGGAGCTTGAACAGGCACATGTGCTTTGCTTGTAGAGGGTGTCTTGGGCTGATTTTGCACATTTGGGGCTGAATTTGGTCTACTAACTCCTTGTTGTGTAGGAGTGGGCTGAGAAATAGCTAGATTAGATGGTTTTCCCTCCTCAATGTTTCTCTTCTTTGACCATGTGTTGGCAGCTACACCCTGAAAAGGGGGTTGATTAACTCCACAAAAGTATTTTGTGTGCCAATTGACCAATGTAGTTTCTGTTGGAGGTGCCTCTTGTTGAGTTTCATGTTATTGATTTCCCTCTTGACTTGGTTCTTGGGATACACCAATGGTTTGTACCATCAAGGCTTGGTTCAGTGCACCGTTGAAACACATTGATTGATTGTGAGGTAGATTGTAGGGGTAACACCAATCGTACTCCGTGTCATGTTGTTTTTGTTAGAACTAAGGCCCTCATGTTGAAGCTACGTTTGCATCATATGGTCGGAATGGCTTGGCTACTTGAGGTTATCTTTAGTTCTAGTTTTGATTTACATCCTGATCTGGTGGTCTATTTTTTTGATATGGGGTCTTGCTTGATACTGATTTTGAGGCTGATACGGCCTAGAACTTTGAGCTTGTTGTCTCTGATAGTCACTAGCTCATTTCCTAGGTTTTGTAGTTGTTTCATAACCTCTTGTAGCTCTTTTGAAGTGCTTGAAGAAGTATAAGCCTCACTATTGTTTTGATTCCTAGGGGCTAGAATGGGATTCAATTCTAGCATTTGACTAGTTGTAGGGGCTCCTAGTTCTAGATATAGAGGCATAGGTGGCCTAGGTGTGAGTTTACCAGCTTGGATCAAGCAATTTTCAGCTCTAATAGCAATGTTATAGGATGCGGGTAAAGTTATACCTCCCATGGATTGAATCATCATAGAAATATCATAATTTAAAGCTTTAAGGAAGTATAGGAAAGCACCTTCAGTTGTTGGTCTCACGGCCAATGGAATCCTATCCCATGTTCACTTTGGAATCTAAAGTTAAAGTCGTCAACTATTCATTAGGAGCCCTCTTGATTGTTTTCAATTGTTCCAATAAAGACATATTATCCCCCTTTTCTCCAAATTGATTATGGAGAGTTGTGCATAAATGGTCCCAATTCTAGATGGATCCTGTGGTTAGACTTATGAACCACCAAAAGATTTAACCTTAAAGGAGGATGCCAACAACTTAACAATAATATCTATTTCATAAATTTCATGGATTGCACAGACATTTGTAATGTCCTGATATGATCAATTGGAGTTTTCTAGTTCTCTCCAGTAAAATATGGAATGTTCTTTAGTCAAGCTTGGAACTAGATTTTGTGCATTGAGAGCCAGTGGGCTTACTGCCAGTGAATTTGATGTAGGGGTTAGGTTGTGCCATCCTGATTGGTTGAATAACTCTAGTTGATTGAATGAAAGGCCTTCCAGGTGGAGGTGTTGATAATGTCCTGTTTGGTGGAGATGGAGACCTTTGAGCTCTTCTTCCCCTTCTTGCTCTATCTGGGGATAAATGTAGATAGAAAAATAGCCCCTCTTCTCTAGTTCTTGACCTTGTTTGTATTCTTCTCATGAACTTGATAAACTTGGGCTATTGAAACCACTAGATTTGAGTGATGGAGTCACCAAATGTGTTGCTCCAAAGCCTCCAAAGGTTGGAAGTTTACCAAGACACACACCCAATCTTGATAACACTAAAATATTGACCTCTTATCCCGTTGTGCATGCCAAAACTGATGATGTAGAATCACAACACCCCTAAATGTTTACAAGTAAATGGGTTGAGACTCTCAAGGTGTGATATCATAACATGGAGCTTCTCCCAAAGTGTGGGACTTTATGAATCAGGAGATCTCTCAAGATAAATGTCGGTTCCTATTCCTCTTTCCAGTACACATATTCATATTGCATAGAGGATCTACTCAAAAACTACTCTAACTTGCCAAGGAGACAGGGTTAAGGAGATGTAAGAAATAAAACCTTATCTAATAAGGGTGATACACCAAAGGAATGTTGAACACCTAGTTTTCCATTTAACACAAACCATTAAAAATGAAATACAAACACCATGCACAGATAACCAGGATTGTAATGAGATATCAGGAGGATGCAATAACAAAAGAGAGGGTTGAAAATATTCCATAGAATTTTTATTGTTGCTTCAAATATTTGATACAGTGCATTACAATGGCTAAGAGGCAATATTGCATTTACAGTTTAGATGGGAGGTTTGAACTCCACAAATTCACTTGTAGATAAGGGAAGAAGGGAGGGTGCAAAGCAAAAATTTCCAACCTTTAGAAAATTTCCCTTCCTTACAATATATAGGAAGAATAAGAGAGAAAGGAGGGAAGAATTTGAAAACCTACTCCAACCACCCAAGAAAATGCATTGAATTCACCTACTCTAACCACCCCAAAAATGCATTGAATTCACCTACAAAATTGATGGGTTCCATGACACAACCCGTGCCTTCATTAATGTTCCTTGTTGGGAAAGAAAGGAAGACCAAACCTCATTATGGTGGTAGGTGAGAAGTCTAATAGCCTAAAAAATGGTGGACTGAATTTATCATTTTCCATTAATGGCGTGGGTGAGTAGTAGATGTTGAGATTCTTCCAAAAAGTCCTCCCTTGCTCAAATCCGAGTTCCCAGTTGAAAGATATGGTTGTCGAAGGTCATTGTCGGGAATTTAGTGTGGGTTCACAATATTTAAAAGATTCTATCCATGCAAGATCCACGTGGAATCCCCTGCACATCTTAAGATTTCACCCCCTCCTTTCACTCTTGAAGTTGCGCCGATTAGATACTTGGCATCGTCTATGGGCCTACTCTATTTTCTTTGTTTTTGGTTAAGTCCCTCCTATTTGGCGGAGAAACTACGTTGGAGCCTATATGCATGGAGGCTTCGCATTTGTTTGGGGACTTCCTTTGTATTTACCTTTGACGTTGCAGGAGTTGACACGTGGAGGCTTCCACTTTGGTTATTTTATGCTTAGCCAATTCGGGGCTTGAGTGAACATTGCCTTTCTCCATTTTGCTCCTATTGAGCTCTGATCTCCTTTAACATTTTTTGGCTTCATTTTTTTACCTTGCTTCTCCATTTCTGATCCCACCCGTAAATTGGTTTTTGGGATTGAATGTGATCTCGCACGTCTCAACCAACCCTTCAATTTCTCATGTGCAAGGTCTTGTTCGCTCAATTTTTCCTAAGGGGAAAAATTGGTCAACAATTTGGTCATATTTTCTTAAAAATAAATTTGATGTACTTGGTAAATTTAAGGAATTTAAAGCATCTATTGAAAACTCTTCAACTTATAAAATTAAGATACTTAGAACAAATAATGGGGGTGAATATGTTAGCAAAGCATTTGAAATTTTTTTATTGATTGTGTTATTAAAAGGGAATTAATTTCTCCTCATTCTCCCCAATCTAATGGTGTTGCAGAATGTAAGAATAGGACTATTTTAGATATGGCTCGCACTATGCTTCATTTTTTGTTATTCCCAAATTTATGTGGGCAGAAGTAATGAACACATCAATATACATTATAAATAGGGTTCCCACAAAAGTTATTCATCTTTCAACTCCTTTAGAAAAATGGTCAAATCAAAAACCTGATATTTCTCATCTAATTTTTTTAGTAGTCCTACTTCTTTATACATTCCTAAAAATAAAAGAAAGAAACTTGATATGACTTATTTTTCTTTTGTTTTCATTGGATATGGTATTAACACTACAAGTCTAAGGATTTACGACCCTACAAAAAGGAAAGTAACTGAAAACCGCAATGTGGTGGTTTTAGAAAAAGCGATTTTGCTCATCGATAATTGTAAACATTTTCCTAACTCTGTCAATATTTCTAATGATGGTTATAATTCTGATAATAATAATATAGTAAATGGTCATGATGATGTTTCTTGTGTTAATACTATAATTTCTTTTTAATCACCTACCTCCTAGTTAAGAAACCAAAATGAGCTCAATCTATGTTAGCAAGTTCAAATCCTATTGATCTTAGGAAAATGACCATAATCCATCATATGTACCATGCTTTAATGACCTTGTATGAACCTGAGTTGGAAATATTTGAAGAAGTTTATTATGATGAGAAGTGGATCAATGCAATGCAAGCTGAATATAATTCCCTAATTTAAAATCAAACACGGGAGTTGGTTCTACCTCCGAGAAAAGAAGTATTATATGGTCTAGGTGGTTATATAAAGTAAAATATAATGCGAGATGGTAGTATTGACAAACATTAAGCTAGACTTGTTGCTTTAGAGATTTCACTCAAAACTCAGGTATTGATTATGTTGAGACATTTTCTCCTGTAGCTAAAATAAGTCTCTATTATGACCTTATTTTCAATTGTCACTCAATTTGGGTGGGGAATCCACCAAATTGATGTGAAAAATGCCTTTTTAATGGCGATTTAAAATAAGAACTTTACACGTCTCAACCTAAAGGATTTGAAGAAACTGGTAAAGAAAACTATGTTTGTAAATTGAAAAAATCCTTGTATGGTTTAAAGAAATCTTCTAGAGCTTAAAGTACGAAAATTAATTCTTTCTTTAAACAGTTATGATTTTTTAATTGTCCTTCTGAAAATGATCTATTCATTAAGCAAGAAGTATCACATATTATCATTTTTTGTATATATGTTGATGTTTTGTTTATGATTGGTGATAATCCTTTTTAATTTGTAGAATTAAAGAAAATTTGAAACAATACTTTGAGATGATTGATTTAGGTCTCTTATATCATTTTCTTAGCATGACTGTATTTCAAGATAAAGATTCTATTGTTGTTTCTCAAGCACAGTATGCAAATAATGTACTGAAAAAGTTTAACATGATTGATTGTAAACCAATTTCTACTCCTATGGAAGTTGGACTAAAAATTGATCCTAAACCTACATGTGAAAAATTTGATCCTACTTTATATAGGCAGTTAGTTGGTAGTTTGATTTATCTAACTATCACCAGGACCAACTATTTCCTATATAGTAAGAATTTCTTCTAGGTAAATAGACAGGAACCTTATAGAGATCATTGGAATCATGCAAAAAGGATTTTTAGATATATTAAAGGCATAATCAATTATGGGTTGCATTATACTAAGAATGAAAATGCTAACTTATATGGATTTTTTGATTCTGATCATGTTGGTGATGTATTGGATAGAAAATCTACTTTTGGTTATGTTTAAATTTGGTGTAGGTACCATTACTTGGTGCAGTAAAAATAGCCAACTATTTTTATCTCTTAATGGTTTAGTATAGAAGTGCGATGGAAGCTGAAAAAGAGGCTCTATGGCTAATGAGGTTGCTCAATGTGATAAAGATGAAGGATCCATGTATAATTCCTTTGTTTTGCAACAACCAAATCACCATAGATATTAAACATAATCCAGTACAACATTACGGGATGAAGCACATCAAGATACATATATATAGTTGCAGTGAGAAGGTGCTTGAAGTGGTGAGATAGATCTCAAGTTGGTGTCGAATGAAGAGCAGGTTGTTGATATCTTCACAAATCCCTTGAGTGCTACAAAGTTTTGTCACTTTCATGAAAATATTGTATTTTCAGAGTTTCCATTGAGGGGGTGTCCATGACAATTTCACCTCCAAATGGAACTTAAGTATTTATAAAAATCCCTTTGGGAATTTGTAAAAGACCTTTGGGAAAGTCTAAAAACATCTTCGAGGCATGTATACCTTGTCGGCTTATTTTTAGAAAGAAGTGTAGAAAGATCTTAAAGGAGGTCTTCAATAAACTATTTACTGCTTTATTGAGTTTCTTGGTAAACATTCAATACAAGAATATTATTAAGGAGGTCGTTGGTTATAAAAGGCTTTTATATATTTGGGTTCAATAACATTTTATGAGAACCTGTGAGAATATGTAAAACTCACAAATCATACTTAGCCACTGATCATGGGATGATCTTTGGGATTCCAAATCCTTTTTTACCAAAAGGTAACTTGAGTATGATGGTGTTATAATTCTTTCACCTGATATCCTAGCCTAAAACCTTTATGGTTTAAGGATTGTAAATCTTGTAGTGTACCATAGGCAGATAATCTATTGTCAAATGTTATCCCACTTAACATTAAGGGGGAGTGCTGGAACATAATGATTAAGGGGTCTAGCCAACCTTTAATTAATATGGGTCAATCACTATTATATAGGTTAAATATTTAATAATATAAAATACTTTTCTATTATTAAATATTCATACCTAGGTAATATACATTAGGTAAGTATTTAATAATGTGAATCATCTATGTTTCTATTTATTAAATACATACGTATATGTGTCAACCATTTTAGGTTTAAAAGGTGGGTCGGAGACATACTGATCACCTTATATAAAAATGACTTTAGGTCCTCATTTGATATATTTGGGAAACATATCAAAGTTATGCATATCAAGTGATTTTGTTTTACCCTTAGTAAATAAGGTTTCCAAGGAGGAGGTGATCTTACTTGAATATAAAATAAGTTCTCTAAAGTAAAAGGTTATTTTCAAAGTGGTTTTACCCTATTTTGGTTTTCCACTATAAATATTGTGTCACCTGTGTTATTTATTTCCTATAAGTATTTCTTTATTTTTTATTAATGTAGTCAAATTCTAAACAAACTTGATATACTACAAATAATATGAACTCCAAAAGAAAATAGATCTCCTTCTTCATTATTGAATAATCAATTACAATGTTTCCTAAATAGGAAAAAAACTCCCAACTCAAGTTTCCAAGAAAACCCTAACTAACTTTGACTAAATCTACTCTAGGTGGCGAAATTTACTATTTTTAGCAGTTTACTAGAACTTGCTATTCTTAGTAAGTTTGCATGCTTATTCGTACGGGCACGAAACTTCCATGTATATTATACATTCCTAAATTAGAGGAATTTCTAATTATAAATTTCTAATTCTTAATGAAAATAATAGACTAAAATTAACTAATGCCCAAAAATAGGAAAAAACCAAACTATAACTTAAATCCTAATTTTTTGCCTCAAGATGGCAGATTTAGGGCCCAAAATGTGCCAAAATCTTCCCCAACCAAAGAGGGGCTGGTAACTTAGGTGCATTTTCTCATTGAAACATGTGGTTTTAAAAAAAGTAAACAAAATCCAATGAACACCTAGAGTTCAAGTTATGACTTTCTCAAGCTCCTGCTAATTTTGGCGCATCATGCTCCACGACTTGAAAAAAATGCAACTCCTACAAGTTGTCTTCTTCAAACTACTTCCATTTATTTGCATCTAACTTCTTAATCTCCCACTCTGTGACCCAAGTATTTTCCTCTTGTTCAAGTCCTTTCCAATGTACCAAATATTTGTTGTATTTCCCATGTTGCATGTCCATTGTTTTCTTATCTAGAATCTGATCCACTTCTTTATTCTTCACCAAAACCTGCTACCTCCAATCTACTAATTCATTAATAGCATCCCCTTCTACACCATCCCCATGAAAAGAATACAAATTTGAAACATTAAACGTGGAGAAATATCAAAATTCCTAGAAAATATACCTCATAAGCATTATCATTTATTTTTTTCACAATTTTACGGGACCAATCTTCTTGTACTTCATCTTGTTATAGGTTCCTTTTGGAAATCTTTCCTTCCGCAGAGATATACCATAACCAACTTGCTAACTATAAATACCTTTCTTCATCTATGCACATTTTCTATTTCCTTATACTTATCATTACTATTCTACAACTTCTTTCGTACTTCTTCTTGCAATTGTTGGATATGTTCGAAAATACTTCGCATCATCATTTACTCGCCATTAATCGGGTAGTTGTATCAAATATGACACCCCATTTAGATTACTCCCATACACAATTGAAAATGGATACTTTCCTATGGATCTATTTATGGAACTGTTATATGCAAACTCATCTTTTGGTAATGCTAAGTCCCATTGTTTCATCTTTTCCCAACGATGCATCTTAGCAGGTTTTCCAAACTTTGATTGACCACCTCTATTTTCCCATCAATCTAAGGATGATAGGCCTTTGTTGAACTATATTTGATTTCCCAATTTCTTCCATAAAGTTCTCCAGTGACTTAAGAACCTTTTGTTCCTATCTGAAGTAATGGTTATTGGAACACCATGCTAATGAACAACTTCTCTAAAAAATAAATTTGTCACAGCTGTCACATCACTTGTTTTCTTACAGCAAATAAAATGAACCATCTTAGAAAACCTATCAACAAACACAAAAATTGATTCATTACCTCGTTATGTTTTTGGTAATCCTAAAACAAAATCCATACTTAGATCTGTCCATGACCCTTTAGGAATAGGCAATGGCATATACAACCCCGCATTCTATGCATTACCTTTTGAGGATTGGAAAATTCAACGCCTCTCACATATCTTACCACATATCTTTTTATCTTTAGCCAATAGAATTTCTATACTACCAAGGCTATCATCTTATCTTTACCAAAATGCCCAGCCAAACCTCCACTACACAACTCTTTCACTAAATTCTCTCTCATAGACCCAACTGGAATACATAGTTGGCATCCCTTGAATAGGTCTCCATCTTGTAAAATGTATTCATCGTAGACATCTCCTGAATTGTATGAAAATGGACGAATTAATCTTTCAACAATATCCTTGAAATCGGAATCAGAATAATAAAAACCATTTATTGCTTCAAAACCCACCACCTCATTTTCCATAGTGGTAAACAAAGTCACATGCCTACTCAATGCATTTGTAACTTGATTGTGTTCTCTTTGTTTATGTTTTAGAGAAAAATTATAACCCTACAAAAATGATACCTACTTTGCATGCCTACTATTTAACTTATTTTGTTTTTTCAAATACTTGAGGTTATGTGGTCAGTAGATAACATAAACTCCTTAGGCACTAAGTAATGCCTCCAATGCCTTAATGCTTGTACAATTGCATAAAATTCCACATCATAAGTAGAGTAGTTCTTTCTTACCTCAATAATTTTCTCACTAAATAAAGCTATTGGCTTTCCACCTTGACTTAGAACAACACTAATACCCACATGTTAGGCATCACAATCAACCTCAAAACTTTATCAAAATCGAGTAGTGCCAAAATGGGTGCCTCTGTAACCTTCTTCTTCAGAACTAAAACTATCCTCAATTTGCCTTTGTCCACAAAAACTCCTTTTCATTTGTGAAATTTATTATAAGTGCTACAATACTACTAAATTTTTTAATAAACTTTCTATAAAATGTTTTTAGACCATGAAAGCTTCTTACCTCTGTTATACTCATGGAGTAGGCCATTCAATAATTTCCTTTATCTTTTCTGAGTCCATCTATACCCCATCTACTGGAATAATAAAGCCCAAGAATACCAAAATCTCTTGCATAAATGTGCACTTCTTCATATTTACATAGACTTTCTCTTTCCTTAACACTTTAAATATCACCCTTAGATGCCTTAAATGTTCTTCTTTAGTTTTACTAAAGATCAAGATATCATCAAAATAAACCACAACAAACTTACCATTATACTCCCGTAGCACAGTGTTCATCAATCTCATTAAAGTAATACATGCATTAGATAACTTGAATGGAATCACCAACCACTCATATAATCCATTTCTGTTGTGAATGATGTTTTCCACTTGTCTCCGTCTTTGATCCGAATCGATGGTAACCACTTCAAAGATAAACCTTGGTGAAATACCTAGATCCAACAAGCACATCCATCATATCATCAAGGCAAGGTATTGTGAACCTATACTTGATTTTAATTTTATTGATTTCTCTGTTATCCGTGCACATTCTCCATGTTCTATCCTTCTTTGGTGTTAATAAATATGGGTTTGCACATGGACTCATGCTCTCCCTTACGAACCCCTTTCTCACGATCCTGTCACTTTCCTATTCAACTCTGCATGCAATGTCGGGCTCGTCCTATAAGCTGCTTGATTTGGGAGTGAAGACCCTAGGATCAAATCAATATGGTGTTGAATATCTCTTTTGGGAAGTAATCCTTTCTAGTAGCTCATCAGGAATAACATCAAAAATAATTCTATTAATTATGTTGTTTCTATTTGGTATTTTTGTACTTATAGGTTCATCCTTATTTGTGACTAGTTGATAACAACAAACTAGTTGCTTTTCCTCTCTCACAAATTCCTTTGCAAAAATCATATTTTCAGCCTTCCCCTCTTCCTTAAGAGGTAGAAAAACTATTTTTGTGTCATCCTTCCAAAAATTATAAGTATTCTTTCCCCCGTCATGAATAACTTTTCTATCAAATTGCCATGGTCTTCCTAGCAGCATATGACATGCATCCATAGGAATAAAATCACACAAAATTTCATTCTTGTAAGCTTTGTTCCCAATAGAAAAACTTATTAAACATATCTTATCAACAGTAACTTCATTACCCTTATTAAACCATGCAATACGCTAAGGGTTAGGATTCTTCTAACAATGAAGACCCAATTTCTCAACCATCTCATTTGAAACCATGTTATCACAACTACCACCATCAATAATAACATTACATACCTTTAAGACTGAAGTGCATCTTGTTCAAAATATTTTTACACAAATGACCATGCATCACCCTTGATTCCCTTTCTTGGATTAATCATCTTCCTCTTGATCATCAAATTTTCTCCAACATATGGTGGAATTTCTAGGTCATGTTCATCTTCTACTTGTTCAGCTTCAACAAGATTTACTCTTAGAGCATCTCCTTGCCTCTTTTCATGTGTATAAGAATGTGGGCATTCAAAATCCTGATGCCCCTCTTCACCACATCTGTAACAAACAAATGGTCTTCGTGGAGCCTCCCATCCTCTACACACATGCGACATATCCTTTTCCCTTCGAAAATCCTTTCCCTCTTTTTGATTCTGGAAATCTTGTCTTGTATCTTCTTGCTTTTCCAATACATGAGATAATTCTCCCCTACCTTGGCTGAAACTAGCTCATCCCCAAAGGAAGATGAGGCCCCTTATTTATTCAAGGTGATCTCCTAAAACTTTGACAATTTTTTTTTCATCGGCCTTTAAGGCTAATTGATAGGAATCCTCCATGCTCTTAATCTTATGCATAGTTATCTCATCTTGAATAGAAAATTTTAATCCATTTGCATACCTTACAGCCATTTGTTCCTCAGTTTCTTCATGCTCTACATGAATGGACAACTTATAGAACTCATCTATGTATTCTTGCACTATTTGTAAGTTTTGTCTGAGATTCTAAAACCTCCTGTAAAGGGTTTGTGCATAATCCATAGGGAGAAATTTATTTTTAGCTTCTTCTCCATCTTACTCCATGTCCTAATTCTTTCTTTCCCCTTTCTTGACCGCTCTTTTTGTAGGTGATCCCACCATAACATAGTATGACCTTTCATTTTGTGCATGAAAATTTTACCTTATTTTCTTCTACATAGGCTTCCACTCAAAAAAATTCCCCATGCTAGTCAACCGGTTTATCAAATCCTCTAGTTTTAGACTACCACCATACTCTAAACATCAACTCTTATCCTATCATTCTTTCCTTATAATGTTAAAGCTTCCTTTCTTCAAAATATAATATTGTGATTGTGTTTCCTCCTCTTCACAAAATTATTCTTCATTTGTGTCATCTCCACC